>CAWUFW010015463.1:0-359750 GCA_963921515.1 Calotriton arnoldi
ACTAACATCAAGGCTAAGGAAGAAAGGTTAATTTGTGTCACAACATATGGTACAGCATATAATGCCAAGAAAAAGATCACCAACAAGCATTGTTGTATTTAAAATCAAATTGCCTGTCCTTGCCAAAACCAGTGCTTTCTTTTCAGAAACGTGCCAACATCAAGAATATACTTGTAAACACAAGAACTCAAGAACAAACTAAACAAGTAGAGATGTGAGTAAAGGGCCTTCCACCTGCAAAAAGGGCTCTATGCCTGTGGATATTGCATCTTACAGTGCTGCTGCACCCTTTTTTTGTTCTGTGTTTCTTTTGGTATTGGACACTTGTGAAATCTGATTAACTATATCTAGCACAGGTTCATTTGTGTTTGTGAGCCCCTCAGGCTGTTGTTTCTGCTTACACAAGTGAGTTAACTGACTCCCAAGTGATTGCACATTTCACTCACTTTGCTTTAAAAGGGCAGATGGAAATGTCACCTCTCCAAACCCCCTCAAGTTATTTATCTCCACTCCTTTTTCTTTAGTTTTCTTTTCAAAGTAAAGGTCGTGGACCTTCTAATAAAAATAGCCATTCACTTTTTTTTTCTTCTTTTTTGACTTTATGTGTTAGCCCTGTTTGCTCATCCACTTTCCAAGTGGCTCTTATTATATTTATTTGTTTTGCTTTTGCATCTGACCCGACCTATTGAAAAAAAGGTGTACACTACATATATGTTTCTGTTTGTGTGGTGAAAGTCAATCCTGCTTGACCCACAAAAATGTTTCTGTGGTGACAACCAATCCGTTTCCTTTGATGATTTTCAAATATTTTTATCCATTTTGTTAATTTTTCAAAACACACAACTACGTTTGTAACAAAACCACAAACAAGGTTCTGTTCTATATAAAATTCTACTTTTAAGGCAACTTTTATGTAATGACATTTAGCTATTTTTACTACAGTGGAGAAAACAAATATTTCTATTCTTACTCCCCTTCTACAGATCTGCATGAACCTTGGCATTGCAAAAATAAACTGACAGTACATGCCATATTTCTTTGATTAATACTGTAATTTGTTAATGTTAACATAGTGATATAGTCTAGTCCGTCAGTTAAAACAGTTATTTTTTAATTTTCTCTTACAAATGTCCTATCAGCAAAAGAAATCAAAGGGATTTTAATTATAGCAGATTCAGGAAAGATGATCTGCAGCATATATACCATAACAGGATCGGTGATGAGTGTAGAAACTTTGTTTTAAAAGATTCTTGGAAGTGACACAGATAAAATGTATGTTCTACTGAACAGATAGTAAATGACATGAGAAAGAACATGTGTTATCCTTTAGACCTCTGCCTGAAGGAAACATAGCAGCCTTCATCCTCCTAACTGGGAAAGTGAGAGAGATATTCTATGTGCATAAGGGGATCTCAGGATATTGTCTACCTATATCATCCTTCAAACTCTTAGGTATCCTACCACACTTATGACTAAGGGACTGATTAGGATCTTGGCAGATGGGTTATTCCATCATAACTGACAGATATCCTGTCACCCGAAATATAAATCCCATTATATCAGTGGCAGCTGGTGACATTTGAAAGTGGTGCGCATAAAAGTTTGGGATGAGTGCCCATCCCGATGTACTTTGATAACATCTTCTTTTTTGGGGAATTCACTGGGAGCAGCAAAGTGAGAGAGTCGAATTACAGTGCAACTTCCTACAGCGTAAAGGGACTTTTCGGACTCAGAGACTGGACAGTTCTGCACAAGTTCCTCCATCACCGTCTATGTGACAGGAGCCCACTGAGCTTTTACGCTGAAGCAGGCTAAGTCCTCTGTCTGTGGCTTTACATGTTCAATCGGCAACATACGACTGGGGGATTACTGTAAAACTGGTGAGGCGTATTTTCTAGATTGCCGAAGGTATAAGGCGTTGCCCGGTTTCAGAAGTCGTGTGTGTTTTTCCTTTGCAGCAGAAGGTTTACGATTGCGCAGACTGACAAGCCTAACACAACATACTGCATTCTTGTTCATTACTGCACTGGCAGCACACCCTTGTCGTACACACCCTCGCTCTGTTAATACATGTGATTGCCAGGGAGCTGTGAAAGTCTATCTGGGCCCTATTTACAAAGGAACTTGCAAAAATGCATAACTCCCAATTGAAGATTTGCTTTGTAGTTGGCCATGAAACATAAAGTTGTGGAGTGAAATGCTGACATGCTAAAAATTATAAAATAAAGGTATGGTACAAAGAGTTAAGCTCCCCAGTGGAACATTTTAAGGGGCACGCAGAGTCTGAGGCCCTCCCTGACTCGGGTCAGCCCTCCTAGGCATAAAACATGGCGACAATTCAAACCTTGTGGGGATTGATCAAACAGAGGAAAGAAGAGAAAGGTGTACAAAAAGTTACAACTCGAGTGGGGTGAAAAGGAGTAGACTGTTCCCATGGCAATACTCTCTCCAGCAAGATGTCCAAGGGAAGCAAAATGGAGAATTCCTCCCTGCCCTCGCCTCTCCTTTGACACAGATGTGTGTCGACGAGCCATCCCTTTACCCTGGCAGTGGATGCAGCGCTCAAAGAAATAGCTGGCTGGTGATGGCAGAAGTGTCTCTGCACTCTTACTGATTGTTTCTGGAAGCTGAAGTCCTCTCTAATACCAGCAGAAGGACACGCTCCAAACAGTCCAACAAAGATCAATCCACACTGTGGGAAATACACTCAAATATTTGGAAGGTGATGTGGGCATACAGTACGTTCCCAAATGTTGGAATGTATGTCTCTAGGCCCAACACGCAAGCGGGCGCAGGGAAAACTTGATGGCTGTAAACGTGAGACTCAAAAGGATTTTTTTACCCCTCCTCTCTTTGTGGCGGCTGGGCAACTTACCCTCCTTTCCCTTTGGAATACAATTGGTAGCTCACTCCTGTTCTACCCACTTGGCAATAAGGGGACACTAATAGTCTCTACTGCCTTCTGGGCAAGAGGGTAGTTTCTCACCTTTATCGGTAGATGTTCCCTCCGTGCTTCAGTCCCATCCCAAGGCAGATGGGCTGCTGCCCACAACATCGGTTCTACCACCTCGGAGGCTGAAGACTCTGGCCGAGGTAGGATTAAACTTCCATTTCCATTTCCTCGAACTCAAACCTAACCAATCCTGCAGCTTCTCTCATGCTGTTCTCAGCATGAGAGAAGTGTCAGGATTGGATGGAGCAGGCTAGCCCAGCACTTTGAGACTGGGAATCTGCCTGTGCAATCCCCAGGCTGTTTAACACAGCTGCTATAGGAGGAGGCAGATGTGCGCATGTCAGATTGGCCAGCATAAGATGTCTGGCCAATCCGACATGCGCACTCTGCACTTTAAGGTGTCATGGAAGAGGAAGAGGAAGTCGTGTCGTGGAAGAGGTGTGGCGCAGCGGCCAGGGTGCCTGACTCCGGACCACGGGGTTCATGGTTCGATCCCCGGTGCCGGCGGCAGGTTAGCCCAGCACCATGTGACTCTTGGTAATAGCTCGCTTAATCTTCCCGAGGGCCCCCAGCGCCGGGACACCTCTCCGGAGGTAGCTGTGCGCTTTACAAATGCTGGTATTTCATATTTATTTCATCCCTGCTGCTGTCAATCAGCAGTAATCACCCCTACCCCTGCACTCACTGATAGCAATTGAGGCCATTATGATAACGTTAGTATATTTGTTCCTCCTTTAGGGCAGAGGAGCGCCACAGCAAGAGGTGCAACGCTCCTCCGCCGTAAAGGAGGAACCGTTGCTGCATTATATCCTATAGGATTTAGATTTCAGCAGACAGGATATCTGTCACCGTTGTGACGGAGTATCCGGTCTGCCAAGATCATATTCAGACCCTAAGCCTAGGCTCAGTTCAGACTTGTTCCTCAATGACACAGAACATACTCAAAAGATTTTTATGGACCCACACACTATTGATGTCATGCTTCATCATCAGGTCTCACCTTGGTCCCTATAAACCAGGGTGGCCTCAACCATATTCAGGGAGCTTTTTGAATATTATTCCTAACGGGTCTAAAGATTAAAAATACCTAAAAGACACCCCAGTTTCCCTTTATTATTGGTTGCCTTTAGTATAGTTGAAAATTATGTGGTTCAGTTGTTTATTAGTGGGGGTTGCTACCCTTGTTGAAATGTTTCAGCCTCTTAATGGCCTACCAAAAGGTCCCGGGCTTTCATCAAGAATATTCCTATTTTAATGCCCCGTATTCGCTTTGGTTTAATGTTGCTGTTGTTAATGTTACGTCCCAGTCTCCAATGTCAGACCCATTTCTTTGTTTCTGACCATCAAATGTTGTCTACCATAATGTTAAAGATTAACCGCTGGGGTGTAAATAGGTAAAGAGCTCTAGCAGTGCTATTTTACAACTTTAGATAGTGTTAAATGGGTGTCACTGAAGCTTTAAAGAATGTACTGCTTTGGCAAGTAAATGTATCAGCATTTGTCGGCATCTGTAAAGTTATTACAGAGCACAACTGAGTACAACACAACAAAGGAAAACAACAACACAGCAACAATATAATAGACCTCAAAAACAGTAAGAAAAAAACACAACTACAGTGCCACAAAATAATAATATTATAAAATAATGCAGCACAAAAACATAATACCACAAAAAACAACACATTACCAACACAACAAAATGCAACGCAACAAATATGCCCAAATAGTCAGACATTGTCACCTCCTCTAATCTGCTTTTAAGACATGCTGCTAAAAGGTACTTGCACAAAGCGTTGCATTAAAGTACCAACAATCGGATGTCATGGCACCATCCTAAAATGTTTTATGATCTGGTCCATGGCGCTTAAAAAAGCAAAACATTCCCTTAAATATTTTCAGGTTCATATATAGTATGAAAGTTACTAATGGAAAATCTGAAACAAAGGTCGCTGGATGACAGAATAACTTCGTTACTGATTACTTCTGTGAACATAAAACGCAAAGCATGCTGGATCTTTTTAGCTGCCTATGGAAACTGTTAATGGAAAAAGCCAGTTATCACCAGATACCGAAATCCAATTTTCTGCATCCCAAGATTGTATACTATAATGGGACTTAATGTTCAGATTGCTGAATTAAACCCAGGCTCTCTAACCCAGGCAGCAAAGTAACACGAAGGATGCAGGGAAGCATTTTAGTCCTGAATATCCATTATGTCCCGCATATGTGATGGGTATCTCCAGAACATTGGCTAACACTGCTTCTAAGTGCATCGTATTCCTGCACCGCCAAGAGTTATCGGAAATTATACTGTGCAGCGCCCAAGTTTGCTTTGGAACTAACTGTCCATGGGGGGAATGCACCAATGCACAAACAAACACAGCTTTTTATTTTCATGAGAATAATGTTGGCAATGTAGATTGTGTGAATGTTTAGATAAAGGTAGCATTTTTTATTTATCCTTCACATTCAATTTCCCTTACCTTCTAATCTGTGACATATACATTTAACCACCATTCTAATTACAGCTGCAATTGCACAGATAAAGATACCAGTGTAAATATTGAGGGTGGAAGACTTTTTTCAAGTTTTTTATGGAATATAATCTGGATTATTGTATTGTTTGGTATTCGATGTATTGTACTGCTTTACACAGTTGTATAACACAATCTGTAAAGCTCGAAAAAAGCTCAAGATACTGACTGTTTATATGAATACATGAATTACTGGTATATTACTGGGCAAAAGTTCAATGAATTGGCATGCCTCTAAGCTAGCCAACACCATGCATAAAGACTTGTTTGGAGGTCAGAAGACCTAGGGCCAGATGTACGACCCTTTTTTGCGGCCGCAAACGGGAGAACCTGCCGTTTGCGGCTGCAAAAAAGGGTAATAGCATGTACAAATGCTATTTTGCGAGTCTCTGACTCGCAAAATAGCATTTGCGACTCTCGCTATTAGGAAGGGGCGTCCCTTCCTATTAGCGAGTCAACATGCTATGTACTAGTGTTTTGCGACCGCATTTGCGGCCGAAAAACACTCGCAGTTTACCACCTACTTCAAGTAGGTAGTAAACCACTCGCAAAGGGGAAGGGGACCCCTTCCACTTTGTGAGTATGTTGGAAAATATTTTTTAAGAGCAGGCAGTGGTCCCAGAGACCACTGCCTGCCCTTAAAAATGAAACTGAAAAGTTTCATTTTTTTTAAATGCATCCCGTTTTCCTTTAAGGAAAGCAGGCTGCATTAAAAAAGAAAACTGCTTTATTAAAAGCAGTCCCAGACATGGTGGTCTGCTGAGCCCAGCAGGCCACCATCCCTGGGAGGGCTGTCATTCCCAATGGGCTCGCAAGATTGCGAGAGGCTCATTAATATTAATGAGCCTCGCAGATTTGCGACCCCATTGGGAATCGTAAACAGTGTGAAATACACTGTTGTACATCGGAAATTGCGCCTCGCTAATTGCAACTCGCAAAAGAGTCGCAATTTGCGATGCGCAATTTTCTTGGTCGTACATCTGGCCCTAAATACTCCATCAAAATGTGACGGATATGCCGACCTTCGTACTACAAGTTCCACAGGTTATACTTCGCTTGTAATGCGGCAGAAATGACATCCCCCCTCGTTTGCGATGGATTATCTCCTTTGCCAAACTCTAAAAAAGGGCCATATTAGGATCATTAAACAAACTTCAGGTGTACAGAATACATGCCACCCATACATGAGGGATGGTAAATAGCTGCACTCATGTGCGTATAGATTATAGGAGGTCATCTGAATAATAAGTCAATTTTTCTCGAAAAGCATTTTCTTTTCACCATCTGATTGTGCATCACTTTCAGCTGTTCCAATAAAATGGATCATAACCTGGAGTGTTTCGATTTATAGACTGGACTAACACAAATTCGAGTTAAAATTTGGAATTCGGATTCATCGATTAAAAATTATAAATTATGTCACAGAGCACACAATATTACAAGAATAAATCAATAGCACAAAATTCAAAAATATTTTTGAGATATGACTTCATAACAGACGTTTCACAGGTTAACCCAGCCACTTTCCCTATTCTCAATCATCGATCATCAAAAGTTCCTCACCATCTGACTAGGGCATTAACTTTGTTTTCAATTTGAGTATTTCATTTTCAAAAGTGGGCATAGCATAGAACATTTACAAATTGTCTGTGGTGGAAAGGAAAGGTTAAGGATCACTCTTTGGGCCTGATTATGAGTCTAGCGGTCCACGGACCACCAGACTCACGGTGGCGTGGCGGTCGCGGTCCGATCACCGCCGCACCAGCGGTCTGACTGCCATTTTACGACTAGGGCGGTCAGACCGCTATTGCACCACTGCAACCACCAGGGATCAAAAATCCCTGGCTGTGGCACTGCGGTCTTGAGGCCCCAATATTCTTGGCGGTACTGCCGCTGTCCCACCAATCATATTACGAGTTTCCTCTACACCACGGTTTTCATGGTGGTTACTACTTCATGAAATCATGGCAGAGAGGAAACAAAGGTGGCCCTACAGGGCCTCCTATTGCCTAAGGGCCCTGGGGTGCATGCAGAGGGGCACTTGTCCCCCCGTATGCATGCACCCCAGTACCTGCACGACATGGACTGCCCCAGTGCAGTTCAGGTACTGACTTTGACGTTCCCATTGCGGAGCCTGGTTCTCACTAACATATTCTTGACATAATAGGAAGAAGTGCATTATCTTCTTTCACTCAGCCTGCAAATGTAAAGCAGCTATACATTTTCCTTACCACTTTTTCCCTCTTCCTCATCACAACCTTTAACTATTCAGGGCAGTCCATTCTTAGAGATAGATGCCATGGGATGTATTAAAGAAACAGGTTCTGTCCTCTGGTGTGTATTGAGATACATCCTGTTAGTGTGCACCTGGCAAAGATGGGGCTATGCTCCCAACTATTAAAACGTGATTTCTTTAGCACAGGTTTTAACTTTTCTAGAAGATACCTACTAATTTACTTGTCTGAGTAATTAGGGCCTGATTTGGAATTTGGTGGATGGGTTACTACATCACAATGTGGCGCCTGCCTTATTGCAAGCGCCAGAGGATATAATGCACTAGTAATACAGTGGACAGGATATTTGTCACATTTGTGTGAGAGAGTAACCCATCCACCAAACTCTAAAGCAGGCCCTTAACCCCTATTGCTTGGTGGAAGAAGCCTTGCATTGTGGCCTAAATGAATTGCCTCATTTAATCAGAGGAAAGCCTCTGTCATATTTGCAGCAAAAGGGCCTCAAGTGTAAGGTGGCTCCAACACTGGCAAGCACAGAAACCAAGTTTAATACAGGTGCAGTGCAAGGTCTGTATGCAGTCACGAGGAGGTACAGTAGGAACTTTCATGCTCGGTACCCAGCAGGTTCAATGGGGTCAACATAATTAAGTCAGCTGGCAGAGATGTAGATGGTACAACCAAAAGACATTCTTCTTAGACAGTGTTAAATGTCTCTTTTTGTTCCTACTCCTGCCTCACAGGTCCCCATCAGAAATTGAGAGGTACACAACCCATCACTTTAATTCAGTGACATCATTTAGATTTATGCTTCATCCCATCCCAGAAATAGTGAGCATGGAACCACCAAATGCTATCAGAAAACAAGCAATTGTGAGTTGAAAGAAATTCTAACAAATGCCACAACAACTGTGAAGCTTCTGTCTTCCTTTATATTTACAAGGTTTACCCATTAGAGCAGGTACCTGTGAGCTACATTTGCACACACTGTTCTCAGTTGTCTGGTTTCCTGCTTCAGAAGAGTGACAGGAAAACCAGGAATTGTAAAGGGCTCTGATTTTCCCAGAATTCCTCCTGCCACTCTACATTACACAGCCTCGATCGGGCACTACTTTCCATGTGCCATGATGGAAGTACAACTTTAAATTGGTACACTCTGTACCCTGCTCAGTTGTGACCTTAAGCCTCGATCTCAAGTACTCCTGGAATCATGCATCAGCTGTAGGCTTGAGGAGTACTCTTGAAAACCTTTGTGAATTGAAAATTCTGACCACGTGAAGGGCTGTCCTCATAAATAATTGTACACTGTGTACACTTACATACAGGGAAATGCCTTAATATGCGTTACGGTGGGTGCAATTGCACTTTACTTTACTTTTGATCTACCTGAGAAATGCAACAATCATCACAGACATATTAGTTGCTAATGTTTCAGTTTTCTTTGGGATATTCACAGGGAGTTGGTAATACACGTGGCTACATGCAGCAAACTTTCACTTCCCTTTTGCTCAGACCCCTGTGAAAGCAATGATAATGGACTGTGCAAAGATACCCTCCCCTTTTCCATTTCTTTAGACCTGCTTTTTTGTCTGTTTAGCTGCCCTGCGTATCCTGGTTTAATGTCCTTCAGGTTGGCAGGCAGCTGCAATAGATTATCCAGGGCTGAAAAAGACTCTTCAGACAATTGGGTTATCAGTGTGGTCTGAGCTTCTCTGATCACAACAATGTCTTTACCAGTCTCCTTCCGGTAAGGAAATACATGAGAGACTTCAGGCCCATTATCAGTCTGAAGCAGGTCATTATTTCAAATCAGTTTCTTTCTGCATGTAAACCATGTAGGGGATGATACCGATTATATAACTTGCACATTTAAAAGTGTATTTCAGTCTAGGAGATGCCCGCTTCTATCCATGTACAAATGTTGTGATCATAACAGGGTTGTCTGAAGTTTATAGTACCATCAGGATAGCTTCTGTTCCAAGTCTTTCTCTTTGATAAGAAGTTGGCTAAAATAGTCTTATGTACATTCTTGACTCTCCTTGTGGTAGTGCTTCATGCCAAGGGCATTCTGATAAATTCAGATTCAGACTACTGTTTGGTCCATACAAGTTTCATCATCTGGGAGGGGAGTGACACAAGAGTGCTCTGGTCACTCCCCTAGAGCCATGGCTGGAGGTGTTGCTAGCATCCTGTTAGAGCATGAATGAATAAAACTGGTTCGAACCAAGTGCAAAGTGTTGTGGTTGGATTTACATTTCAGTGCAAATCATGACCCATAGTAGCCTAAAGTGCATCAGCTCACAATAGAGAGAAGCAGCACTATATCACAGCAGAGATGATGCTATTTTACCCTCATCCTTTGATGCAACACAGTGGAGCAACTTTGCTTACTTTGCTGCCAGCACTGATTTGATAAAAAGTAAGCCTGGGAAGAGCTCGCTGAGTTTCACTTCGCAGAATTCCACGAAGTTGTAAAAAAACTCTGTGGAATTCCGCAGAGTTCCTTGCGCAGACGGAGTATTGCTCGGCTGCCCCTAGTTGCAAAGTATACGCGTCCAGGCTTTACATAATGCAATGTAGGAAGTAAAGAATAGAGTAAATGTATTTTCACTACTGTCTTCCATTGAAGTGGAGGAGATTTTATGCTGGAGACAGTTAAAATACATGTTTTGCTTCAAAAATCAGGAGTCTCCCACCTGAATTGGGCCTGTTGGCATGTAAGCATTATTGTACTGCATTTTTGGGATCTTCTCCCTCTTCAGTTCTGCTCAGTTGGTAGCACAGTATATTTTTAGTCAATTTACACTCTTCCTTAATCCAAAGCAAATTGCCAATTATGTGTTTTCTAGGTACTTTGCTATACCTTGGCTTGATTCTTTTGAGGTTTGAGTATGGAAGGCAAACACTGCTTCATACCTACCTGTGTGCAAATTTAGGTTGTGGTTATGTCTTCTACCATCTTATCATTTTCAGATGAAGTGAAAACATCTCAAGACTTATATGCATCTGCTTTGATGCCACCGCTGTCTTTAGACACAATCGAATGCTCAGGGCCTGATTACGATGTCAGTCGGAAAGACCGCCTGACCGACATGGCCGCGGTGAGATTCCGACCGACTCAACCGCGAGCCTTCTGTATTATGATGTATACCAGGCAAAATTCAGTTGGAGACGACTCCGACACGACCGCATCGTTCAGAAACGAGTGTGATCCAATCGCATCGGTCGGAAAGGCTGTTCTATAGGGATTCCGACTCTGCAAATGCATCGGTTGTACAGCCAAGCCGATTGTGATGCATCCGACGCGGTTGCAGTTCCATGGCAGCCTGTTTGCCACATGGCAAGTGTAAATCACAGGAACTGACGATAACTAACACAACACCAACCATAGTGTGCCATCACAAAAATACACAGCTGATGCCATTTCCAGGAGTGGACACACCCACCAATCCACCTATAAAAGAAACAAAGTATCAGACAATGATCCTTTGCTATCAGCATCCAGGAGAACCTGACAGAACGTATTCCTGTTCCTACCTACATACACTGCAGCCATCCCTTCACACCTTTATGCACCCCAATTGCATCACTCACTGCACATTTCACTTTTTTTTGGTTCCTTCTTGTTCTGCATACCTCTTCAATCTCACACTCACTAACTCACAATGAGCAAAAAGATGCAGCCACGTTCCTCAGATAAGGAGTTGACAGTGCTTGTGGATGAAATCCTCAGAGTAGAGCCACAGTTATTTGGGACCCAAGTCCAACAGACTCAGAAAAACCTGATGTGGGACAGGATAGTCAACAAGGTGAATGCGGTAGCCAACACCCCACATACAATTGAGGATATCAGGAAGAGGTGGTACAATGTCAGAAGGAGGGTCAAGATCATAGTCAAAACAATTCACTGGGTTGCACAGTGGACTGGTGGTGGCCCTACCGTGCCACCTGTGCCCTTTACTGCCTGGGAGGAGAAGGTATATGCCATCATGCCGCCGGAGAGCTTTTTCGGAATACCAGAAGGACTAGAGTCTGGTAAGTGACCCTCAAACATCAACCACAAGTCAGCCATGACACCTTACCACACTGAACTGCAATTGTCCAAGTTTTGTAATTATGCCTTTTTGGAAATGAAGCAGTACCCAAAGTATTGTAGATGTGTAACTTATGCAAACAACCAGTATTCCTGCACTGAACATCCAAATTTACCCAAACAATCACATTTACAAATGTCTACATATAGGCTGTCAGTGTATAACCATGTAACTCGTCATGGCATCAACAAGAACACCTGTCAACATTTCCCAAAAACGGCCCTAGAGTAAGTAGTTACCAGGTATGTAATTCAAATCGCTTCATCAAGTAATTAGATCTTCCTAAAGGAAAGGAATACACATGCCATCAGCCACTCACACTCCACCTAAGAACAGACTCCTGTGTAAGCCATCTCTCCTTGCAACTTCCCCTCACTGGTAGTGAGCAATAGGCCTAGGTGGGATGTCTGGGCTGGGTAGGAGGAGTACTCGCTGTACTGACCACATATCCCAGCAGGCCTTCCACTCCAAACTCCATCCCCCTCTGTCAGCCATCCTGCTACTACACTCACCCTCACTGGTAGGAAGTCATTGGTCAAATGGGGGTGAGGGGGAGGAGTGTTAGAAAAGACCACAAATCCCAGGAGGCCTTCCACTCCAAACTTCATTCACCTCTGTCGGCCATCTTGCTACTACAGTCACCCTCACTGGCAGGAAGTCATTGGTCAAATGGGGGTGAGGGGGAGGAGAGTTAGAAAAGACCACACATCCCAGCAGGCCTTCCACTCCAAACTCCAACCACCTCTGTCAGCCATCTTGCTACTTCACTCGCACTCACTGGCAGGAAGCAGTAGGCCCAGGTGGGCTGGCTGGGCTGGGTGGGAGGAGTACTCACTGCACTGACCACACATCCCAGCAGGCCTTCTAATACAAGCTTACAGAAACAGTCACCTGTGATGTACCTCCAAAACCATTTACCTCACATCTCACTATGGAGTGTAATTTAAAATTCACTGTGCTTTGTATACACAAAACTATGCACATACATGGAGGCCTACTCAGGCTAGGGTACCATAGTCTCTTGAGTAGAAACGGATGAGACCATCACTCACAGCATGACTAAACTATCTGGGAATATACACAAACTGCTCAGGGTTAGGCTGTTACTTCAGTGTGTCTGGTGAGACATAGACCATGCACAGCACACACAAATAATAAGTAACATTAACAAAAGATGAGTATGTATGTCATGCAATTCATGTAGATGTTGAGCTCATTAATACTCAAGTGTCATTTAGAGAGTGTCAGGTACAAGTCAATGACAGTAGACATGTTGCAATCCAATTTGAGAACATGAGCATATCAGCACAGATGTGGAGCAAGACCATAATCCGCATCATGATATAGTTGCATTGTCTATGCAAAATAAAGGCTAACATCATGGGGATAGGTGACAAATCAGCCATCTAAAATTGTTTAGGCATCCAGGCATATTCTCAATGTGTACCAGTTAAGGTATAACGTATCATTACATAATTGACTGTGTCATATCTGTAACAACAGGACAATCTGGGAACACATCGATGCAAAGTGAAGAAAACAGCAAGGCTCAGACTCCAAAAATGAATGAGCTTCCCGGAGAAGACGACTCTCCCCTACCCCTTGGACGAGGGGGATAAACCTGGCCCATCAGGTTTGGCTCGGCAGACAGCACCTGCACGTCCAGCGAGATCCACATCGACAACTTCCACCTCAGCTACCAACACCCAGCTGACCCCTACCACAACAGATGCACCATCAACCATGGGCAAAAACACCATCACGGCTGCACAGTCCACTCTGGAGATGGCGGACACAAACTCTGTCAATGAGGAAAGAGGATCTGCTTCGACTGTGCAGGCACAAACTGTGCCAGCCCGTGGGTAACCCTGGGCGTAGTTCGCGAAGTAGCGCTTCGCGAAGCTACGCAAAGTGAAGATCGCACTACGCGAGCTTCGCGTAGCACTACGCGAACTGCGTAGTGCGTGTTCGCAATGATTACACAGTGCCGGATGCTTGTCCGCACTGTGCAATCATTGAAGACGGCATCTTGCACAGTGCGAAGCTGTCTTTACTGCCGCTCGAGTAGATTTTTACTCGAGCGGCAGCTCTCAACGCGGACTGGTAGTTTCTCATCGCGAGCGGTCGCGAGCATACGCGACCACTCGCAATGAGAAACCTGACCTCCCCGCGTTGAGAATCTCGCCGGGAGGTTTATTTTCCACGCTCGCGATCGGCAACTTGTGTTGCTGATCGCGAACGAGGAAAAAGTCTTGCCGGGATGTCATTTTGCTTGCTCGCGGTCGCCAACTTGACGTTGAGGACCGCGAGCAAGCAAAAAATGACCGCTGCACTACGCTACGCTACGCATGTTTGCACTGTGCTACGTGCAATTCGCGTTGTGCGAAGTAGCGCAAACTTCGCAAACTACGTGAGCGTAGCGTAGTTTTCCGCCCAGGCCTACCCGTGGGGGTAGGGGTGGTGGGAGGGGAAGTGTGGATCCCTGTCACCAAACAGCTGGTGCCACTGATGCCCAAACCAACCTCTCCCGGGTACTTGATGCCTATGAGGGGTACCCGGGAGCAATGGGCCAGGTTTCTGAATGCCTCCAGAACATTCAACAACTGCAGACGTCCCAAGACTGAAGTCTTGAGCGGTTCAATGAGCAAATGGACGATGTCATAGGGGTGCTGAGGGATATCAGTTCCACCCTCCGCCAGGCCTTTGCACACACAAGTTCCACTCACTGTGTGACGTCTCCATCTGTGCCATCAACATCTGCACAAGCCACAGGGAGGGACGCTGAGTCTGGTGGAGAATCCACGGTACCCCAGGAGCCTGCAGCTGTTGTCCCCCCCAAACGTGGGGTGGGTCGTCCAAAGAAAGATAAGTGAGGGTCGGATGGCAACACACAAGCCCCAGGCAGTAAAAAATGGTGCACCTGATATCCTTCTTTGTGCGCTACCCGTTCACTTTGTTGACTATTCATACTAGCTGTTCCACATCAGATGGAAGTACACTGTTGGACTTTGGACTCTGGTAACTGTGGCTAAGACATTTTGGATTTCAACTAACAACACTGTCAACTTCTTTATTTTCTTTATTTTTACTGATCTATAATGTGTGCCTTCACCTGTTCACCATGTTTTATAAATAAAATACATTTTGCACATCAATATCAGCTCATGTTGTGCCTTTGACATCTATCTCAAATTGTTGCGAGTATCATGTGAGCACTCTGATGAAAAAGTAATCAACCTTGGTCAATATGTATATGTAAATTGTACCTTAAGTGCCACAACGTCAATCAATCGTGGCACCACAAGATAGTCATGCAGATTCAGTGTATCATACAAACTTTAGTCCAAGGTACATATTCACAAATAGTCATTTGAAAGAACACTTATCACAAGTTGACAACCCACTCAACAATCTATGCCACCTAACTAGTTAGTCATGTTCAAACAACTAGACAAAAAAAATGGAGGAGCTACATCAGTCAATGCAAACTTCAATGCAAAACTCAAATTTTATTTGCTGTGAACACCTGGTAGCAGATCACAAACACCATAAATGACATACACAATCAGTGGACAAAAGAAAAGCACAGAGGACTGTACTCCTGGCCAGTGTGAACAGGTCCCATTAGAACAAGTTGGGCAGCATCTTTAGGTAGGTTACAAGCATATTTAATTGATGTGGCACTTGCACTGTGACATACAATGAGGTCACACATCTACAGCTACATCTATTTTTCAAACGTTGCTCATCTAGGTGATATGAATGGGAACTACTATGGTCTATCCCCACAACCACATTGCGTTTGAGCACATGAGGGTACACTTATTGTAAAACAAAGTACACACGATGGGATGAAAGTCCATTGGTGTAGTAGCAACTTCTATTCCTACTATTGCAAGCAGGTGTCATAACAGTTATGTATCCTCAAAGTCGGTGTCAGGCATTCCCAGGATCATTCCATGTCCAGGTTGCACTCAGATACAGCATTATATGCCTGGTGATGGCACAACTCAGAAACTCCCCTCAGTTGATGACATGGCAAAGTGAACTGAAACAACAAAATGACATAAGATAAGCAAGGGCAAATCATGTCTCACAAGTAAGAGCAAACTGAAACTTCAACCACAACAATGTCACTGTTAACACTAGTTAGACCTGAATGACATAGTATGCATGTAACTATGACCATATCCCAAACCTGTCCTGCATATACATTGGCACACTTATCCTACACTCTAATGTGTACATACACATAGTCCCCACAGCCACACAACAACAAACACCGTGGAATTGGCAAGCCATCTTAGTGCATACTTACAGTCACGAAAAGAAGTTGTTGATAAGCTGTTCTCGCAAGTCAACTCCTTCCTCCTCACCACTGTCTTCATTGCCCAGTCCCGGATACTCAGCCGGTGGCACTTGCTGGTCTCCTTCATCTTTAATCAGAGGGATTTCCTTCCTAATTGGCAGGTTGTGTAGCACACAGCAGGCAACGGTGATCTGGCACACCTTACCAGGAGAATGTTGTAGAACTCCTCCAGTTTTGTCAAGGCAGAGGAATCTTGCCTTCAGGAAGCCAAATGTCTGCTCCGCTATTCGCCTTGTCCTTCTATGTGCCTCATTGAAGCGGAGTTCTCCAGGAGTGACTGGATTCCGCAATGGTGTTAGTAACCATGGTTGGTTGGGGTATCCTGCGTCTCCTAAATGGAAGATAGACATGAATACTGTTCAAGCAAACATTTAATGATAAGACACACAAAACCACTCATAACAAACACCATTAAAAAGCTTACTTACCAACAAGCCAGGCCCACTCTGGAAGTAGTTGAGTCATCAAATGGGTTATGACGCTGTTCCTTAGAATGTGCGAGTCGTTGGCTGATCCAGGAAATGAGGCACAGAAGTGGGAAATACACATATGTGCCAAACACACCACCTGTACGTTGATTGAGTGGAAGTGCTTCCTGTTCCGATATACTTGCTCATTGGCCTGTGGTGGAATCAAAGCAATATGTGTCCCATCAATTGCTCCAATGCCATGTGGGATTCGCCCAGACCCATAAAATTCAGCTTTGATATCGGTCAATTCCCATGGTTTGGGAAACTTGATGTAGCTGTCCATGTGTCTGGTCAATGCCTGCAGTACATCCTGAAGTACATTGCTTAGCATGGGCTGGGACATTCCGCCAGATGTCGCCACTGTGTACTGGAACAACCCTGTGGCCAAGAAATGCAGTACTGCCATCACCTTAACTTTGGGCGTCAGTGATGTATGATAGTAGCGATGTGGACGCAATGAAGGTGCCATCTGCTGGCACAAATCATTTATTGTGGCCTTATTGAGATGGAATTTTCTGATCACGTTCCTCTCTTCCATGGTTTGTCGGTCTGGAAAGGGCCTGTAGACTAGAGGCTGTCTTACGACTCCTCCGCGATACCTTTGTGTGGAGTGTAAACACAGTAGGTGCTAGATCACATTGTGCCCAGCAACATGTACTTAGGCAAACACCAAAGACCAAGTGACCACACATGACAGTCCATGGCAGTGCAAACTAGATTTCACAAAACTAAAATATACTAGACATACCATAGCATACATGACACTTCTGATTATGTCTCAAATGTGTAGTACTCTTGACCCATATCACTGGTGGAAGTTTTTTTTAATGCAAAATCAAGCAGGACACAGTCCAAATTTCACAAGCCAAGAGCACATGACTTAGGTATGTCTAATGACAGAGCCAATTTTGTCGTACGCACAGTAGGATTAAGTTATATATGGCATCATGTACACCACATACATCTTGAAATTCACTCAGCACTTCATGCAGACAAATGTTACATGGTGTACACTATCATGCTGTCATGTCTGAGTTGCACATACAATAACATACACAACCCATTGACAATGTACATCTTTCTCAATATGGAGATGTGCACTTAAGCATGGAACACGAAGACCACTTACAATGTCCCACTTAGTTTCAATGACTCTGTAGGGTGTATGAATTTTGAGTGGATAGGCCCTCTGGGAAGGTTGGATACTGTACATCAGACACACACCCACCCCCTTTCTACGCAGACATCACACACATTGCACACTAGGTGACAGAGGCTTTCCAAACTGTTATATGTTGTATTTACACCTGCTAATGGACATAGGCTGCATACCGGCTGAGAGAAATTTGAAAATCATAATCTGTATTGTGTACTTTCATGTTGGTTTAGCCTGCCAACAAGTGTTTCAGGGTCCTCTCAAGCACAAGGTGACTTATCCATGTGAATGTGTGCATTTGCTTTGTATCCTCCTTCAACACACAATATATTGCATCCAGGCATGGTGTAGTACAAAACTTCAATATTTTCAAGTTTTTTCCACCAACTGAATCTTCATTCGAAAGTCACGGTAGACGGACACAGCTATAGGCTCTAACTTGTTATGGTGGCAGTTGCAGCTCACTGATTGTGTCCACCTGCAGTGAAGACCGATGCGGTAAACTTCCATTGCTAATGTAGTAATCTTACTCGCAGACGGCCGGCTATTTTGAAAGTCAGGCAGCAATTAAATCATGCGACCGACGCGGACCTATCCCTTTGACCGCACGCACAAAAGAGCGCCTATGTGTTCTAGATATGAGCCTTGTGTTTTGCTACACAGATCACTTGCCTTCAGAACCAGCACTCCTACAGGCCTCCCCATCTCTCTGCTGCTGTTCACATACTCTGGGAGCTACAATGTCTCGCTGCACAAGAATAAGGGCCCCTGCCTTCACAGCTGAGGAGCTGAAGATGCTGGTGGACAAGGTCCTTCCCCTGTACAGGCAGCTGTATGGCACACCAGAGGAGCAGGTGAGAACAATTCAGCCAGGATACATATTTTAAATGTCAGCTTACCTTGCACATAGGGTAGATTGTTGCAATGAGACACATATGAATCTGTAGCCAATTGTTTAAACATGTGTTTGTAAATGTGATGGACAACTTCACTGCTGTATGTGTGTCAGTACCGGTGTGGAGTTTATATCACTGTTCTCATGTGAATATCTCATCATCAACCACAAATTTCGTATGGTGTATTAGTTAGGCATGTGCACATCAGTTTGACATGATGATGCCTTGTTTTTTGACATATTTCAAAGTACATTTGCTTGTGGAGTCATGGCTAAACTGACTCTAAGGATGAATGTGAAATGTCTTTTGCATATCTGATTAAGTTGTTACTGTATACAGTCACCACAACAACTCCACACACATGATGCAATATCAGTGTTAAGTCAGTCAAGTCACAAGCCCTCACATGGCAAATCACAGTGCTCCACAATGTTCATGTCAGTTGTAGGAAGGTGACCAGGTGTATGCGTCATAATGTCCATTCAGGCCATGTGTAGATCATGTTAGACAATGTGTAATTGACACAGTGTAATGATTCGTAATTTAGCATACTAGTTAGGTATATGTCAAAGGCCAAAATGCTACTGTTCCCTTCCGCAGAAGACATAGGTGCGCTGAGGTTAGTCAGTATCAGTTTTCATGCCACATGTGTTGTTCTCCCATCCACAGTCTAGTGAGATGTGTTGCATGATCCCTTAGGGCAAGGTCAGGTTGGAATGTGGTGTCAACTGTAAATGAAAAAGTGTCATGAAATATGTTAAGATCACGTTTGACAACAGGTGCAGTGTTGAGAATTCTAGTCTGCTAACTTGGTTATTGTTTACGCAAATTATTCCTGACCTATGTGGCAAAGTACATGGATATGCACAACTTGCATGTGTACTAAGTGTCCGATACCATGTCATCCTTACAGGTCAACACCCACCAGAAGGTATTCCTGTGGAGGACCATCACCCGGAAGGTGCGTTCCCTGGGGGTCACACATCGGCGCAGTGCCCACTGCCGCAAACGGTGGCAGGGCCTGAGAGGCTGGGCAAAGAAGATTGCCGAAGTACGGCTGGGCCTGGCACTTCCAGGCAGGAGGAGCGCGCGCCGCACCCTGACCTGCCTTATGCGTCGCATCCTGGCTGTGGCCTATCCTGACCTCGATGGGCAGTTGAGAGCCAGACAGCAGCAAGGAGGAGATGAGTATGTGCCTTGATGAACTTTGTATAATACCATGCATGTACACATTTTGCAGCCAGTGTCATGACTTTCAGGTTTTGCGACAATCAAGACCCATGTAATGTGTAACATGTAGCCCATGCAACAAGAGTTGTTGTTGCATGGTTAGGTCCCTTGAATCAGGGCCATGTAAGACTAAAAGAGGCTTGGTATTACCAGTAGTGCAATTCCATCGTATAATGGGCACATGACAACACAATGTGCAAGAAAGAGACCCTTTACCTATTTCTGTGATGCTCAACATAGTTCATCACAAATACCATTGTTTGCCATGCTCTCTGTATTGAGACAACAAAACCTTTGTGTTATTTGATGCTTGTGAACTTGACTGTGACATGCCATGCAATACAACCAGATAGCAGGCACTGTGTAATTGCAGGCCTTGGTAAGTGGAGATTGATCTGTTTTAAACAATTTACAAACAGCACTGGTGCTATCTGTTGTCCAATGTAGCAGCTATCAATATTCAGACTTATGTGTACTGATGTCACATGTCAGACTGGACCTTACCATAAGTGAGTGACAGAATACATCCTATCTAAATTTGAGCTGATTCCTTGTTTTGGACTATGTGTAGGTGACAACAGATTTCTGTGAGTGCCTAACAAAGTAGGTGTTAGGTTGTGAGGGGGATAAGTCCATGAAAATGGAAGTTATATTTTACCTATGGCATTGATGGTTGTTACAAGGGGCATTAATCTTTGTGTGCAAATGCAATTATGGTTTAGCACTGTAACTCAGATATCTGGAAATGTGGCTTCACCGATATCTGAGAAGGGCAGACATATTCAGGTGAAGAACACAACGGCATTTAAGCTGGACAATATGTGACTGGTGATATTTCTCAGCGAGGAATAGGCTGACTTGTCCTTGTGAGATGGGGACATCAGCAGAATGTACACGATAAGAAATAGTGTTGGCAAAAGGTATCAAGTAAAATTTTGTGCACTAAGATTGTTGCCACACAATGATTCTACCTGGCCTGGTGGTATAGTAAGCCACATGCCCCTGAAGTAATATTAAGTCATTGTCATTGGCAGTGTGATAAGCTGTGTTTACATGGCAAACTGTTAAAAGTGTTGCAATCTGCCTATAGTACATCTGATTATTGCACTGTACAGACATGACACAATACTTGTAGAAATACATTTTTGACTTGCTAGGCCTATATTCCGTGTGTGACTTCTATATGAGTCACACATGTGACACTTATAACTGCTTCATTTGCTAATGAACGATGGGCAACAGTAATGTGATCCGTGTGAAATAGCCTATTCCATGACTCCTACATCTTGATGTTGACTCATCAAACTTTGTTAACTGAAGCAGGGCCCCTGCTGTTCCACAAGCTCTGGATTGGGAGAGTTCACTATATGCTGTATGTTAAGGCTGCAGTGTTCTTCCATTTCTAAGTAGAAGGTGTATTCTCCCTTGGATCACATGAGGTAAAGGTTGTATACTATGAGGGCATCAGGAGTGAGAGACAATACGTCAGCTGGTACATAGATGTGTTTCAGTTGTTGAGAAGGATAAACATGACGTTGCATCAAACTATGTATA
Organism: Calotriton arnoldi; assembly: GCA_963921515.1. Taxonomy (NCBI): domain Eukaryota; kingdom Metazoa; phylum Chordata; class Amphibia; order Caudata; family Salamandridae; genus Calotriton; species Calotriton arnoldi. Next base: position 21,488 of record CAWUFW010015463.1, read on the forward strand.
CCATTATGTGAGAGTGTGCATAGGTCTTGTAGCTTTCACTAATGTGCTATTGACACTGTGTGACCTAATGTTGTCATCCAAGTAGAAATTATGATGTTAGCCAATGTGGGTAGAGTTGTTATTACACCTATGTACCATATACATCTCAACATCTCAACTAATTTATTTTCTATTCAGTTTTTCAACATCAGACCAGGGCAGCGAGGGAGACAGTGCCACGACTGTTGGGGAAACAGCTGGCCACAGTGGTTCTCATGCTGCCAGTGAGCAAGACGGAACCAGTGGCACAGAGGGTGATGGGAACGCCACTGAGGAGCTGACGGATGTCACAGCAATGTCGTCATCATTCGACTCCAGTTCCAGTGAGCCCTCCCAGGTGGTGGTGGCTCCCCCTGGACCGGTGTCCACTACATATGAATCCACCACCCCACCCTACCATCTTCACCCTCACAGCTGTTCCCCAGCCTGCTGTCTGTGGCCACTCCCCTAAGAGGGGAGGAGTCTCCTTCATGCCAGGCACCTCACCCCCTGCCTCTGTCTCCCCTGCTGCCCTGAGTGTGGAGGCCATTGACCTCCTGAGACATATCTTTGTGGGTCAGACAGCAGTACTGAATGTCCTCCAGGTTCATACCAATCAGCAGACCCAGATGTTATGGTATCAATCCTGGAGGGCATTCACTCTGGAATTTCTTCCCTACAAAGATCCATTCAGGCTCTAGCCTCCAAACTGACAGCAGCATTATCCCCAATGCAGCTTTCTACCCCCGCCTCTACCCCATCCACAGACCCTATTCCCATACCTGACCAAAGCACATGCGAACCTAACCACGCATTCACCTCAACATCCACATGCAGCACACAAACATACAGACATAAGGCAAAAGAGAGAGAGACACACACACTCAGGAGACACAAGACACCCTGAATTCCACATCCACTGACTTGCAGGCAGAAAGAAAACCATAACACACAGCCACAACAGACACCACACCAGCACCCCAAGACATGCTGCATTATCACTACCCTATGCCTCCGCACCCCCTACCCTTGCCTCTCCTTGTACCCAATCGGCACAGAAACTCCACCTTATTGCCCTTGACCTATTCCCTCCCAAACTTACCAACCACCTCCCAAATCTAAAATGAAGACCCTTGTAACCCTGCCATACCCTTCCACATCCATCCCCAAAACACCTAGCCAGCCCCCTACTGAGACCCACAAGCAACAGCAGGGAAGCAACTAGCACCCCAGACATGCTGCATATATCACTACCCTATGCCTCCCCACCCCCTACCCTCGCCTCTCCTTGTACCCAATTGGCACAGAAACTCCACCTTATTGCCCTTGACCTCTTCCCTTCCCAAACGTACCAACCACTTCCCAAATCTAAAATGAAGACCCTTGTGCCTGTGCCATAGCCTTCCACATCCACCCCCAAAACACCTAGCCAGCCCCCTGCTGAGACCCTCAAGCAACAGTAGGGAAGCAGGAAAAGGAAAGCTCCCCCTCCTGCCACCGCCCCACCCCCTCCTAAACCCAGAAGATATTTTTCCCCATCCTACCCCAGTACCTCCCCGGTTCAAAAATTAAAAGTCAAAATGGTCCCCCCTTTTCCTTTCACCACCCTTCAGGGCTACAAAATCCCCCAACATGGTGAAGCCCAGCCCCTCCCTCCATTTATTCAGCCCTCCCACTGACCCAGCCAAACACCCCAATCCTGAGCCCAGCCCTCTCAAGGACCAACCCAGCCCCCCCCCCCATAGTTATTTTATTTTGGTGCCTGGCATGCCCACTAGACGCCCCTTCCATGGGAGGTATCACTCAGCAGCATTACTGAAAGCAAGTTTGAGTGGGCCACACTTTGCTGGGCCACAACGTGGACATTTTGGACTGGCCATTGGCCTTTGTTTTCATACGTGCTGAATAAAGCAATTTTTATTTTGTTTTTGGTATTCCTGTGTCCAAACATATCTCTTGCTGTTAACTGTTATTCATGTGTAATTTAATATGTGTGAGTACAGTTCTGTTAGTATGACAATGATAGCATTTGGTTCTTAGAGTAGGTAAGTTTATTGGAATGTTGTGTGGGTTTGTGTACCTACATTGGCTGGGTGTCAATGTCTGCATGAGGTTGGTGTAGGAGTGTGGGGTGCAGGGTCCAGACTTGCACTGGACATTGTATGCATTCATAGTTTAGTTAGATTCCTAAGTCCATTGTGCAAGCGTGTCAATGGACAAAACTCAATGAGATGTATGCTGCATATGTATTTTGTGTACAAAGTGAATCTCCTTGTCAATACACTTGGAGGAGTTGTGACTCTACATACATGATAGTTAGTTTAGCCACACATGTACACATGGCAATGTGTAAACTGCTAAATGTGGCTTACTAGATATGGGCCAATTGCTTTCCCTTCTGTGGATCTTGTTAAGTACTTCCAATGACAAATGTGCCACATGTGGATGCCACTTTGTGCCAATTGCCTTTAGTCCCAGTTGAGACTGATTCTCAATGTCCTGGCCACATGAAGAGTGTGAGATAGGTACAAATCAGACTATGTACTGGCCATGTTGTCTTCAGGACTCCCCTTGAATTAGAGATCCATTGTATGCAGGGTGTCTATGCACTGTGGCCTCCTGTGTAGTGGAATTTGGATGGTGGTAATGCCATTCACATTAGTTGCCTATTTCATGTGGATGGTGTGTGTGGGTCCATGACAATGCTTAGTAAGTTCAACTGTGTTTCTGTACCTCCTAATTCACTACTTATGTATGTGTTAGTTGCAGGAGGAGCTGGCTTATGGTACAGGAATGGGTGTAAAATCACACAACAAAGAAAAGGGACTATGTAAAAACTAATGTAGTGAGTGAACAGAGGAGAGGTGTGAAGCAGGGCACACACTGTGTATATAAAACTGCCCTCACACACAGCAAGCTGTGTCATGCTTCATCATAGGGCCTGCTAACACACCTCCGTGCTAACCAACGCTGGAGGTGGAGCAATAGGGAGGGGGAAGACAAACACCATGTAAGAGGAGACGAAATAGTGAGGGATGCCATTCACATTAGTTGCCTATTTCATGTGGATGGTGTGTGTGGGTCCATGACAATGCTTAGTAAGTTCAACTGTGTTTCTGTACCTCCTAATTCACTACTGATGTATGTGTTAGTTGCAGGAGGAGCTGGCTTATGGTACAGGAATGGGTGTCACAGGAGTTGATAGATAGTTATAATATGGTGTGATTGTTGAGTTGGGCACTATGTTGCGAAGTCATGTACATCAGCTTCAGGGCTTAGCGCACAGTTAGGGTATGCGAGTCTGTGCATATACATTATTAGTAAACTGAACATAGGCCACATCATGCTGTCGTGATGTGCCTTTATATTCTGTCTTAGTGCTCACATGGCTCCACATTTGAACTTCCACACAGAGATGTAATGCACCATACTTGACCATGGTTACCTGCCTAATAGATGATGTATGTGCTATCGGAGGGACATGTTTGTTGTTAAGTGTGGGTCAGGGTTGTCAAGGAGTGTTTGTGTATCAATTGATGTTGAGTGTGTGTATATGTCCAGGTATGATGTGTCATGTGCAAACATTGGCACAGCCATGAGCGTTAGGACTTCCGAGTTGTGGTAGAGTGTATCAGTGTAGTGATCTTTGCATTGTGACTGATTTATCTTGTTTGTCACAACATGAGTTCAAATAGCTTCATTTAAGAAGGAAATTGGGGTGGGGACTCATAGGGATGTGTATTGTGTCTATGTGGCCAGCTTTGACAGCCAAATGAGCCACATGATTGTGTCTTTCACATATTGTTACACATGTGATATGTCAATACTTCAGGCATATGACAGGATCTAGATAAGTGAATGCACACCTTACATTGTACCTAAGATGCCTGAGTGTTTGACATTGGCAAAGGCGTGTTATTATCAATTCACCTTGTTGACACAAAGGTGACTTCAATGCTTTGGGATTTGTAGTTGGGTCAGTGAAAACAGTAGGAGAATGTGGTTGTAGTGGTACAGATATCTCAGCTATTTGTTGTGGTAGGTGATGCAGCTGCAAAGTCTGCTTTCTGTTTTTTCAAGATGTTGCTGCACTCAATTGAGTTTGGATGGTAGCTTTCTGTGCATACAATTGCCATCATGGTAATGCTAGGCACTATCAAGTCAAATTACTCTTTTTAGAATGATATAGATTTGTCAGTGCTTGCTCCTCCAATGCACCTTCAAGCTCCCTCATGTGGTACATCTCAAGATATACATTTTCAGCGTGACACTGCACTGCGACACTCTCCTTCATGATGCAAATTAGGAGTTCAGGTGGACCCTCAGTATTTACTCCCAGCAGTGGTGATGAGGGTATTGGTTCAAGGAGGATGTAGTGTGCCAGTGTATGGGTTTCGGTGGGACATACTTTTAGGTGTGCATTAGTGTTATGTTGCCATGACAAGTGGCACTTAGAGCAGTGGTGAGCTCACCATACATATGTCTGTACATATGTCTATGTGCCTATGCCCATTTGTATTCCTATCTATTTGTTGGGTCTGTCCCCGTTTTTCCAGTTCACACTGGGGATACCCAATATTGACATTCCATCATTCTCCCCTGCACAACATGGTACAGGACTCTTTCACATTACTGCACCTTCGCTTTGTGGTCACTTCCATGTGTAGAACAGAGGTCTTCAAAATGGGGGGAGAAGTCCCTCCCGGGGGGGAGACCTTAAATGATATCAGGCGGTGCACCAGTCTCTAGCCAAGAGAAGCATCATGTTTTGTTTTAAGTGTTAGGAGCATGAGCAGCAGTAAGCCAGCCTTGTCATTACACGTCCATTGACTGTCACTGACAAGTTTGGTCATTTATTTCCTGACTGGGAGTATGTGTGAAAAGGGGTAACAGAGCTTAAATAATACAAATCCTCCTGTATTGCATTGAATGATATTCTCTTTGGTGTGCTAGGATGACATTAACATCATATTTGAAGCCATTATGAAATGGTGTCATATTTTTACACATGCCACATTGGACTTTCTTCATGGTCCTGTTCATCATTCCATTTTCAGCTTCACCATTGAGTAAAGGGGATTTTGTTTGTCCCTTTGAGAAACAATGGAATGACAGTCATCAGCACCACCAGATGCCTGGTTTAGTCCTGTTTAGAGATTGCCAATTTCGAAGAATAATTGTGCAAAAATTGAGGGGGCCGAGGATTTATCAATTTTTACGGGGAGGGGGGGACGCAGCAATGATAATTTTGAAGGCCGCTGGTGTAGGGGTAGGTTTGTCACTTACCGGTGGCGACGTCCACAATGGTCCTGGTTTTGCTGGTCATCGAGTAGGTACAGAAGTGGTATGACTTGCGCGATGGGCTCCATGACTGCACAGGAACTGTGGAAGCATGTTGTGGTGAGTTTCGACCTTATGAACCTCCCATTCCACCAGTTCTAATGTGGTGGTTTGACCGACACAGACGCCGTGTCGGAAATACGCATCGTAATAGGGTGGGCGGTTCCAGGGCCGGACCACGCTAGGATCTGCTCCATTTGACCTTTTGAAACCGTTGCGGTTGGAATTTCCAGCCGGAATCGGAAGAACCACGTCAGTCGGTAAGCCATACATTGTAGTGCATCATATTACTGCGGTTGGAACAACCGCTTCCGAAGTGAGATCGGTCAGTCAGACCAACCTTGACAAGCCCGCGGAGGCTTACCGACTGACATCGTAATAAACCCCATAGTGTCTTCTCATTACTTTCCTCCAGAGCATGTCCTGCCCTTCACATGTTGTGCAGCATATATTGTTCTCTGGCATGAATCACTGGAAAGAGAACTGCAGAAGTGCAAAATCCAAATCCGTACCTTTGAAGAACAAATGAGTGCAACCATATCTCACCAAATTTCCATTCGCACAGCAGGGACAACCCAAACTGGAATGGCACTTAGAAAATAATGCAATTCGCAATCCTACAATTTTTTCCATTTTTACACATTTGAATTTGGTGCTTGACAAGTTGACATGGTAGATGACTGTCTAGTTCTACTAATAGGTCAGACCACCGATGTCTGTTAGCATGAGAGGAAGAAAAGAACGTATTTTGGTAGTAGCAGTAAAAAGGGAGATTGTGAGTTGATCAAGCGTGGTTTTTATCTTTGCCTGGAAACGTCTGTGTGTTCACTTCTCCCCTCTCTGATCCAGAGGAACCATTCCCTTGTTGAAACTAAGCAGCATTCCAGGGTAGGATCAATGGTCGATGTCAGGCATTACCCTTACCTGATACTATTGTTTTTATATTTTCTTTTTATATTGCACAGCTCTACTGAGGTTAGGTGTCAGTTTACTTTACATAAGGAACACTAGGGGGCCGATTACGATGCGGTCGGAAATGGCTCCGAATGGCATTTGGTTTGTCCGAACCCGTGTCGGAACCCATGTTTCCGACCGACTTGGAAACATATCCGACCGACTGATTACTATACAAGGTAACGGGGTCAGTCATTCCGAATCGGTTCTGACCGGCCTACGGATAGTCCGAGTCGGTCAGAGCCGAATCATACAGCTCAATGGGCCGTGTTTCCGACCGTTTACGATGTCGGATTCCGACAGCCGTTCCGAATTGGTCTGTCCAACATGAAACGGCTGTCGGAAACTGACTTTGGGGGCCCGTAGCAGGCCCCCTTCACCTGGAGTCCTCCGGTTGGGGCCCGTGGTGGCACCCATGGGTCCTTGCTTTCCAATCATGCACTGTGTGGCAGGCACCATGGGGTGCCCACCACAGGGTGCAAGGTTTTCCGCAATTAACCCATTTTTCAATGTGAGCCTGTGTTGTCGGACGGAACACAGGCTCCCATTAAAGTCAATGAGAGTCCGACCGAATGGTGTTCGGAACCATCCTAATCGGTCGGTCGGATTCCCCGAACCTGAGTCGGTTGGAAACCATTCCGACAAGGAGTCGGTCTGAAGGCTTTCCGACCGACATCGTATTGAAGCCCTAGGCAGAGATCTGAATCTCCAGAACAGTGGAAACCAGAATCTCTTTACAGTAACATGAGACACAAAAAATTAACTATAATTTACATTAAATTGAGCATTATGCAAAAAGCATGATTGCAGTTGAGTTCTACATTCCCTCTCACTGCTGGAAAGCTATTCAAGGTTAATTCTCTAGAGGTTGGTGTCAGTGTTGTACAGGAAGGCAGTGCTGCCTGAGAGATGCTAATCCATTTTGTTGCTGTTTAGTTCTTAGTGGTTCAAATAAGTTCTGCATACAAGAAGACATATTTACTTTCCTAGACCCCATATTTCTTGTTTTAATTTCTTGTCTCAGGTTGATTCATTCCCTTGTTGTCTTTCAAACCCATCTCAAAATGTGTTCGGTTGCTGATTCTTATGTGTGAATCTGCCTCACTCTGGTTGTGTTTTTTTACCCAGAGCACCATCAGACTTTAGGGTGCTTGTGTACTCTAGAAGGGCTTTTTACTTGTAACATAAGTCTTCTCTAGAAAGGCTTTTTAACATTCAAGTAAGTCTTTACACTATCACATTGGATTCATACCTTGCATCACACACACTTCGGTCTCACTTACAGGTTATCTTTTTTTTTAGTTTCTGCCTTCTTTGTTTAATAAAAAGCATTGGCAAAGCCATGTTTTCTGGATTAACGTGCTAGTAAACATATATAGAGGCACACACAAGTGTACATTGGTTCCTGGATTTGGATTGAGGAGCGTGCAGTAGGACAGTCAGAGAGATAAAAAAAAAGTCCCACATGCAGTGGAATGCATGAGTTGGAAAGATACATCCAAAGAGCCACTAGCATTAGGGAAGAGAGAATACTCCTGCTGGCTGAGCCATGATGGGATTGACAAAGTCTCACACCAGTTGCTGAAAGTGGCAGGTCAAATAAAGCCAATGGTTGAAACGGGTGGACCCAAAGCCCCTTGTAAACTATAGGTCGCTTTTGACAGCTGCGCTATAAAAGAGGGTGCCATTTATTGAAAGGGACCTGGGGGCAGATGTGCGACGGATATTGGCATGCGCAAACGGGTCTTAGACCCGTTTGTGCATGCAAAAATCCTTTTGGCCATGTACAAACCCTATTTTGCAACTCGCAAAAATTAGCGACTCGCAAAATAGTGTTTCGCGACTCGCTATTAGGAAGGGGCATTCTCTTCCTAATAGCGACCCCAAATGCCATGTATGACTGTTTTGCGACAGCAATTGCGGTCGCAAAACAGTCATAGTTTACCACCCTTCACAAACGGAAACTTAAATCTTTTTTTTTTCAGAACCATCACCGTTAGACAAGCAGTGAGTGAAAAGCCTTCCATTAATGTAAGTGGTCCCAAAGCCTCATGTGAACACAGCAACTAAAATGTCCAAAACCTTGTGGAAAAAGCAGGCATCGTTTGATTTACAATTTTCACCACATTAAGGGGCTTATTTACAATCCCAGTGTGCCGCCAGTGCGTCACTTTTTATGACGCACTGGCAGCGCAGTGTGCCTGCCTATATTTACAAGGCCACGTAAAGTCACCCTGCATGACTTTTCACGGCCTTGTAAATATGGCCTCATTCACACATTACTCTGCGTGAAAGGGGCGTTCCATGGGTGTTGCTGTGGGTGTTTCTATGCAACATCCATGGAATCTGACACGTTCCCAGATTTACAAAGTGTTGTAAACCTGGGAATGCATCAGAGTCCTACGCAGTGGCGCAACGAGGAGAAATACTTTAATTTCTCCTCGTTTTTCGCTCATTCTATGTGTGCTACATTCTGCAGCACACATAGAAGGAGCAAAACGCCAATAATGATTGTGTTTGTGCAGGAAGGTGTCCCTTCCTGCACAACAATAATCATCCCTGCATTGCTGGCACCCTTGCACCATGGTGCAAGGGTGTCTGTGTTGGCGCACGGCTGCGGTTTGTGCGCTGGTGCAGGGGAGAAGGACAGGAATGCTCCATATCTTGTACATATGGCACATTCCTGCACTTTTATTTTGATGCACGGCACAGCAGCAGGAAGGCTTGCTGCGCTGCAGTGCGTCAAAATACAGTAAATGATCCCCTAAATTTCTCAATATGACCTAGGCACCTTAGATGTCAGCAAACCCTTGGAAAACACAAAAAAACAACAGCTGTCCCATATGATCCCCAACCCCATATACAGATGTGGGAATCACTTTCTTAAAAACAGTGGTGCCTCAGGTAGCTCCACAGCAGGACCGCCTCCATAGGACTTCCAGCACCACAACTTCCGAAAATATGAACATATTTCCGATGGGACTTTCAACACTATATTTTTCCTGACAGTTACGGTATTGAAAGTTTAAAAAAATAGCCACTGTTCCAGATGGGTTGGGACTTCATGTCACTTCTTCCTTAGAGCTAAACCTCTTGAAACATGAGCCCAGAGAAAGGGCTAGTCTTCTCCCGGTTGGTCATTACACAGCAAAAATTTGAAGTAAGCGGGCAGATTTCTGCAGAACCCATTAGGTCTAGCTCTGGAGACGCTTAGAACAAAGGAGACCAATCTGTGATGGAGATTTTACCAATGCCCAATGAATGCTAGTTATTGTTCCAAAAGTACTTGATAAAGCAATAGAGCAGACTAAATAAATAACTGTGGAAAATGAAGGGAGTTTACAATTTCAGCATCACAATAATCATGTGCATCTGGCCCACAAGAAAAATTTACTGAAAAATAAGGCATATACATCATTTGCTTTACTTATACCATTAGATGATCAATTATTGAGGTAGATGCATGCAGCAGTAAACCTTTTAGATGTTCTAGTGCAGTGTCTAAAAGACTCACTGCCACCCTAGATTTTCTCCTAAATTTACGCCAAAAGTTCCAAGAAATTTGAATCTTCTTTGTTTCGATTTAGTAAGATTGGCATTTAATTGCTCCGTTACAGCAGCTAGTTGGTAACGTTGTCAGAAGCATTAGAAAGGCAATATCTTTACATTTTGAATTTCATTCGCCAGAATCTTTAACCTATAGATCATAAATGCAGAGTACTAACACTGAAGCCTTTGATATAGTCACAGTGATCTCATACTGGGGCTGAATAGAAAGCAGAGGCCCTTGAATTATAATACTTCAATACTTTTCTACAAGATCAAAATAATTATTATTACTATTTATGTATTTATTTATAGAGTGTACGGCAGCCGAATATTTCTTGGTATTAAAGAATAGCTGGCTCATGGTACATTTACCTACTGACAAGACAAATATATAGACAATGGCACAGAGACCAAACCAGAACTGTCAATAAAAGGGAACAAGGTCCAAGGGATTCATCACCTGTTAATAAATAGGAAAGGTTTCAGCATTTTCAGAACAACATGTTATTTTCCTGGGCTCTCCATTCCAGAGAGAGTGTGTTCTAGAGCCTCGAGACCATGCAGGAAAGAAGACACATCTCACATAAGCTTTCCGAACATGATTGGCAAGCAGTAGAGGCGGGGTTTCTGAACACAACAGTTCTGAATTGTACTCTACTCAACCATGAGTGGCTCATTGCCCTGCTGCCGGAATACCAGACCCAATTTTACCAGCCAGGAAATCCCCATGGAAAAGGGAATACCATGATAAATTCTGCCCTTTAAAACCATGTCTATATGGATATTCCCCTTTCCCTGGGATACATTCAAAGTAATATATTCGTGTTACTGTCAGAGCGTTATCATCTGGTGCCAGTGGTATTAGAGAGGCTATACCACCCTGTCAGTATCATGCAACTCCTAATCAGGGCCCAAGTCTGGGTTGATGTGTAGAGTTTTAATACATTAGCCCTGCAGGTGCAATACAACTTCACCCTGTGCAACACCAAAAAGCAATGTAATTTTCTCTGCACCTCATCAGAATAGCATCTGTTACCACGCATGCTAACAACGCGTGGCTTAACAACGCAGTCAATACCACGACTGTGTTGTTACCACAAGGTCCATTACAACGCGTCATTACAACGACTTGCTTTAGGGAAGCGCTGGACTTTGGAATAGTTTAAATTACTGTTCCAACTCCAGTCGGTGTATCAGTAGGGAAGGTGTTGGACTTAAAATCCAACACCAAGAGTGGGGGCACCAGGAAGCGATTGGAGTTGGAATCGACAGAGGCGGAGGACGAGCTGACTAAATTACAGCGCGAGAACCATGTGATGGATCGGCCTTCAGACGCACTTCTACAGGCAGTGCAGGGTTGGGGAGGTTTGGGATAGACTGGATTGTCTGACTCGCAGGGAATATCGGCAATTACTGCATAAGGAGGGTGATAGATTAGGAAGACTGCTGGCGTGGTTGTTAAAACAAGAACGCCCACCTCTGATGATACTAGTGTTGTATTGCTCGGATGGAGCTATCGCCAACACGCAGGTTGGCGTTAACACAGTGCTATTTAATCACTTAGCCAATGTTTACCGTGGGACTGCTGGGAATGAGGAGATGGGGGGGGCGACTTTCTCCTGGATGTCCCACTCCTGCGACTTACAAATGAGCAGAGTGAAGATCTGGAGGCAGCACTCCAATTAGAGGAACTGCAGGAAGCGCTACGGGGCATGGCTCAATGCAAAACACCGGGCCCGGATGGAATCCCGGTGCTCTCCATGCCACTGGAATCAAGCTATCCTGGCTGAAGAGGGGTGAAACCCCGAAACCGGTCCTAGGATGCTTGCTTCCAGTCCAGGGAGGACCTGGCTTGGCAGTTCGGGCTGGACTGTTCCCATGAGGCACAGGGTCAAGACTGATTTGCATATGGCTGGGTTCAAACTGGAATGGCATGGTGAGCAAAAAGCGATGGATTTAGGCCCAGATCTCTGTACTGGGGTGAATGTATGACATTGTTCTGCATTCTGTCCATCAACTGTTGTTTATGCATTTGTCACCCCGAGTGGGGCGGGTATGCCCAGACGTGGGTCCCGTGCTCTCCATGCCACTGGAATCAAGCTATCCTGGCTGAAGAGAGGTGAAACCCCGAAACCGGTCCTAGGATGCTTGTTTCCAGTCCAGGGAGTACCTGGCTTGGCAGTTTGGGCTGGACTGTTCCCATGAGGCACAGGGTCAAGACTGATTTGCATATGGCTGGGTTCAAACTGGAATGGCATGGTGAGCAAAAAACGATGGATTTAGGCCCAGATCTCTGTACTGGGGTGAATGTATGACATTGTTCTGCATTCTGTCCATCAACTGTTGTTTTTGCATTTGTCACCCCGAGTGGGACGGGTATGCCCAGCCGTGGGTCCTGTGCTCTCCATGCCACTGGAATCCTCGCTGAAGAGGGGTGAAACCCCGAAACCGGTCCTAGGATGCTTGTTTCCAGTCCAGGGAGGACCTGGCTTGGCAGTTTGGGGTCCCTTGCTCACTTTGCCACTGGATTCAAGCTAGCCTGGCTGATGACGGCTGAATAGCCAGAAACCGGTCCCAGGATGCTTGTTTCCGGTCCAGGGAAGACATGGCTTGGCAGTTCGGGCTGGACTGTTCACATGAGGCACAGGGTCAGACTGATTTGCATATGGCCATGTCTGAACTGGGGTGGTGGAGTGAGCTAAAGAATGATGATGGATTAAACCCAGATCAGTTGACTGGGGGTGAGTGTTTGATTTCCTCAAGCGCTCCGTCCATCATCCCCTTTGGTATCGCTTTGTTCGCCCTAAGTTGGCAGGGTATGCCCAGACGTGGGTCCCTTGCTCACTTTGCCACTGGATTCAAGCTAGCCTGGCTGATGACGGCTGAATAGCCAGAAACCGGTCCCAGGATGCTTGTTTCCGGTCCAGGGAAGACATGGCTTGGCAGTTCAGGCTGGACTGTTCCCATGAGGCACAGGGTCAGACTGATTTGCATATGGCCATGTCTGAACTGGGGTGGTGGAGTGAGCTAAAGAATGATGATGGATTAAACCCAGATCAGTTGACTGGGGGTGAGTGTTTGATTTGCTCAAGCGCTCCGTCCATCATCCCCTTTGGTATCGCTTTGTTCGCCCTAAGTTGGCAGGGTATGCCCAGACGTAGGTCCCTTGCTCACTTTGCCACTGGATTCAAGCTAGCCTGGCTGATGACGGCTGAATAGCCAGAAACTGGTCCCAGGATGCTTGTTTCCGGTCCAGGGAAGACATGGCTTGGCAGTTCGGGCTGGACTGTTCACATGAGGCACAGGGTTAGACTGATTTGCATATGGCCATGTCTGAACTGGGGTGGTGGAGTGAGCTAAAGAATGATGATGGATTAAACCCAGATCAGTTGACTGGGGGTGAGTGTTTGATTTGCTCAAGCGCTCCGTCCATCATCCCCTTTGGTATCGCTTTGTTCGCCCTAAGTTGGCAGGGTATGCCCAGACGTGGGTCCCTTGCTCACTTTGCCACTGGATTCAAGCTAGCCTGGCTGATGACGGCTGAATAGCCAGAAACTGGTCCCAGAATGCTTGTTTCCGGTCCAGGGAAGACATGGCTTGGCAGTTCGGGCTGGACTGTTCCCATGAGGCACAGGGTCAGACTGATTTGCATATGGCCATGTCTGAACTGGGGTGGTGGAGTGAGCTAAAGAATGATGATGGATTAAACCCAGATCAGTTGACTGGGGGTGAGTGTTTGATTTGCTCAAGCGCTCCGTCCATCATCTCCTTTGGTATCGCTTTGTTCGCCCTAAGTTGGCAGGGTATGCCCAGACGTGGGTCCCTTGCTCACTTTGGCACTGGATTCAAGCTAGCCTGGCTGATGACGGCTGAATAGCCAGAAACCGGTCCCAGGATGCTTGTTTCCGGTCCAGGGAAGACATGGCTTGGCAGTTCGGGCTGGACTGTTCCCATGAGGCACAGGGTCAGACTGATTTGCATATGGCCATGTCTGAACTGGGGTGGTAGAGTGAGCTAAAGAATGATGATGGATTAAACCCAGATCAGGTGACTGGGGGTGAGTGTTTGATTTGCTCAAGCGCTCCGTCCATCATCCCCTTTGGTATCGCTTTGTTCGCCCTAAGTTGGCAGGGTATGCCCAGACGTGGGTCCCTTGCTCACTTTGCCACTGGATTCAAGCTAGCCTGGCTGATGACGGCTGAATAGCCGGAAACCGGTCCCAGGATGCTTGTTTCCGGTCCAGGGAAGACATGGCTTGGCAGTTCGGGCTGGACTGTTCCCATGAGGCACAGGGTCAGACTGATTTGCATATGGCCATGTCTGAAGTGGGGTGGTGGAGTGAGCTAAAGAATGATGATGGATTAAACCCAGATCAGTTGACTGGGGGTGAGTGTTTGATTTGCTCAAGCGCTCCGTCCATCATCCCCTTTGGTATCGAGTTGAATAATGTCAACAGTTGATTGCCTAGCAATTGCACATTCAATATTAGGACTTTTCTCTGCCTCCGGTTGGCCCCCTTGGGGTACAACGATTTTCCTTATACGATTCAATGATGTGTAATCTGCAACAGAGCAGCTAACCATGGAATACCTTATGTTTCATGTATTAATCATGTTAGTATAACTCGCAAGATTAATCTCATTTGCATAAGAGATTACGGGGCATATTATCAAGAAACGGCGTTAAAATTATTGCCGCTTTAGCGGCAGAAAACTGCAGCTAACGCGGCGATAATGGGCTTGATAATATGCCCTTGAGAATTCCAATAGAAGCCCATGTTCTGGTTTCAACATTTTACCGCCGTTCTTGATAATATGCCCCTGAGTTTTATCCAATGCCTTAGCAGAGCGAACGTTTTGCTTGATAGTAATGATTCTACCTCGTGCGACAGAGTTTACCCTTGCAGAATACGTTTGAGGTTAGAGGATTATTTATCATATTTTAGGTTTCGTTGTCAAGGTGATTTATGCCTTGAGTGTCGTCATTTATAATGCATGTTTTTCTAAATAATAACATTTAAAAACAAGTTCAGTTCAAACAGGAGAATAAGAAAAACACATAAAAAAATAAAAGTTGCAAATAATCAAATAGTCCTTAGCAGGCTTATTTAGAAAAACCTAAGTGCTAGAGGAGGGGTCCAGTCAGGACACGTATTCCTTCCCAGCTGTGAAAGCCCACACCTTCATGTTGTACGAACAACACACACACGCGTCACTGCCAGAAGATAGAAGGAACACTTGGATAGCAAAAGGAAAACGGAGGTACAGTTGACTGGACACAGTTCATTTTAAGTGGGTCAAGTTATTGGGCAAAACGTTCCACAGCAAAACAAGTGGACGGCTTCTTGTCACAGGGAGGCTGGGGTGCAACTGTACAGCGTCGCTGGTTCCTTTGGTGAGCTGAATTTCAATTTAATTTTCAGAAAGTATTCGCTAATCAGGGGCATGGCGTACTCGCTTACGGCCGACATTTAGCCCGAGGACCCCTCACCCCAGTGGCGTCACTAGGGAGGTGCGGGGGGTGCGGACCGCACCGGTTGACACCATCACATGGGGTGACACCTTTCCCAAATGAGACTATTTACTAAATAGTCTCATTTGGGAAAGGTGTCACCCCATGTAATGGTGTCATGGGGTAAGTCGTGAGGGGGTGACACCATGAGTTACCGCACTGGGTGACACCAACCCTAGTGACGCCGCTGCCTCACCCAGACTACCACTTGCAGAAGAACACTTCATCTTAAGCAGCTTACATTGATTCATCACCTGATAGTCAAGGGTGCTACCCAGCTCAGGCTTAGCCTGGCCTAGACAGGCTCAGACGGGCCTTGGCTTTGACGGAAATGAGCCGAATTCATATAATAAGGGCAGATTTGTAATAGACAAGCTTCTACACTGTAGCAGTATGTGAGGACATGAGGCGTTGTCTGGACTGTCACTGGTGTGACCTCTGGGACATCTAATGGTGCATGGATGGTGTTTGGCTGGCCGACAGGTGCAAGGAAAAAAAATGGCACTGCTCCCTGGAAGCAAATGCCCCAGCAGGCAGGATGTAAGGAAACCTGTGTAGGAAAAGAGGCAGGTACTCGTTCATGGGGTGCACGTAGCTTGCAGTGCCTTCTGGGACTTGTAGACTTGCATGGATGATGGTTGGCAGGCCAAGAGGCCGAAAACTACTGGTACCAGATACCAATGGAGGATGTGGTCTTACGGCTAGACTGCTGACCTTGGAGCTGGGAAGCCAAGGGTCGAGCCTCAGGGTCGACTCCACATCCTGTGATTCTGGGCAAATCACTTAATCTCCCTGTGCCTACCAAAAAAAAAAAAAAAATGAATGTGTCCTTGTGTAACGTAACTGGTGCTCATGTAAAGCGCTCCAATACGAGTTTGCGCTATATAAATCTGCAAAAAAAATAAAAAATACAGGGTCGCACTGACCTATAGGGCAATCAGGTAGTGCCTGAAGGCCTGGTCTGACAGGTCAGTGTGTGGGTTGTCTTTTTGACTGTTTGTGGGCCTCTTTTATGGTCTGCTGCGCCGGTTTTTACTGTTGATATCCGCGATAATAACAGAAACATTGCCCGCAGCAAGCTCAATTCCATGCAGTCTTCCATACCATGCAAAACACATATACAGCTTGCAGTGGTGTAACGTAAAATGTTGGGGCCACCCTGTGCAATGTGATGAGGGGCCCTGAGTCTCCCAAATGTCTCCCAAATGTCCCAAATATCAATTGACCTTGAGCTGATTGGGGCGCCCTAAAAGGTTGTGGCCCTCTGAAGGGCCCCTGACAGCGTGTCAAAAGTTGTACCTGTGAGAAGGTGGCTTGTATATGCTGTCCACTAATTAAAGTGGGCACCTTGTACCAGTCCACACGACCCTTATGATGTATGAGGTCAAAGATAACCTTTAGAAAGATATCCTAGTGGTAGCTGTGGAGAGCAGCCTTCAGGCTTAATCTTTAAGGAATGTAAAGCAGCTTGTTTTACCAGAGTATCACCTCCTGAATGACTAAATGAAAGGAGAACCACCCAGTAGGGATATAAAAATATGTATTTATTAATATAACACTCTCTACTAATCTCTACATGAGATTAGAACATAAAGCACACAATATTGAATCAATAGAACAATTGTAAGTAGCACAATACACAGCGGGCTCCAGGGGGAGACCAAACCATATACTAAAAAAATGGTATAACAATCACGACTTGACTAGACAGTGCCTAGAGCACGTAGAATAGCTGGGACCCCAAGGAACCACCCAAGGCAGTGACACAGGGTGCCCACGGAGGACGGGTGCAGTGAGGAAACACGACTGCGTGCTCTGTGCAACTCTATGGGAAAGTCACGGTTGGAAATTTACAAGTTAAGGACACTTCTACGAGGACTTCAAGCAAACCCTTTGGAACATAAGAGGTTCTAGAGCCAACACACCAGTGAGTACCGAGGTACCCGTGTTACCTATCCCAGAGGAGCCGGGTGCATAGGGGTCAAGTGGTGTCGGAAACCTCCATCGTTTTCAATGGAGAGCTGCAAAGAAGTACTGCTGCCAGGAAGGCGAAGAGTGTCTGGTGGAATCCAAGCCTGGATTCGAGGTGAGAGGAACCTGAAAGCAGAGGGGACAGAGTCTGGGTCACTTCAGGTGACCAGGGGCTCGGTAGTCGAATGCCCACCGATGTCGGGTGCTTCAGGTGAGAAGTAAGGGTGCTTGACTCTGCAGCCACGGGGACCAGGAGATGTCGACGATGACCAAAGTCCGGAGGTGAGCTGTCCCACAAAGGATGTCGAGTGCTGAGGGGTCAGCGTCCGGCTGGAGCACCAACAAGCCTTGGCAAATGCAACCCACGCGGGCAGAGGAAACAGGTTACGGTGTGGACCAGCAAGGTCCAGGAGACTCTCCAAGCAATGGGGAGTCAGGGCACATCTGGAGCAACCAGGGAAGCCCAAGAACAAACAAGGTGACCCTCGCCAGGACCCACAGGCCAACGGACCAGGGATCGCGAGGAGACCTCGAGTGAATTCACAAAGCACCAGCCCACAGAGCACTCGGTGAGTGGAGGCCGGATATCTTTGGTGCAAATGCTGCTTGGGGTCAGACTATACGGAGTCCAAAGCACAAACTCTGTGATCGCCAACAAGCATATGCTTCTGCAAATGTATGCGGTGCACAGGGGTTTGGGTTGCACGGTCCCCACGAGGGATACGGGTCACAGAATCGCTGAGAGGTCAGATCATCCTCGAGGACCTTCGGGAACCCACCTCCTGTGTTGCTGAAATCTTCGGAGTCCGCTGGAGCTCTGGAGATACAAGCCGGTCAGATGCGTTTAGGTGCCTGCTGCTGCAGGGGAGTAACTCCTTTACTCCAAGGGAGATTCTTCAGTCATCCAGCGTCGTGCAGACAGTCGAAGTACTTGGTTTCTTCTTTGCAGAATCTTGTCCAGGTAAAATCTAAAGTCCTGTAGCCAGGAATCCCACTGTATACCCACGGGAGAGGGTTGGAAAGATTCTGTGGACCCTCCTAGGGGAGGGACAGGACAGAGGGGTGGCTACACCCATGTCCTTTGTCCAGTTTCACACCAGAGCAGGAGCCAATGGCTCCCAGAACTGGTTTGAGCTGGACTATGCACAGGGACACCAAATGTGCCCCCAGTGCAGACTTTCTGGCACTCTCAGAGTGCACCCACCCAGCCCCAATACACTAAACCCTGTCTGGGAGGTGGTCACACCTCCCTGTGACAGGATGCCTATTGTCATGCCTTCCTCTGCTCGAGCTTGGCTAAGCAGCAGGAGGGCAGACTCGTGTCTGTGGCTGGCAGCATCCATTTTGTGCTGCCCAGGTCGAGAAAGCTGGTACCGGGTAGACCGGTGACCCACAGTAGTAGTTTTAGAAGGGTGGAATCATACCTCCCACACCAGTTACTGGTGTGGAGGTATGATTCCAAGGTGTTTGACACCAAACACGACATGTTTCTAAGCCGCCGTTTTAAAGTTAGCATTTACCGCGAGGTTATAATGCAACTTAACCTATATGTCTGGCTGCATCACTGACAACCCCGGAGAATGGTCTCCGAAGACTGCAGAGGGGCTTTGCTCATGCAGGAGCACCCTCTCACGTAAAACCCAGCACCCTGCCTTCAGGATTGATTAGGCCTGCCATAGGGGTGACTGATAGGTTTTTAAATGTAGTGATTTAGATAGATATAGTGAACCTATATCTAAGTAAGTGGTGCAAGCATCAGCTTACACAGGCTGCTGTAGCAGACCTGTTGTGTCATTTTGAATGGCCTCTCATGGGTGGCATAATACATGCTTCAGCACATGGGAGGCCTCTGGGGTACCTATGCCCTGGGTACATGGTGTACCATATACTAGGGACTTATAAGGGTACCCCAGTATCCAATCTGGAGTGTACCTAAAGTACATGCATATCAATTTAAGGGAGAAAGCAGATAGACTGAGGTCCTGGATAGCAGGATCCCAGTCAGACTAGTCCAAAAACAGTGATACATCAGCAAAAAGTGTGGGTAACCATAAGAAGCAGATCCTACTTTCCTACAGTACCAATTTGCAAAAAGATGCCCCTTTTTTAACTACTTAATTCACCGATGGGGTCACTTATATTTTGGTGCCCGGGCCTAATTTCTGTCCCAGTCCAACCCTGGCTAGATGTGAGATAGCTTCTCAGTTCCTCCTTCCCTTTCTCTTCCTTATTTTCCTCATCCCCCCTCTCACTATTTGAGTCATATTTTTACTAGTAGTACTACTGTATTTTACTAGTACTGCCTGTTGGTCCCTTGTTTTCCTAAAAAGGTATCAATGTCTCTAGGAACACCCTTCGTTTATATTCTTTCCACAAACAGTAACAAGTTTCTTTTGCAATTAGTGTCTTGATTTTCTAATTCTTGGTAATATTCTGGGATTAAATGGTAAATGTTATTACTGCACTAACTAAAACACAGACATCTGCTAAAAAATATGTTTATTCTAATTGTCAAGAGCTTCCATGTGTGCCAAATGAACCAGGTTCTGCCTTATTGCTTGCTGTATTATTACTGAGGCCATCTAATGATTGGTTGCTGATGTGGAAAATGAAATGATTAGACAGAAAAATATATAACGACCCAGGTAATATGATGGCACATAGGGGCTACTATATCAATGCATTCATCCCTTTTTTTAATGCAGTACTACCATTGAAGGACAGCCAATGATGGCGTAATGTGAGATAAATAGGAAAAAAGAAAGAGAGAGAGAGAGAGAGAGAGAGAGAGATAATACTGGCCAGTGTGAGAGAGCCATGGGAATAAGATACAACACAAGCTAATGCAGGGCTGAAGGAGCAGGGGCATCCATACCTGGGGCGGGTAAGGGGATGGAAAAAGAGAGGAAGAAGAGCACTGAGAGAGGCAAGAAGGATAACTGGATATTGGGTCAAGAGGGAAAAGAGGATTATCACAAGTGGGTTTGAGTGGGACATAACAGCAAGTGAAAGAGCAGTTTTCACCTGAAGACAGCGGCGGTTCCTCCTTTAGGGCGGAGGAGCATTGCCCCTCCGTTGCAAGTGCAACAAACATTAAAAAACAGTAATAAAACAAATGTATTACCATTTCATTTTTCATGCTGGCAGCCGAGTCTGACAGAGGGACCATTGCTGCTGATTGGCAGCAGGGAGGAGTGGTGTGCACTTCAGTTTAAAGGGCGAATGTCACTTTGGCCGGCTTTTTTTGCGCTAGCCAAAGTTACATGTGCACTTTAAACATCTCCAACCCAAGTTGTCTTAGACAGCTGATTGGAGAGCAGGCACAGGCCCCTAGTGGCTGAGGGAGCATTGAGCCAGCCCACTCCAGGGGAGCTGGCTGAGCCTGTGGGAGCCTGTACTGGAGCCAAGGACTGCTGAGACGGAGAGGAGAGACGAGCACCGAAGCAGTGGGAAAGAAGTCTCTTATATTTTTTTATTTAGAGTTAATTAAACTCAGTGACGGGCACTGTGAGAAACTTGCAGTGCCTTCAGCCTCAACTCAGGATTTCTAAATCATGGCTCATTATAAACACTGTTTAAAATGGACCACGATTGAGAGCTTTGAAGTTGTACCTAAGGGCACTATGGTTTTTATCAGAGCCTGTCAGTGGGTCAAATAGTGGCCTCACCAATTTTATTTGTTAGCAGCCGCCACTGACTGAAGAATGAAAGATCCAGCTATCAAGGGTGTAGCGTCCACTGGTGGAGATGGTAAGTGGCACCAGAGGCCAGAGGGCCAATTGAACCATTACTATTGCTGTATTTCACAGTTCAAACAGCAGCCAGGGGCCCATTTATGTCTAGGGCCCATGACACACTGGCTATGCCCCTGCCAGCAATCATCAGGATGGCTTATTTGAGATAGTCATTCTAGCATTCTGACTTTTTCTGGTGGGCTACAAGCCAGGGAGCTGCTTTCAAGGATGAATGACTGTCGTGTTCAGGTGCCTGAAAGCACTTCCCCAATATATTCGAAAATGGTGCTGTAATTTGCCTCATTCATTCTCAAATGTTCTTTGAGGGGCATATCCCCACACAAGCCCACTGGTGCAATGTGGAGCAGATTTACCAGTGGCTCTAGAACCTGCTGCTAATAACTGTGTGTGACTGAAGTTTAGGAGTTCATGTACTGGGTTTCCACCTCACTCTATCATCCTTCTGAAGTTGATAAATTGGGTGCCATTAAATTAGGCGATAATAACACCTTTAATTTCCAGTGCTAAAAATTACAAACCTATCATTAAAGTACTATTCAGAAACACATGGTAATAGTAATTCTAAACAATTGGAAACACCTGTGCATCCTGTTGCTACTTCCAGGTCTTGGAGGACCAGGAGCTTCACATTACACCACAGATGCTCTGGAGCATTGTGTGTAAAGGAGGGACACAAACTGTTAATAAATGATAAAGTCAATTGGAGCACAGTGTCCTAGACTCTTGCTGGTGCCTCACAAATAATGCTCATGCACCTTACCCATATCCCATGACAGTGATGCTCCAGGGAGTCTGAGGTGCAAAGTGAAGCTCCTTGTCCTTTGAGATTCGTAGTAACAGGATATACTGGGGTGCTTTTTTTTCTTTTACAACTACTGAAAATGTGTTTTTAACTAGCACTTGTAACAGTTTTGTCATTTCTAAGCACTAGAAATTAAAAGTGTTATCATAACCTAATTTAGTAGCACCCAATTTATCAACTCCAGAAGGATGTAAGTGAATTGGAGCATGGTGTCGTGGGCTCTTGCTGTTACCCCACAAATAATGTTTATGTCCCTTGCCCACGTTTCATTACAGTGGAGATTTTAATAACAAACATCTGTCCATAAGTATCACATAAGTAGTGTTTGGTGCAGAGTTTCTTGTAATGATGCCTCTTAGTGTCCAATGATTACAAATGTAAATAAAACAGGGTCTTATTTAGAGTTTGGAGAATGGGATACTCCATCAAAACGTGTCGAATATCCCATCTGCTGTTTAACAAGTGCTATAGGCTATGATACACTTGAAATGTGACCGACGCGACATTTTGTGGCTGAGTATCCCATTAGCCAAATTCTAAATAATGCCCTAACTGCGATATCTTTCATCCTAGTGCTGTGGGTGGCATATGAGTTATTCTATAATGTATTAGAATGCATTCTAGAAGGTATTAAGAAAGTGAATTGCATTGATTCAATTTGTGTTGGGAGGTGTCTGTGGTGCTTGAAAATAAACCTATATTTTTCCTGCTTTACCTCTCTGCTATTGTGCATCTTTTTACACTGCCAATGAGGATGTAATCTGCCATTGAGTATTTTGTTAAACTGGCAACGAAGACGGGATCTGGTGTTGTGTACTTGGTTACATTAATCCCATTTAAAATAGGATGACTGGTACGAAATGGAATTGGGAAAAAACTGGATATAATGTCAAATTAGGCCTGATTGTGAGTTTGGCAGTGTAGTAGGGGGCCCCACTCCCACACTGCCAAACTCGTCTGCTGCCTGCCCGCCTGCCAGATTAGGAGTTTTCTCCTGGTCTGGCGAGTGATGCTTTGGCAGCCCCAGATGGTGAGCCTTAGAAAGGCACTACAATGGAAACTCCAAAGCAAGTTCCTGCATGGAATGTACTGTTAAGTCCATGCCGTGCAGGAACTGGGGGGTGCATGCATACAGGGGGGGCACACCATGTGCCCCCCTGCATGCATGCCCATGGCCCTGAGGCAACTGGGGGGCCTGTAGGGCTCCCTTTGTTTCTTTCACAGCCACACTTTTCATGACGGGCTCACTGCAATGAAAAGTGTGGAGGTCTGGAAACTCGTAATATGCTTGGCAGCAATGGCACCACCAGCATATTGCGGCCTCAGACCACTGCGCCACCGCCGAAGGATCAAGGATCCCCGGGGGTTGCGGCGTTCCTATGGCTTTCCGACCACCAAAGTCATAATATGGCGATCGGACCGCTGGTGCAATGGTTGTTGCACCGCCACCGTGGGTTTGGTCATCCATCAGACCGCCAAACTCATAATCAGGCACTTAGGGGCCGATTCCGATTCGTGTCGGTAATTTCTCCGACCGAGCCGGCCTCGGAGAGATTTCCGACCGAATCGGACCCGTGCAGTCCGACCGAACGAGTCCGATGCATTCGTATGCCACCGGACACGAGTCGGTCGGACTCCCATTGAACTCAATGGGAGCCGGTCGCATAACGCGTACGCGGGCTCCCATTGCCTCAATGGGTGCGAGGCGGACAAGGGCGCCCCTACAGCGAGTACGCCGCGAAGCGCTTTGTGGCGTACACGCACAGGTTGGGGGACCCATGGGTCCCCCTGTGTGCGCCTCGCACGGGTACGCGTACAGGGGTCCGACACGGACCCCCAAAGTATGGCTCCGACAGCAAGTTCGAGTCGGACGGGCGCGAGTCGGTCGGAGCGGTCGAGGTGCGCATCGTACTTACCCGGCCGGAAAACGTCTCCATTGCGCGGTGCGAATCGGGTCCGAGCGAGTCGGTCGGAGCGGTACGATCCGGGAACCAGTCGGTCGGAGCGGTCGGGTCGCCCGGACGAGTCGGTCGGCGAATACGCATCGTACTCGCTCGCCCGGACGCGCGTACGACTCGGTCGGAAAATAGGGCTCCGGATCGGATCCGGTAAAACCGAATCCGATTCGGAGCCCTACCGGCCGAGATCGGAATCGGCCCCTAAGTGTGTCAGAGGTGGGATTCAGGGTCAAGGGTTTAAGGCATTCTTTTAGATTAACCTTTCAATGATTATCAGTTCCTTCATCGAGGAAGATGCATAGTCGTGGAACAAGAAGACACTGCGGATATGCAAATTTGTGAATTCCTTGCAAGAATTGACCTACACATAGCATCTGTTTCTGAGATTGATTCTTGGAAGAAATCCTTTAATTGAGCGTGCAGAGGGTTGTGAATATGTAGATTGCCTCCTGGAATGCAGATTGCCTCCCGGAATGTGTCTGTTTTTATGCTTTTCAGTGCTTGTTTTCCCCATTTGATTACTCGACATTTCGTTAAGGTCGTTTAGGATCAATGTTAAAAAGTGCACAATTAAATCTTAATGGAATCATGTTAAAGGAATGTCCTGATGTTTAACTTGTGATACCAGGTTTTCATTACACACAATCTGAACGAAAACAAAAGTTTTCTAGAGATCTGTGAGACTGATGTGCTTTCATTCAAGTGACCTTGAATGACTGCAGATATTTCTGACAGCTTGTTTTCAGACAGCCACCTAGAGTTTAAATGGTTGCCATTGCCTTGCTTGACTTCAACGCGGCAATGTAGGCGCGTGTGTTTTTTCTCTAATGCGGTTTCTGCTGGTTGTGTTTGTACTTGGGGAAATTGCTACTTGGAATGTCTTGTGGTGCGTGATTAGACATATTGCTTTTTGTTTCTAGAACAAAGAACAATCTCAGCTAAAATGACTAGAACTGTAATTGTTAGATTGTTAGAGGAAGCCAGAGTTACCATAGTTTTGTTATTCACTTTAAGATTTTCAAAGATTTGTGACAGGGTTTACAATTAAAACATGTAGTTTATAGTGATGATTCTGAATGTTTTTTTAATTATTTGATTAAATTTTACTGCACGTTTGCCCAACCTGTTAATTGCAAATATGTTACAAAATGGAGTGGGGTTGTTACATCCTCTCCAAGTGCACAGTATTTCCTGTAGCTTCTAGTCAGTATGAGGTACTAAGTCTGATAAAGTACAAAGCTTGCCTGTATTACACTCTGAAAGTCCATAATAATGGCATTGGAGCTGTGTTATTACACAATGCACTTTGGGAAAGCAGTCACAACCTGTTTAATCCCTAGGCGATGTTTCACACGTGACTGCTTGTTTCTTCCTTATCACCTGTGGGTGTTGGGAGGCATAATCTGACATCACCTCAGCACCATTTTGATAAAATCAATCAATCAATAACATGTAAGCAATATAGACAGAAGTGCTCGAGAGCTGTGTATCAAACAAAGTGAAGGCAAAAGAAAATGAGAGTAGTAGCATGATGGACATTCAGAAAAGTGAGAGAGATATAGAAAGTATCTGAAAACCCCATAAAAGGAGTGCAAAGATGATGCAATCAAAAACAGACAATAGAAGAGGGATGTAGGTCGGAACAGCGAATGCCTTTATCACGCATGCCTTTACAACGTGCTCTGAACAACGATCCTGCCTGTCCGACGCACTTCTTAACCACGCATGTCACTATCACGCATATACATAGGGTTCCATTCAAAAATACCTTTACCATGCATACCATTACCATGCATACTGTCATCATGCATACCGTTACAATGCATCATTGTAATATGTGTAAAAATATACTTTTACACTAAACATGTCATTAAATTGTATTTTATCTATTTAATAAAGCATGCCACAATAAAGTTATTTCTAAAATAAATATGTTTCCAATTTCTCGTTTTTACAGTAGTCTTTCCTTTATTTTAACTCTATGACTGCAGCCTTTCCCAAATTAAAATGGCTGTCGTTGAATGTGAAGAAAACAATGTTTCACCAAACGAAATAAATAAACATTCAGGGCCTGATTACGAGTTTGGCGGTCCATGGGACCGCCGAAACCATGGTGGTGGTCCGTGGACAGCCAGACTGGTGGCCCACCCGCCGTATTACAACTAGAGCATCTGGACTGCCACTGGACCACTGCTACTGCCGGGACCCTTAATGCTGCAGTGGTGGTGCAGCGGTTTGAGGCTGCAATATGCTAGTGGTGCTGCTGTGGCACCGCTGATCACATTACGAGTTGCCTAACTGAGACCCTTTCCACAGCGGTGAGCCCGCCTAGGAAAGGATGGCGGTGAGGCAACTCAGGGGGCCCATTCAAGGCCCCCTGATGCCTCTCTGCATGGATATGTATGCAGGGTGACACATGGTGTGCGCCCCTGTATTTTTCCGCCCATTTGTTCCTGCACGGAAAGAAATGCACAACATTGTGCATTTCTGTCGGTGAAGGAATGGGCTGCAGCACGCCTATGGCAGTGCCTTTCTAAGGCTCCCCAATGAGCCTTAGAAAGGCACCGTCGTGGGACCACTGCCGCAGGTCCACCCACCTGGATTATACTTGTAATATGGCGGGCGGTCAGACTATGGGTTTGGCGGTGTCGCAGCGGGGTCCTGGCGTGGCTGCCTACTGCGAGACATGCCAAACTCGTAATCATGCCCTCAGTCAGAATCTAACTCACATCAAAAAATATACTCTCAATCATATTTTTCTTTGAATTATGGAATACCACCGAAAAACGTAAAAATTCAGCCGTCCATCCTTTTGTACTCATTTGTACACTGACTTCGCTCATGACCACACGCACCACAGACAGAGGAGGATACCAGTGACAGTTTGTTTCCACATAGTGCTTTCTATCTGATCTAATAAGTACCACAGTTACCAAAAAGCACTTTTTGTATTAACCCCATAAATCCGAATAAGATATATTAATGTAATTAAAAAAAAGATGACTAATCTAACTCCGCCGGGGGTATACCTCAGGACAGGCGCTGGACAATGACTGGGGGGCAAAATTAGTATTCCTACTTTGCCGGGGGCATACCTCAGAGCAGGTGCCGGACAGTGACTGAGGTCAAAATAAGTATTCTATCTCTGCCGGGGAATACCTCAGGGCATGAGCTGGACAGTGACTGGGGGCAAAATTACTATTCTAACTCCGCCGGAGCATACCTCAGGGCAGGTGCTGGACAGTGACTGGGGGGCAAAATTACTATTCTAACTCCACTGGGGGCATACCTCAGGGCAGGTGCTGGTCATTGATTGAGGGCAGAATTACAATTTCTAACCCCGCCTGGGGTGTAGGCCATGGCAGGTGCTGGACAGTGACTGAGGACAAAATTACTATTTTAACTACTTCAAATACTTACCTCATTTTCTTTTTCACAGACCTTAAAAGCAAAAAGAAATTGGACAGTAAAAGAAAACAAAACCAGTGGAATTTCAATCTCCAACTTTGCAAAAAAATAAACAACAATACACAGGTGAATTAACCTATAAACAACAGAAAATGCAAAGAAAACACTAACAACACAAGAAATCATTCACCAATTTTTTTCCTTCTACATTAAGATAGAAAACATACAAAAAAAACGATCCAGCCACACGAAAACTGATGCAAATTTCACCAGACCTTGGAAGACCAGATTGAAAAAGGAAAAAAAACTCACCAGGTACAAATTGTGACAAAAGCTATGAATAAAAAAATCTAACAACTTTCATCTTACAGGCTACAACCAATAACACTTGAACTTTTCGTATTTTCAAAAGGAATAATAACGTTTTTTTTTCTACTTCAACACAGTTTCTGAAGTAATCATGCAAATAATTTTCTGTTAGCAGGTACATTGTTCATAAACAAAATAAATCTCAGTTTTAGACCATAACATTCACAAAACTTCTCTTTTTTCTTATATTTCTACAAATTATTGAAGCATGGAAACCAGAAACCAGGCTAACTATGTCCAGTCTCATTGAAGAAATAGGCTGCTGAAATATGGTGGCTATCTTTATTGTAAGGATAGGTTAACTGAGCCCAGGAGGCACTGGAGGTGAGTGCAGAATTTTTCATCCCATTGCACAGGCAGAGCGGTTACTCTGAGTAAAGCTGTCGAAAACACCACAGAGCATAACCACTCTGCAATTGAGATTGAAATACGTGAGAACGTACAACAAATTAAAATGCCATGTGGCTCAGTTTTGCGGGAGGTATCGCAAAGCATTCTAATGCATGTAGCTAGTAGTATGCCCACAATACCCAATCTGAGGATAATGGTACAGAGGCAAAAACAGGCAAGTAATTCCCAGAGTGTAACCCTCTCAAGCCTATTTCGACATTAACATACCCACCAGAACTCACAGTTACTTTTACTGATGAACCTTTTATTTCGCATGACACAGAAAACCATCAGAAAAGAATTCTAATATTTAGCACAGCCCATAACCTGGTAAGCTTTGAGAAAAAAGGGATATTGGGACGATCGCTGGGGCATTTAAGTCCACACCCCATCTATTCGCCCAAACATACACTATTCTTGCTAACATAAATAATACTGCAGTCCCATTAGTGTACAGCTTACTCCCTGACAAACAATCCTCAATGTACACTGAGTTTTTAACAGTGATTAAAACCAGAACATTGCATAAAAGCCCTAGGAAAGTGATAATTGATTTCAAATTGACAATGATTATTACCATTTGTAAAATTTACCACATCACCCAAATTCAAGAATATTTTTTTACTTTTCACAGGCATATTGGCAAAAAAGAAATAAAATATGCTTAGTTGAGGATTGATTACATGCCAAACAGTAAAATGCAATTTGAATTAAGAAAACTAACTGCATTATACTTCGTACCTCCCGAGTGTGTGGATGAGTTCTACACATCAATTACAGAATTAGAATACTTTACCCAAAATGAAGAGAAATTGGCCCTACTGCTAAATTATTTTGAAAGTACGTGGATTAGGCATCTAAGCAGGTCAGGTCACAGGTGGAAACCAAGCTATCCCATTGACTGGTGGAACTGTTACACAACCTGCTTAGAGGGAGTTGTAAAGACTAACAATGCCATTGAGGGATGGCAGAACTCCTTCAATAAATCAATTGGCAGACCTCACCCAAACCTTTACCATTTCTTGGAAATTTTGAAGGAGTAAAGTTGCGAAGAAATGAGAATTGCGCAGCCTTTAAAAGGTAGTCTTAACCCCCGGTTTCTCCAAAAAAGTGAAGAAATGTACGAGGCACTATTGGCTACAATATATGCTTTTTCATTGAAGGGTGCTTCAGACTACCTGGACAACATTGCCTACATCCTACACTTCTAACACACACTAACAACTTCTATTATTACTTGCCTGTTTTTTCTACACTCTAAATAAATTGGCATTTTTTATAATTATAATTTTTTACAAATTAAAGGATTGTTAGGGTTCCTAGCTGTAGATGTCTTCTTTCTTCAACTCTTGGGTGATATTTTCAAACCATCTCTCACCAACAGTCTTCTGTACACCATTAATCCAAACAGGGGGGCTTATTTACAAGCCCAATGCGCTGCCAGTGTGTCACTTTTTTTGATGCACCGGCAGAGCAAAGTGAAGACCCATATCTATAAGGCCATGCAAAGCCATTTTGCCTGGCTTCTCATGGCCTCGTAAATATGGAGTAAGGCAAAGAAGCTCAAGTCATTGCCTTACTCTGCATCAAAGAGGCGATCCATGGGCATTGCGGTGGGAATTCCCAGGCAACACCCATTGATTTTGATGCATTCCCAGATTTCTTTTTTTTTTTTTTGTTTAAAGAGCTTTATTGAAGCAAATAAAAACATAGGTACAACATTATACAAAAATTAGCATGACAAAAGAGCAAAAAGGTAACGAAACAGAATATAAATGATGAGGGAATAAACATTACAAGATAGCTACCAATGATACAATATCCCAAAATATGAAAGCAATAATGAAACGTCGCACCTTGAAACTCAATAGCATTTTACATTTTTCAAAAAGGGGAAAAACAGGAGAAGAAAAGAAAAGAAAAAGAAAAGAGAGGGAGAAAGAAGAGAAAAAAGAAGGAAGGAAAAGAAACTGAGAGATGACCTTATCAAATACCATATAAAGATTACCAAAATACATTATTATATCATTTGTGTGAGAAATACCTAACCTTGACTAATAAAAGAAAAAAGAAAAGAAAATATTCATGGTGGCTGATAAACAAAAGAAGAGTCCTTATTGCGGAGTGCAGACGAGGATAAATAATTGGTGAGTGGAGACCAAAAGGCTTCCTTTCTAATCATTTGCTGAGATGTGCTGACAGAAGCTCTATCCAGTCTGTGATGGTAACAGAGAAGATTCCACCAAGCAGAGTAGGAGACCTTGGAGGCATCTTTCCAATTAGAGGATATTACCTGAAAGCAATAGCAATTAACAAATCCACAAAGATACCAACCTTGCGAGAACCAATCCATATTGCAGAGTTACTTCCAAGAAAAATAGAATATATATCAAAAGGAAAATTAGTAGAACAGATGGAAGATATAGATTCACATACTTTAGTCCAAAAGCAGGAAATGTTGGGACATTGAAAAAAGGAGTGCATTAACGAGCCAGGGTTGTGTTGACATGACCAACAATTCGGGGATAATTCTACGCTATACTTAGAAAGGGATAAAGGAGTAAAAAACAATCTTTGATAAAAATAATAAAGGGTCTGAGTGGTGCTAGCATTGCAGGAGGTGTGGTGTATGCGATCCCATATAGAATTCCATGTGTGAACGGAGAGGGTACGCTGCAAATCAGATTCCCATAGAAGTTCAACTTTTGCCTTGGGACGATCAAGGGAGGAGAAATGGAGATATTTATAAATGTGAGAGGCCCGAATAGAGGGAGAAGTAGGTAGGGGTTCAAACAAGGAGTCCGAAGAAGACGGAGGAGATCCAGAAAGGAGAGAGAACCGATCAATTAAAAGCACTCTCAAAGACTCATATCTAAGTAGTGAGGAAACAGGTACATCAAACTTAAACTGTACCTCTTGGGGGGTAAGAAAAAGAGAATCTTTAATCAAATGGTTAACAAGGAAAATACCTTTAGCGGCCCATTGTTTCCAAAAAATGGTATGATGTGATAATTTAATGAGTTTGTTATGCCACAGAGGTGAGTCTAAAGATAATTGTAGAGGAGAATGGGATTTGCACTTAACTGGGTGAAAGGTAGAGATAAAGTGTGAAATCGTCGGGTAATTAAAAGAACGGGGAGGATTGGTAAAACTAGCCAACAAGGAAAAAGGAAAAGGGTGAATTAGCGATTCCTCCAATCTGTGCCAAACAGAACTGGAAATCCCTTCAGAGGAAGATAAATACGGTAGCACTTGACGAATTAAAAAGGAAGAATGATATTGTCGAAAATTGGGGAAGTGACCACCACCCCGATCTTTAGGGGCAGATAAGAGGGCTAAAGAAATTCGGGCCTTCCGTACATTCCAGAGAAATTTACTCAGAATCCCGTTAAGGGTTTTAAAAAACTTTAAAGGAAGTCGAACTGGTAACATGGACAAATAAAAGTTAATGACGGGAAGCAACATCATTTTTTGCATTCCCAGATTTAACAAGGACTTGTAAACCTGGGAATGCATCACAAGCCTACGCCTCCACAGGGGAGGCGTAAGGAGGAGAAATAACTTTATTTCTCCTCAATTTTTCCTCTTTTTAGGTGTCCTGCATTCTGCAGCACAAATAGAAGGAGGAAAACACCTCTATTCATTGTTTTTGTGCAGGAAGGTGTCCCTCCTTGACAAAAACAATCATTTCTACAACGCAGACACCCTTGCACCATGTTGCAATGATGCCTGCATTGGCGTAAGGCAGCTAAAATGGTACCAGCACAGTGGGAAAGGACAAGAATGCGCTGTAGCTCATAAATATGATTCATTCCTGCCCTTTCCTTTTTAAGAAGGGCAGCACAGCAAAGTGACTTACTGCGCTGCCCTGCATCAAAAACTTGTAAATGAGGCCGGGTATCCAACAACCAAGGAGAAGCCCAAATCCCCAAAAATTTCTATTTTGAAAAATTGCTTTGTATGTAAAAAAAAAAAACAATGCAGACTGCAAAAAGTGAAAGCCAAACTCCTGTTGCGAAACTCCTTGGAAAAAAAAGAAGTTTTGACAATCCTCACAAGAAACCATAAATCCTAAAAATAGAAAAAAACATCTGGGAAATACAACAATGTTTACTGCAATTTCCAAAAAGCTCCAGTTGTAATCTATCTACGAATCCCATGTGTGTCCTCCAATGACATGATGTCTATCCCGATTGAATTTCCAAATTACAAAAAATTAAAAATGTTGGTTTTACTTCAAATAAGTTTAAAAAAGTAGTAACTATTTTTTTGTTACTTTTTAAACCTATGTTGAAAAAAAACAACCGTCCCGACGTGGGAATATGAACACAACCTGCTTGGGAATGTAAATTTGGTTAAACTGCAAAAACATACATTTCTGTACTATCTAACATCTAACTACTTCCCCCTCTCTCCTTACAATAACTGTAGCCACCTATATACTTGAACATGTAAAGTAAATTGTTCTTACCTGATGGCAGCTCTCTCTTGCTTCCGATCTTGACTGTGACGTTCTACAGACTGTAGAAAAATATGCACAAACGTCAACGTCAAGCCTGAAAGTATAAAGAAAAAAGGGCAATTTTCTACATTGAAGTCAATGGGAAAGCATGGGAAAATATATTAATAAATATAAAAAATAAGATATACATTGTTAATAAAATTTGTTTTATTTTTGTAAATGAAGGTATATTTTTACTATTTGATACAATTTTTCAGAATTTTATATCGTATATTAATCATTTTTTACATTTTACACATGGTCTGATTATTTGTCTTGTACCTTAAAATTAATTATTTTTTCTTTCATAATTAATATGCAGGTATTAAAATTAATACCCAAGTATTACTACACTTCCCCACCCAATACCCCTATATCCCTTGCATAAAGATTAGTGTTTCAGGTATTAAAAATATTTGACATATTTAAAATTATTATTAAAATGCATACATATTAAAGCAAAACTATGAATACTCAGGTAAAAATTAATATTCAGGTAAAAATTCATATTCAGGTAATAACATTAATGCCTGTGTATTAATGCACTACCCCAACCAATGCCCCTATATCCCTTGCATCCTGTCCTGAAAGGTAGTGTTACAAGTATTAAAAATATGTAAATAATGAATAGTAAAATTAAATATAATTTATTGTAATCTTGAGATATTAATATCACAAAGACCTATATACTCCAAAATGATACCACTCACTTGCCAGAAACAGCTAGACTCACCACCACCTACTCTGCACAGACACAGTAAGGACCAACAATATCCCATTAAAAAGGAAAAAGAAAAGAAAATTACACATTAGACAACACAATACACATCGTGCACAAATCCAAAAAGAATTTCACACTCAAAACATAAACTAAATATGCTGCTATTATGACACCACATACAAAAAATTCATTCATGCATGACAATAATACGCATTTGGAGTAAACACAACAAAAATGTTTTTCTTACCAAACACATGCAACTATTCAAACTGCAGCTGAACCGCTGTCGAAACCGCAAACAGGAATCAAAATCTTTGCACTAGAATAAAAAAGAGAAATAAAACATTACAATCACATATGTAAATAAGGCATCAGTCCACACACAATCCACCAGCCAAGCTGGGGGGCAGATGGGCCTAAAAATATAGCCAAAACATTCACTCCCAAAAGGGGACCGACCCGTGCCCAAGGGGCCTCTCACCAAAAACAACAACTTAGTGAAACCAACATCCCTTGTGTCTAGTGGCTTCTAAAAGCATAAGGCCGATCTCCCCCCAAGGTGGGCGGAAACAGCCACAATAATCACCCCATAAAGGGGAGTGACCCTTGCCCAAGGGGCCACTCCCCAACAACATTGAATAAAGACCCTGGTGTTTAGTGGCTTTTGCCCTCCTTGGGGGCAGATGAGCCTAAAAACATAAGGCCAATCTGCCCCCAAGGGGGGAAGAAACGGCCAACATAATTGCTCCCCAAAAGGAAGCGACCCTTCCTCAAGGGGCCGCTCCATGACATCGCAAAATTGATCAAAATAAACAAATCTCTGGTGTCTAGAGGCTTCTGAGAAGGGCCTAAAAGTATAAGGCCAAAATAATCACCCCAATAAAGGGGAGCTACCCTTGCCC
Organism: Calotriton arnoldi; assembly: GCA_963921515.1. Classification (NCBI taxonomy): domain Eukaryota; kingdom Metazoa; phylum Chordata; class Amphibia; order Caudata; family Salamandridae; genus Calotriton; species Calotriton arnoldi. Next base: position 55,637 of record CAWUFW010015463.1, read on the forward strand.
AAGGGGCCATTCCCCAACATTCAAAAATAAATGTATCCCTAGTGGCTTAGTGGGCATTCCTGCTGCACGATCGTGGCACCATGCGCGATCTTGCAGCAGGAATGCTCCAAAGAGACATCGGAGGAAAGGAAAACCCTTTCCTTTCCCCCGATCTTGGTTTAAAACCCCTCCCTCCCCAGGGAGAAACTTCCCTTACTCCCTCAACGTGCTGGAAGCAAATGGCTTCCAGCGCGTCTGGCAACATCTAATGAGGTCAGCGTGGTATGTGCTGAAGTCATTAGATGACCTGGAGGGGGGCGGGGGAGCAGCGGAAGAGCTTCTGCTGCCATCCCTGGTGGGGGCAACAAGAAAGGCGGCCCACTGAAGGGAGCACCAGTGCTTCTCCCGTGGATGGGTGAAAGGACGGTCGGGAGCCGTCTGACAAACATGCCCACTGTGGCGTCGGACCGCTTGCGGCCGTCCGATGCACACAAGGGGTTAATAGTCTGGTCTGTGAGGGAAGTGTCTGTGTTATTTATTATATGAGTTATACTCTTCTCATGTAATGTGTTGTAGTAGAGTGAAATGGAGTGAGTAGCAGGATGATTATTATAAAATGTGTTGTGTTTGGTTGAAAGGGTGTGAAATTATAGTGGGGTGGATTCTGATAGTCTATTGGTGTCAAACTTGATTGGCAGAGTCTGCACAAATTGTGTTGCCGTGAATATGTGTCTGTAGTTTTGCTTTTAGCAAAGACGAATGAGAGATAGCGGTGTATGTGCTTGTGCCAATCATCCTGTAGGCTATTAGGTTCCTGCTCTAGACTGGATATGATACTGAGTATTGTGACATTCATACTCTAATTTATGGTGAATCATTCTGCCTCCTTCCACCACTTTTCTGTAATGCCCTTATTATTTCAGGGCACCCCGATACCTCGAAGAAAACAGCATCCTGGACCCATCCCAATCAGGGTTCCGCAGCAACCACAGCACTGAGACTGCCCTCATCGCCGCCACCGACGACATCAGGATCCTGCTGGACAACGGTGAGACCGCAGCCCTCATCCTGCTGGACCTCTCCGCCGCCTTCGACACTGTCTGCCACCGCACTCTACGCGCACGCCTCCACGACGCAGGGATCCGAGACAAGGCCCTGGAATGGGCCACCTCCTTCCTCGCCGGCAGAACCCAGAGAGTCCGCCTCCCACCATTCCGATCCGAAGCCTCCGAGATCATCTGCGGCGCACTCCAGGGATCATCCCTCAGCCCAACACTGTTCAACATCTACATGGCCCCGCTCGCACGCATCGCCAGACAGCACGACCTCAACATAATCTCCTACGCCGACGACACTCAACTGATCCTTTCCCTCACCAAGGATCCCCTCCCGCCAAATCCAACCTCCATGAAGGAATGAAGGCCGTCGCCGATTGGATGAAGATCAGCCGACTAAAACTGAACACGGACAAGACAGAGGTCCTCATCCTCGGCTCCAACTCCTCAGCCTGGGACGACTCCTGGTGGCCAACGACACTGGGAGCAGCCCCGACACCCACCGACCACGCACGCAACCTGGGAGTCATCCTCGACTCAACGCTCTCCATGGCCAAGCAAGTCAACGCAGTCTCCTCCTCCTGCTTCAACACCCTCTGCATGCTTCGCAAGATCTACAGGTGGATCCCGACAGATACAAGAAGAACAGTCACCTAGGCCCTCGTCAGTAGCAGACTTGACTATGGGAACGCCCTCTACGCTGGAGCCCCGGCCAAGCTCATCAAGCGACTGCAACGCATACAAAACGCCTCCGCACGCCTGATCCTCGATGTACCACGCCACAGCCACATCACCCCCCACCTGAGGAACCTGCACTGGCTCCCCGTCGACAGGAGAATCTCCTTCAAACTCCTCATCCACGCACACAAGGCACTCCACAAGACTGGCCCAGCCTACCTCAACAGACGACTCCTCTTCTACGTCCCCAACCGCCAGCTCCGCTCCGCCGACCTCTCCCTCGCCACCGTCCCTCGCATTCGAAGAACAACCACCGGCGGCAGATCCTTCTCCCACCTCGCCGCCAAGACCTGGAACACCCTTCCACTAAGCCTACGACGGACCCAAGACCTGCTGACCTTCAGGAGGCTACTCAAGACCTGGTTGTTCGACCAGTAGCAGCACCCCCCCCCCCTTTTTTTTCTCCCCAGCGCCTTGAGACCCTCGCGGGTAAGTAGTGCGCTCTACAAATTCTGTGATTGATAAGGACGTAGGGTGGGTCAGACAGAGTAAGAAGAGTGTCTTTAATGTAAGCTTGGTACTTTATATAGTTCACCTTTATTTGATGCTGCTATTTACTTTCATTATTGATTCTAGTTTCCCTTATGATAAATTCATGAGCAATAGTAAACAGCAAACGATGTAAGAGACAACCTGTTACAGTGCTTCTTTAAACCATGGGGGAAATCATAAGCGTTTTGTGAATATGGAAGCCTTAGGGTCGCTGTGTATGATCTGAAATGCAGACATAAATGTTTTGCTTAACCCATGCAGTCTCAGAGCTCTAACCTTGAAAAGCCATTCCCGTCCATAAAAAGCTTTTTCAGACGCTAACTCTCACCTAGCCACTTTTTATCGATGTAGGTAGCTACAAAGAGCATATTACACAGAAACCTTGAATTAGAGGCAGACAATCTATGTCTTGTGTTTTATGATCCTATGATTATGTGTCTCCCCTTTATCAATTAATTATCATCTACTTGGAGTTGTCAATAACCATTTGATAGATTCCAACCGGAATTGTGTTTGCAAACCATTGATACATTACGTGCCAAATTGCAATTTTGAAGGAACACCTATTTTACGCCCATGCAAATTGAAATTCTGTGGAAGTCGCAAAAAAACAAGGTATAGTCGAAAAAACTTCACTGACTTGTAAAATTCGTCTTGTGTACTAGAAAAACACATTTTCAGTCACAAACCCAATGACCAGTAGCGGCCCGTGGAGGGAGTGCTGCCGGGCGGTGATGCGGGGCGGGGGAGGGGCAGGGTGGGGGGTAGTAAACTACGGAATTCGGCCGCACAGAGGTAAGTAAACAAACAAATAAATAAAACGAAATTCGTTGCGCGCGCTGCATCGATGCAGCGCGCGCAACGAAATTCGTTTTATTTATTTGTTTGTTTACTTACCTCTGTGCGTCCGAATTCCGTAGTTTACTACCCCCCATCCTGCCCCTCCCCCGCCCCGCGTCACCGCCCGGCAGCACTCCCACCACGGGCCGCTACTGCCAATGACTTTGTGGATCACACGGCTTGAGATCACAAAATCTTTTTGTACATCTTGTCCTAGGTCATTCTGACTTTTTTCCCTTCACCTACTCTCTATTTGCTTCTGATGTTGATTTTGAACTGCTGAGTCTTTATGTACTTTCTAAAGGCGAATTGATATTTTGTTGACGGAGCTATTTTTAACTCTTGCCCAATATCACTGGTGTGATGTGTGCAGTTTTTTTCATACATGTATTGCACATATGTAGATGCCTTTGTATATGGTCATAAGCACACAAAATAGGATTTGTGATGGTACCAGGAGGCAGTTGCATCATTTGGTGCATGTGCCTTGTTTGCTGTCACTTTCACCTGGGCGAGGTCCTTCTGTTTGTTTTGCTGCCAGTCGGCGGAGTTTAATGAGACTGACTAGCTCCGCTGCAAATAAGGACAACAGCTCTACTGGCACCTGCTGGGGAGAGCCGCTGCGGGTGCTACCGCTGCTGCTAGGGACAGCATGTCACACAATCCCCTTGCCACAAACACCTGTGCCCGATCATGGATGCTACTTAAAGGCGCTGCGCTCCCACATATCGGGGGCCATGTTTGCTGTCACTTTCACCGGATTAAGATCCTTCTGTTTGTTTTGCTGCCAGTCGGAGGAGTTTAATTAGACTGACTAGCCCCGCTGCAGATAAGGACACCGACAACACTGGCACCTGCTGGCTAGAGCCGCTGCGGGTGCTACCGCAGCTGCGGGGACTGCATGTCCCACACAGGCGCGGTCGGTGGTAGGAGTGCCGGTCGGGCGGTGACGTGGGGCGGAGGAGGGGCAGGGTGGGGGGTAGTAAACTACGGATTAAGGCCGAATACAGGTAAGTAAACATTTATATAAATAAAACGAATTTCGTTGCGCGCACTGCATCGCATTTGGCGATGCAGCGCTCACAACGAAATTCGTTTTATTGATTTAAATGTTTACTTACCTGTATTGGTCCGTAATCCGTACTTTGCTACCCCCCACCCTGCACCTCCCCCGCCCCACGTCACCGCCCCGCCGGCACTCCGACACGGACCGCGACTGACTTAAAGTGCATGCGCTCCCACAGATTGGGGACTTCATTTGCTGTCACTTTCACTGGGGGCGAGATCCTTCTGTTTGTTTTGCTGCCAGTGGGAGGAGTTTAAGGATACTGACTAGCCCCGCTGCAAATAAATACACCGGTACCACTGACACCTACTGGAGAGAGGCACTGCAGATGCAACTGCTGCTGGGGACTGCATTTCCCACAATCCCCTTGCCACAAATACCTGAGCCTGATCACCGACGCTACTTAAAAGCACGTGCGCTCCCGCATATCGAGGGCCACGTTTGCTGTCATTTTCACTGGGGAGAGATCCTCATGTTTGTTTTGGTGACAGTCGGAGGAGTTTCCTCTGAAATTGTATGCCTTTGTATTGTGTAATTCCATATGGGCTAGGGGGACTATCCCTGGCATCACGGGCAAAAGAAAAGCTTTGGGCCAGGCCCAGGACACAGTCAAACATTCTAAACACTCAGTGAAATCAAATGTAAGCACTTTTGAAGAAATTGACCACTTAATAGAAGAGGTCAAACTCCTAATTGGCCCTAGTGCCCTAGTCCCGACAAACCCATGGTTGACACAAAACAAAAACAAGCCCCCAAGTTACATCCATCTATAGGGGCTATTCCTAAAAAGATGACTCATGGGAATCAAAAGGGCAAATCAGTGTTGGCATTCAAAAAGAGGACAAAGTCCACCTCAATCACCAGATTCTTATCTGCTTGACCAATAAACAAAGCTAACCCTATTTTTTTTCCAAATAGAGCTGAATTATCTAATAACGTTGATTCTAGCTCTTTACATCTTCCCACACCAATTCCTTGTAGTAATCATTACTCTCCCCTCACTGAATTGCCTCAAGCCACTGCACACACAGAGGTAGCTACAGAGCCTGCTCTCTTACCTTCTCCATCGGAGGGCTCAATAGCCAACTATGCCAGCATATTCACAAACTCAGGGGAGAGATTGGGGACCTTAAACCCTGGTCTTCTGATTATCCACCACACTAAGCCGTGTTCTTGTGAATACACCTTCCCTAGTCAATAATCAGCCTGGCTCCTCTCATTTAGTGAATAACCAGTTCGCACTTGGGATATCGAACAATACTGAGGCTACGAATTGAGATCATCCCCAAGCCCCACCCCAAGTGCCCATTCCCTTAGAAAAGCCTTAATCAGTGAGGGGGCCTGATCATATTATAGTCTCCTGCCATGTTAGACCACATAGTACATTACAACCTTTATCCCAACCACCTAGGCCGCTTCGTGGTGAATGGCAACCGCTGAGGAACTCCTCCGTTTCTAGGCCAAATCCCCCACGTCGGATAGAGCCATTGAATACAGATTTTAGCTGCTCTGTTTTTTAACCAACGTCCCTAAACTTAGACAATCCACACACAACGAAGATGAAGAAGCGCTGATCAATGAATGCATCCATTGTATTTGGCGGATGAGGCGTTGCCGCTCGATAATAAGAGGGTACATGCAGGCTGCTCGAAGGCACTCACAACATGGTTCCCATGTCGATAGTATTGAATTAATAGCTGGCCAGAGGGATTTAGTCGACAACCTAGTGGCCTTTGATTCTCGAACCCTACATCTGGTCAGAACCACCATACATTTCAAATACAGTTTTTCAGCGCTTGTACCTCAATCCTGTTTAATGTCTTCGCAGGTCCCAGGCAATGAAGGGTTACCCATTCGGGACATTGATTGACAACCACCGCTGTCTCACTTAGAACGAGACCTTCTTTCTACTGTCAGTGATTTTATTACTGTTACTTCTCAGCCAAACGATGAGCGTGTCAATGGCACAGATCCAATCGTCAATGGCCAATTGGCCTCAAACATTAACAAAAACAGTCGAGTCCCTATTAATATCTCTCAAACTTTGGTTCCTAATTTGGCTAAACCTCTGCTGTCCTTGATTTCTTGGAACATAGCTGGGTTTAGATCAAAGGCTACATCACCAGATTAGAACATCTTTATTGATGCATTCGACATCTGTCTTTTCCAGGAAACGTGGATGACGGATCCACTATTTAAACCTGTCTATCTAGATTTTTATGTACCTGTGATACGTGGCCCGCGGGTCATTTGTCAGGAGGACTGACAATATGGGTTAAGCAAGGTATAGGTTGTAAAATCTGCGACTTACATATCAATAGCCCAGATATCATGGCAATCCGCTTGGTGGTAAGCCATTTTGTTAATATCGACATTTATAATGTCTACTCTAGAGGGAGGAGGGGCCGACTGAAGTCTAAAATCATCACACTTCTGGAGGAACACTTAGTTAATCATCATGGCCACTCCCACCTAATAATTGCAGGGGACTTCAATTCCACCTTTGAGCCTTTGGACACTGAACATATAAACTTAGCCTTGGAGGGGGACGAGATGTGGGGTATCCCATGCTTAGATTTGCCAGCCATTAAAAAATGGACAGACGCAGCCCTACAACTCAAGGCTCTATCCCTTGAATGGGAGTTTAGCAGTAGATTTAAATCTGACAGGTATGGATCAAACACATTTAGCAGTTATCAGCACTCCAGTCATGTTGATTTTCTACTAGATCTGAAATTGTGGTGACTTCTAGACTACATGATTATTATAGAAAGGTTGGAAAGCGACCACAATGCACTAAGTCTTACTTTGGATTCTTTTTGATCTAAATTGTTGGCTACTCCCCTTCCCTTATTCTCAACTAGGGATTTACACTTATCAAATGATATGCGGCGTGTCAGGTAGTCGCAGGTCATTGATACTATGGACCCATTGCTTGCCATTAAAGATGACACCTCATCCACTTTAGTAGAGATGAGCACACAGCCATTAAGTGTGGGGGATTTAGGGTCAATAACAGAATTGCACGGCAAGTTATTTAAGAAAATAAAATCTTATTTCTTTATTCCCACATCAGCAAATCAGAAGTACCCCCCCCCCCGTTCAGTAAAGCTGGTTCAATAAAGAGTGCAGGCAAGCACGTAATGCACTGTTAGCAGTCATAAAAGTTAAAGATCCATCTAGGATCAACTCTGCAAGGAAACTTTATAAAGCCAGTCAGCCCCAGGCGAAAAATAAGTGGAATGATGAGTGATGGTTAAAGCTAAAAATGGGCTGTTCAGCCAAAGACCCAACGACTTTCTGGTCCCTTGTAAAGTGGGGCAGAGGTGGACATCCAGTCCCCCACTCCCCCCTGAATTTCATTGCCCCAAAACATGGATTGACCATTTCTCGCTCTTACATTATCGGGCGGATGAGCTGTATGACCCGATTGTTCTGGCAGACCAACCATTTGAGTTAGCTGCTGTTTCAGCCACCCTAGATGCAGTTATAGGTGGCAGTGTGCCAGGCCCAGACAGCCTACCTGTGGATTTATTTCTTCAGGATAGAGAAAATTGGTCAAGAAATATATATTTAGCTCTGGCAAATGCCATAGCATGTGGCATCCCGATACCGGATTCTTGGCGGGGCGCCGAGCTGATCCCTTTATTCAGAAAAGCAGCAAATCCCTGTCAGGAAATAATAGGCTCATTAGCCTAATCGACCCAGTACAAAAGGTTTTTGAGCGACTCGTTTTGGCTAAAATTCATATGTGGGTTACAGAAAATGACATCCTTTCATCTTTTGAGGCTGGATTCCGCAAGTGAGTCAGTACTATCGACCAGGTCTTCCACTTCTTACTTTTGTACTGGCGAACTGTAGTTTTCTGCAAGGGTAGCATGTATGCTGCCTTTGTCGACCTTAAGTCTGCCTTTGCTTTGGTCTCCCGCAAAAATCTTTGGCTGGTTTTGCCTGAATTAGGCATGCCCAGGGCCTTGTTATACTTATTAATTCTACTGCATGAAGATAACCGCCCAGGTTCATTGGGGTGCCCAGGATGATCTTACAGAGCATTTTCCTATTAGCAAAGGGGTTCACCAAGGGTGCGTGCTGGCCCTCACGCAATTTTCACTGTTTCTCAATGGCATTGTTCAGTTTCTTTCTTCCTTCCCCACCAATGCCCCCTCATTGGCAGGCACAAAAACTCCCATCCTAATGTTCGCGGATGGCATGCTTTTAATTTAAAAAAACATAGTGGATTACAGCATGTGCTGTTTGGTTTTGAAGACTTTTGCAAGGTGTGGGGTCTTGTTATAAACACCGATAAGATGAAATATATGGCATTCATACAGCACAAATTGTTGAGGGGCATTGTAAGGTCAGGGGACAAGCCCGTAGAGAGGTTTTCAGCTATTTGAGAGTTACATTGGCCTTGAATATGCCTTGGAAGCCCTTGAAATAATGGCTCTTAAGCATCGCCTATTTGTTGGTGTGCTTCTTAAAGAATTTAGTTGATCCCTCTCCAAGCCTGTTAACCCAGTCTTGCAGATTTATTAAGCTAAGGTTCTGGGTTCCGTTCTTTACAAATCAAAACTATGGGGCTTTTCTAAGGTATCCACCCTAACTGGTTCTGAGAACAAGTTCTTGAGGAATGGGGTGCACCTTCCGCAGAGTACGCCCCTAAAACCATTGATGCTAGACTTAGGTAGGAAGTCGGTAGCCAACAAAGCAAGACTTCATCCTATATTATATTGGCGAAGGTTGTGGTCTACCCCTGAGTCGGCCCACTATGCCACAGCCCTTAGGGACATTATAGATGCCGATCGATTGCACAAGATCGGCTGGCTCCAAAATGTCAAGAAAACATTGATGAACATGGGAATGAAAGAATTATGAGACAACCCAAAAAGTGCATCTATACCCTCAGCAGAAAACTGAAAGAACACTATTGTGCAGTGATCTCCCTAGAAGAGCTACGTGTGGTGGAAAGCAGGCGCGGCCGGTTCAGGTAAGAGCGGTGGGGGAGGGAAGTCGACAAATGAAGGAATAGGGAAAATAAAATAAATAAATAGCTATTCCATTGTCTGTCGACTGACCGCCTCCTCCGCCCGCCTCACCGCTCTTACCTGAACCGGCCGCGCCTGGTGGAAAGTACATCCTTGTCATGGAGGTTCCAAGAATTCAAACCCTGCTGTTCTCTGGAAGCTTATTGGGACATCATATCTCTACCACGTGATAGAAACTTTCTTTCCAATTTAGGGTAGGATCCTCCCTTTAAAATCCTTCACACATAAATGGTTCCCGGAATCTGACGATTTATGTATAACTTGCCTCGATTCCAAGAAAACCATTTCTCATGTCCTGTTTGTTTGCTCAGCATATGAGGCCCCTCGCAAAAAATGGCTCAAACCTATATGCAAACTTTGGGGACAAGAAGTAGTTCCACTGCACTGAGAATCTTAAAGACAGACGCCCGCTGTTTGCATGCTTGGTCACCAAATTCTTGGGTTGGATGTGGGCTGTATGACTTATGAAGATTACCATGCACCTCACAAGAGAATCAGTTGATACTTAGCTCACCCCAGATAGTGGTTTGATGGCCACTCCATTTAGTATTGGTGTCACCGAATTTTATGAAATCATATTCTTTTATGTTTGTTCTTAGCTTGTGACATCAAATTTATGATGACAAATGTTGCATGCATCTGTCGTTATCCTTGTATGCTGCAATGCCTAGGCTCTCATACATAGAAGATTCTATATTTTATATATAAACTATTTTTATTCATATATTATGTGTTTATTTTAATTGCTTTTATGACATGCATTGTTGAAATAAAGCTTATTGAAATGCAGCATTTAATGAGAACAAGGCCGATGTGGGCTCTCCTAATGATATGCAAAATGATGCAGGCATTGGCAAGTAGTTTGCAGGTACAGAGATTGTTAGCAGGCTGACACAAAATGGAAGTTGCAATCAACTCCTTATTGGATGAAAGCGATACGAGAGAAAACAGTTCTCACTTATTCTGCAGCGCTAAGGATCGCATCCTGACCTTTGCAGCTTATCAGATATCCTTTGAGTACATGTCGCCTTGGTGTGATTAAACACCGTGTACTGTATAATAAAAAGAGAATAACGTGAGAATCAACACAAGAGAAATGGCATCAAAGTGCTTTGAATATCTAAATCTTGATATTTTAAATTTCAGTAAATTGGGATGACTGAAAGACTAGTGGCTGAACTGGTTATACTTTGAGAATTTACTGAACTACAAAAGTTTTGAAGTGTTTCATAAAAACGTTGAGTCATCGAAATGTGTCAGTTTGCACAATAGACAGCTAACTTGCACCACCATGGCCATATCAAGGCTCTTGATGACATCGCACAGAGGGAGGGGCAATGGGCAGTGAAAGAGGAGAAACAGAAAGAGGAAAGTCAGAATGGCATTTGACCACTTCTTCGACTCCAAGGTAGGTTGAAGTCTGAGCTTTAGTTTTCTCCATAAAACAAAGATTCTCACCCGTTTCCTTTAAGTGGTATTTTATGTTTCACAGCATTCTCTTTAGACCATAATAAAATTAACTCGGGGTTTCATTAATAGTGCACCCCATCTGTGTTCCTATAAATTGAAATTTTGCATGTCAAAGAGGTTACATTGGAAAAGAATTAGGGCCTTATTTTGAGCTTGATGGTCCGATGGACTGTCAAACCCACGGTGGCGGTGCGGCTACCTCAACACCGGTGGTCCATCCACCCTATACTAAGTTGGGCGGTCAGAATGCCATGGGGCCACTGTTACCGCCAGGGAGCCACAATCCTGGTGGTCTTGCAGCGGTCTGAGTCCCCTAATATGCTGGCGGCACCGCCAAGCATATTAGGAGTTTCCTCGCCGCTGCAGTTTTCATGGCAGTGAGCCCACCATGAATAGTGTGGCAGTGAGGAAACAAAGGGTGCCCTACAGGGCCCCATGGTGTCTCTGCGCCAGGGGATGCATGCAGGGGGAACATGGTGTGCTCCCCTGTCTGCATGCACCCCCAGTTCCTGCAGGGCATGGACTTAACAGTCCATGCCCTGAAGGAACGTGCACTGGTGCTCGCATTGCTGTTCCTTGCTATGGCTCACGTATGAGCCTTAGCACTGCACCACCGTGGGCCAGATGCACAGGACCGTCCAACATGGATTCCTGTCGGAATCAGGCGGGTGGTCGCATTATGGCTTTGGCGGTGTGGCAGCGGGCCGTGGCGGCCCTGTGCCACACCGCCAAAATCATAATAAGGTCCTTAACCTCTATGGCATTCGCACAGATGTTTCAAACAGTAATCTCACAATATTTGGCTTCAAAGTTGCCTGAAATGAGCAGGTATGATTATATTTCAAGCTCATGCCAAGGTGAGGCTATCCTTTCAAAGCCATGTCTACCAATAAAGGGTCGACCAATAGGGAAAAAGCATATACATGTTTTTACGGTAAGCTCTTAGGGCCAGATGTCTGACCGTTATTTGCAGTCGCAAAATGGGATTTCGGCCCCTTTGCGACCGCAAAATAGGTCAGCACAATGTACTAACCCTATTTTGCTAGTCGCCAACCTATTAGAGACTCGCAAAATAGGGTTAGCGACTCGCTATTAGGAAGGGGCGTGCCAAGGGCGTCCCTTCCTAATAGCGAGTCCTTACCCAATGGATGATTGTTTTGCGACCGCAATTGTGGTTGCAAAACACTTGCAGCTTACCACCCTCCTCAGAAGGGTGGTAAGGCACTTGCAAACGGGAAGGGGACCCCTTCCCCTTTGTGAATGGATGCGCAAATATTTTTTAAGAGCAGGCAGTGGTCCCAGGGACCACTGCCTGACCTTAAAAAATGAAACTGAAAAGTTTCATTTTTTTTTTTTAAATGCATCCCGTTTTCCTTTAAAGGAAAACGGGCTGCATTTAAAAAAAAAAAAACTGCTTTATTGACATAGCAGTCCTGGACATGGTGGTCTGCTGTCCCCAGCAGGCCACCATCCCTGGGAGTGCTAGTCATTCCCAATGGGGTCGCAAATTGCGACAGCCTCAATAATATTCATGAGGCATGCATTTAGCGACCCGATTGGGAATCGCAACCAGTGTCTGAGACACTGTTGTACATTGAATTTTGCGACTTGCAAATTGCGACTCGCAATTTGTTGCAATTTGCAAGTCGCAAAATTCAAAGGTCGTACATCTGGCCCTAAGTCCATGCATGGGTCACACATTTCATGAACCAGGGATGGGAAAAATATGAAAAAGTCATTTTTATCTCAGTAGCTTTAACATCTTTACCGAGCCTGCTTCCAAATGCACTCCTCCGATTGTACAAAATGTCAAAGAAAAGCGATTTCATCTTTTTTCGCGCCTGGTATTTATTCTTATTGAAGTAAAAAAAATACTCAGAAAACTGACGTTTTTTCACCCTGCTTCAAGTAAATGAAGTACGCCTTACATCATAACGAGGGTGAGAAGTTGTAACCGCCAGGAAGGGAATGTGGCAATAAATGAAAACCCCAGAGATAATTATTACATCCAATAAAAATGTACTTCAGACTCGCTATTAAGACAAACGTTCTTACAGTACAGACTGTTAATTTCAGAGTTATTACCCTACGTGAAGAGAGGACGATGTCATCACTGCAAGGACATCAACATGGCAAGGATATACCATCAGCGAAGCAAAAACGAATTGTTGGCGATATAGGAGTCACAATGTTTCGATATTTGAATACTAAGGTACGGCATGTCATGACATTCCATAATATGCCAAGCTGTTGTCTAGCGGTCTAGAATGCAACATTAAACGGGTACGTTTATGATTTTTTTTTCCCTTTTCTTTACTTCTGCGTGATAACAAGATAATCATGCAACATAACTTCCATCTTATGAGGCTGTCTCTGCATATGGCATTACGACACAAGAGGGCCCTTTTAAGTCATCTCTTAATCCTATGTAGACTTAAAAAGACCTCAGGTTTCATTTCCACTGCATGCTTCATAGAATGTGTGTTATATACTTTTTAGCTATGGCCTTTTGAAGCAACTTTAGAGTGTTGCCAGACGATAAACATTTTTTTTTAAAAACACATACTGGGTCATGTTCACAAAGGTAAACAAACATGTGTAAATCTACACAAATAAGTTTACTTTTACACTTTTGAGTAACTTTATTACTTTTAGCCAGTCACCATTTACAAGACTAAAGTTACTCAAAAGTGTAGACTTACAGGTCTCCACACCCTGAAACAGGGGTGGAGCCAAATTTACGAGTGTAAAGTTACTACTGCCAAAAAAGAGCAGTAGTAAATCCAGCACTACACTGCCCATGTTTCTGCAAATCCCTCCAATAGAAAATAATGCAGGCAGACACATGTAATGGAACCCCATAGGAAATAATGTTAAACTAGATTAACTTATTTTGACTTTTTAAATATATATGTATACAAAATAAATTGAATGTTGAAAACGTAAATATAATTTCAAAAGAAATATTATTTTATGATAAAATATATTTATAGCCATTTTCAAATAAAAAAAGAAACATTACTTGTTTAAATGTATTATCTTCTAACTTTTCTTAGTACATAATATAGAAATATAAACATTTTACTTCAGGCAGGATTTGTTTTAAAATAAATCATTAAAAATAATGTTAGTTTAATTTAATATATTTAACATAATTAAATATTGAATACTACGTTAAGTTAATAGTGCTATATCATTCTTTTATTTTGTTCAACATTTAAAATAAATATATAAAATTAGTTTACATTATCATTGAAAAAAACTATTTTACTAATTGTATTCATGCTTAAAAAAAATTCAAAATGTTATACATTACTACAGGAAGCTCTCTGCTCCAGTGGTGTAGTGCTGGACTTACAGCAGCTCTAGAATACATTTACATTTACAACTGTTTTGTGTCCTCTTTTGCTGTAGTACCTTTAGTAGTACAGTTTGGGAACAGGAATGGGCTTACTCTTGTGTGGGTGGGTGTACGTCCCTCATTAAACCCTTACCTAACCCATCCCTTGACCCCTTCTTACACCTTCCTTAAGCCCTCCTTCACGTAGGTTTGTGAACAGCATTGTGTAGTAGATCAGTAGTACTATTGTAGTACTACTAACGTACAATAAAATGTTGTTTGTGAATATGCCTCAATATGCTCATACTTACAGGGACTTTAAATCAGTGGCCTTCATCTATTTGTCTGTTAAATTGTCATTCACATTGTGCTTTCACTTCCCAGTGCATACAGCATGGGGTGATGGATCGTCTCACTTCAACCAATGCCTCCTCTATGTATAATGTCATTTTGCTTGTGCATAGAGAGCACATCCCTAATAAATATACTCCCCTTCAGTGCCACGGCTGGTGGGTCAATATGCGCTTCCTGTTATAGCAAAAAAACAAATTATTTTGAACACTGGTACCAGCCTTGCTTCCACTTGCAGGGCGCTGCATACCACATGGGCACTGAAAATGGTCGCCCTCTTAAAATTGCTTCTATGCTCCGTACTGAATAAAGTGTGTCAACTACATTCAAAGATGGTGGCACATGGGTGTGCATGCACAGGTGTCAATCTTTAAATGGTTTTCACATACTGTCATCTTAATAATTTATCGGAACTCCCATCTAAAATGGCTTTCTGTGTTGGCAACACAAGCATTGACAAATCCAATAGCTCCATGGGTGGCCAGTAAAGGCCATATCTATCTGCTTTGCCAATCCCTGTTTCATTTTCCATGTGGTTCAGGTTGTTTTGAAGTGGTTCCATGCAATTTACACATTGATTTATAGTATGGGTGTGTGAAGTTGGAATTGTTTTTCTACAATATTCATGATGGTCTGTGGAAAACTTTGCAACTTTCCAAAGGCTACAAAGCTTTTCACATTGCCACATCTGTATGAAAATGATAATATATGCACCATTTCTTGCTTCACAGATCTTATTTTATGTGAGGAGAAATCAGTGGCGGCTGGTAGGAAATGGTGGTGGAGGGTTTGAAAAATAGAGAAAAAAAAGAAGACTTACCTGCTCGTCACTGGTCACCAGCCGCTGCCTCTCCTCCGTTGTCGCTGTTCTCCTGGCTCTCGGCAGCACCCAGGCTTCCCTAGATAATCACGGCGCTGCTGTCACCAGCATAACAGCAGTGTCGTGATTGGTCTGAGTGCCGTAGTTCGGTGCTCAGACAGGGAGTGGGAGCCTGTGCATGTTCTCCATCCAGGCTGTGCAATACAGACGGGTGGAGAACGTGCTAAGTGTGCATGAGGGTTTGGCTAGCCCAAGACGGCTGACCAAACCGTCATGCGCACTTAAGGTGCACATTATACCACTCAGTGGCGGCTCGCAAAGGTAACACTGTGAGGTGGGGAGGCAGGGCGGGGCTGGGTGGGGGGTAGTGGAGTCCGACATACATCGGCAGATATTTATTTATTTATTAACATTCACCTTTGCCGTCGTATGTCCGACTCCACTACCCCCCCACCTAGCCCAGCCCCCGCCCCACCACCACACAGCATTACCTCTGCGAGCCGCCACTGATACCACTCCTCCTCCCTCTGATGCGGCGAGCCCAGCCCCACCCCATCCTAACATGGCTCCAAGCTCCACTAAAAATAAAATCCTAATAACGTTCTGTTATTATCATTCGATTTTTCCTTTGCACTGCTCCGAGAGCAGTGGGGCGACGCTCCTCCTCAGAGGAGGAGCCACAGCTGAGAGAAATTTGTGTAGAGCTGTGTTGCTATAAGTGTGACCATTCCACACTGTCAGGATCCCTTATGTAACATTGTTGAAATGTATCTGCATATGACATACTATACTGAAAATAGATCAGCTTCATTATGATTCAAACAGAACCGTATTACTGGGTATTTCCATGCAGTAATATCATTCGGCACAATTCTGCCACGTGGGGTAATACTGACTGCGGAAAATACAGATCCTTAATTTAAAGTTACAAAACAACAGTCATCAAATGGGAACTTAGCACCGAAGTTCATATCCACCTCAGAACAGCTGACAGGTGTTGCAAATGTCTCAAGTATTATGACAATATCCGTTTTAAAAAGTAGAATGCCAACAAACAGCACAAAAATGCAGACTGGAAAATGTGTTTAAAAATTGTAAAAGAGAACAGAAATATTCACACACAACATATCATACAAAGGGAGACCAGGGAGCACTTATGTTTCCTTCCAATGAAGCACAGTGACCTATAAACCACCATGGAGCTAGCACATTCATCAGACATTATACCACATGATGCAATATTCTGAGAGTACTACAAGAGCACTCCACAGCTACTGTAAATGCCCTGTTCCAAAGGGCCACTCTGTAGGTGGGTGAGAAATCTCACACTCATTAGATGCCCAGACCCTCTCAACATGTCCCAGACCCACACTCTAACTACATATCAGCTGGACATAGTTCCCATTCTGAATCCTGGTAGAGCTTGGTTGCTCTGTTGGCTTAGATTTAGTGGTACACAGTTGCCCTGCTTATCATACTGAGTGATCAAATATTTACTGTCCTAACAAATCTTGAAACAAAGATCGTTTTCATGTGCACCTCATTCTGATATCTGTGCATTACCCTCAAGTCAGAGATGGACCATCAGATTTGCACAATGATGGGTATAATTCCAACAATGCCTACAGGGATGTCATTGGTACAGCATAAACATTACTGGAATTACAAAAGCTACATATGGAGCACAGCATTATAAACCTGTTGAATTTGTAAGCAAAGAAATCTGAACATCTGCATGAGTGTAATCCAAATGAATACCCTACCAACATACTTACCTCTCTCTCCCTTCTAAGAGACAGAGTATCCAATGCATCACCGGCTGAAGACTCATCTAAATAAAATGGCAGAGGTACAGAAACATGCCTACAACTAAACAGACACCAGGATGCCCAACATTTTTGAGCATGCATTTGCACTGTTGCAACACTGTTGCCAATGCTTAAGCTGCACTTATGTTGCGATGGTATGTGCTTCGGATGCAGTCTATGCTGTCTTAATCCTGTTTTGCGCTGCTTTATGCCTCAGTTAGGTAATATGTATCACTGCCAGTGCAGAGAAAGGAAGACAATGAAAACTCGTGACGGATTTGAAGGTGCACAAGTAAGACAATGCTTGGATGACAATGATACTGGAATTAGGGGCCACCTCCTTTCCAAAAACAGTTAAGGTCACAGCAATCAATGTAATAGTCATACAATGTAATGTAATAGTCATACACACTAAATAGCACCTATATTAAACATTAGTTTCAAAATATTAATTTAAAGAACCCCCTTCTCTAGTTGGCTTTTCCTACCTTCTACCAAGGTAGAAGGGGTTAAGCCCCAACTATGACTATTCTCTGACAGCACCACCTATTCTTATCCATCTACAACTGACTGATCACCTATATCTACAAGTAAACTACAACCCCGGAGCTTTGCAGTTATATACAATTGTATCATATTGAACATTCTTCCTTGCAGGCGGCAAGCTTACCAGGTGGCAGTACGTCTACGTGTAGCACTGCTGTGAAGCACTCTCGTTTAAATGCGAATTGAACTATAATACCATGTTTTATGGCTTATTGATTTACTGACAACCTGGCTCTAAAATAAAGTTTCTGGATGCCCTTAGCTATTTCTTGCAGACAAACATACAATATGCTAACTATACCATATTAGGGGATTTTAATTTTTATCTGGACGATGTGGCCAATAAAGAGTCCAAAGTGCTCATCGATGATTTGTGCAACTTTGACTTAAAACTATTGGTGAACGCCTCTACCCATATTGCGGGTCATACTTTTGATGCCATTTTTTGTTTAATCATTCTGACTTACAGTTTAAGGGCACTCTCCTGGTCACTTGGGCCAATCATATGGTTGTACGGTTTAACAACCTCACTACACCAACCAAATCGATAGTGACCAATAAGGAACAAGTCAAATCATTTGGGACTTGGAATAACGTTAATAGGAAAGAATTTTCTGAGACCTTAGAATCCTCTCAACCTAAATTAACTGGCGACCCAAATGTGGTGGCCATATTTTCTAATTGGATCAATGAGGTAGCAAATAAATTGGCCACTTTTAGAGCGGTCAAAATTCATAGAACACACCCAACAGCTCAGTGGTGTTCACCTAGGATTAGGGAACTAAAAAGAAACTGCAGAATACAGGAAAAAGTCTGAAGGAGCAATTACTTCCTAGCCGAAAAGACAAAATATAAGCTACTCATTTTGGAATATAAATGAGAGATTAAAGCGGAAAAACTAATATTTTACGGACAAAATCAAGTCCGATAGTAATTCCTCTAGGGAGCTTTTTATAACAGTTCAGCTGCTCTCTTGTTAACACCTTAATAGTGACGCAAATATTCTGTGACAACCTAGCAGACTTTAAAAAAATAAAGTTGAAGCAGCTGACAGGGATTTTAATGTTACCGGAAATGACAATACTCCACTCCCAGGAGTTGCCCTCACGAAAATTTGACATTCAGCACTCTGCAACTTTCCTCCTCTCTTGACAGGGAAAGTGGTCAATTTGACAAAACTTACCAAGTCAGGGTCCCCATCAGACTCATGCCCTGCTAATGTCCTCCAAGAGATAGCAGTAACATTAGCCCCCCCCTTACTTTACTATTAAACAGGGGCGGCTCATCCGCTATGGCGGAGGAGCATCGCCTCCCCGCCAGAAACCTCCAAATCATGAAAAATAAAACAGATTTAAAACCCATTTTATTATCGTTTTATTTTCCTTGTGCCAGTCTTGGGGGGGGGCACAGTGACGACAGGCACTGAGGGGAGTGTTATGTGCACTTTCCTTCACTGCACATGACAGTTTGGCCTGCCATCTCAGGCCAGCAAAACCATCATGAGCAGTGAAAGTTCTCTCCAACCAAGCAACGCTGCTGGGTTGGAGAGAGCAGACACAGACTCCTAGTCGTCCTGGAGCGCAATTCGAGTGTGCTCAGGCCAATCCTGAAGCTGAAGCTGCTCTCATGCATGAGAGCAGCTTCAGGATTGGCCGCTGGGCAGGCTGGGAGCCTGTGGCTTCAGAAGAGGAGAGGAACAGACGAGCACAACGCAATGGTGGAGGGCAGCAGGTAAGTCTTTTTATTTTTTATATTTATCTCCCTCATCCCCCTTTCCAACCCCCCCACCCCTGACCCCCTGCCCCACCACTTCTCCCTAACACGAGCCACGCCTGCTATTGAATAACATCATCAATGCTGGCTGTTTCCCCTTAGAGGGGAAAACGTGTCTATTCTCCCACTGCTCAGAAAAGCGTCACTAAACCCAAAGGAAAATAAAAATGACTGTCCTATTTCTTGGCTCCTTGCGCCAGTTAAAATCTTAGAGAGATACTTAAATAGTGTTCTCTCCAAATTTCTGGAGCAAAATGAGATCTTGCATGGAGCACAATTTAGCTTCAGGAAAGCACACAGCACAGAATCTGTGTTGGCGATGGCCACAGAGGAGATCCGTGACATCATGGATAATGGTGGAAAGGATGTGGTGGTCCTTCTGGACCTATCCGCAGCCTTTGACACTGTGAGCCACACGATCCTGAAACAGTGCCTTACGGGGATAGGTATTGGGGGCCTAGCTCTCAATCTTCTATGCTCTTTCCTCAGTGATAAAGTGCAATCAGTCTCCTTTGGAGACTTTACCTCTTAACCAGTGGTCTCCAACCTTTTCAGCATTAAAAGCTACTTAAGTCCAGGGAAAATCATCCCAAGCTACTAATATTAGTGTTGTAATAGGGACCAAACCAGACAAAGATTATGTTAGTGGCCACCATATTCATGATTACTAGCAGTCCATCAGGCAGGGTTTCCAACAGTAAATCAAAAACGTTGTGTCAATTTCAAATGCCTCTACATGGGTAAAAACATAATCCAATGCCTCTGACACCAAGGTTATGGTATTAATAATAAGTATGTCCAGTGGCACATGATTTATCAGTCAAATGTCAGCTTTGAATATATTTTGGAAATTTAATTATTTTCCTCACAAGGTCAGTGTATGAGTTCTGAAAATGTACACATTTTTCGCCTTGAATACACACTGTCAACTTTATTATACATGGATTAATTCAGCCAAGCAAAAACTCCTAATTTGCTAGGCTACACTGCACACAGGAGAGCTACTTACTGGTAGCTGGAGAGCTACCCGTTGGAGAAGTCTGCTTTTAACCCTTCTCATTACCCTATGGGGTTCAGCAGGAGGTTTTCGTTGAGCCTTCACACTGTTCAACGTTTACATGACTCCACTTGTTATATTGATCAGATCTTTTGGTTTTTCCACAATCTCTTACACGGACAACACGCAAATAGTAGTGTCGATTACCAGGAGCGTGGGTGAGGTAGCTCTTCACTTTAACAACTGCATGAAAGCTATTGTAGACTGGATGAGCAGCCAGTATCTTAAACTAAATTCTGGTAACATGGAGGTGCTCCTTTTTGGGAATGACACATCTTATTGGAACACTTCCTGGTGGTCTTCGACTCTTGGCCCTTTGCCCACACCACTCTCCAAAGTGAAAAACCTAGGAGTCATCTTTGACTCGAAACTCACATTGTCTGACCAGACCAATCAGCTTATTTCCTCCTGTTTTTATCTTCTAAAAATATTGAAGAAAATTCTGCCTTACCTCTCGTATGACCTTCAGAAAACAGTCATTGTCTCCCTGGTACTATCTAGGTTTGATTACTGCAATGCCCTATATTTGGGCATGCAGCAAGGCCTCTTAAAGAAAATGCAGAGGCTGCAGTTTTCAGCTGTACACCTGCTTAAAAACATCAAGAAATCTGAATCAGATTCTAAGGTGCTGAAGGAGCTACATTGGCTCCCCATCAAAAAGAAAGTGGAGTTCAAAGCACTCTGTACTGCACATAAACTCTCTATTGCATAAGTCCTGAATACGTTAAGAAAACATTCTCCTAGTATTTATCTAGAAGATGTCTTCGGTCATCTGCTTCTAACATGATGCTGGTTCATAAAATCAACAAAGCCTCCTGGGGCAGCAGAAGTCTGTTCCACTCCACTTTCCTGATATGGACCCAAATGCCATGGCACCTAAGATGCCAAGCTAATCTGCTAATTTTTGGAAAGCATCTAAAAACCTCTCTGTAGTTATCATGGATTAGGTTGCTCAGCAGAGCTGTCCTTGTGTATGATAGTGCTAAGATGCCTTCGGGCATTAACCATGCTCTACAAAATTGAAATCAAATCCTTTACTACATTTTGGCAACTGACTCCAGGATCCTGTGCAGTGGGGCAGTGGGGTGTTTCCAACACTGAAATTTGTTCTCACCTGAAATCTATGCCGATTTCACAATTGTTGTTGAAGATTGTACGGAGCGAGCTGCAGCCAATCTAGTCTTCTATTCAGGGAATGGTCCTGAGAGTGCTGCTGTGAGGGCTCTCGAGTGTGCCTTGCATCCGCTGATTCTATTTGGATCCGCTTTGAGGACTCCTCTCATCTGGTACCTGGACAGCCCTGGGGTTTCCAGCTACTATGTGTTGGCTCATCAGAGGCTTCACCTCTGTGAGACGCAGTGCTGAGGCATTTTCCCTGCCCCTGCTGGTACGACGGGTGAAGGAAGGGGCGGAAGCCATTAGCCTGGAGGAGAAGACCCTCCTCACTATCCTGCCTCTCTGTATATCAGAGGGATTTTCACTGCCCATTCTCCGCCCACGAAGGAGGATCTTCTGGTTCCCGCCTCTTTCTCGCAGGACTGCGGGAACTTTTTGCCTCTCTGGGGAGTTTGTGATGAGAATGTATCTGCCCATTTTACACCCACCAAGGAGGGAATCTGGTTTCTGCGCCTTATTCTCACCGGACTGCAGGAATCAGCTTTTTTTTTGCCCCCGCTCCCCAGCCGGTGGGAGCCTGCCATCTTTCTGCGGGAGCTTGTCTGAGGAGGTTGCAATCATCGCGCACTCTACCCCTCAGCTGAGAATAGTTCCTCATTCCTTTTCTGTTTTCTCTCTGGCAGCTGAGGAGATTTCTGTGACTCCTCACCGGCACTGCTTGCAGACAAGTTATTTTAACTGTCCTCAGAGTTTCAGTGCCTGGAACCTCCTTATATAGTATCAGAGGTATTTAGGACTAAGTAGGTTATTCCCTGCAGTCGTTCTTATTTAAAATTACGACTGGCTTAGCTTTTCAGTTTCTATACAGCACTTATGGCTATGCTTGAGTTCAGTGGGGTGTAAAGGGACGTATAGCTTTATTCAATTGTAGGTTTCTCCTGAATTATTGGGGTATATATATATATACCCCGATGGTGGAAAGGAGAGTAATGGATTGCCATGCATGCAGTGTGAGTGATAAGTCCTAATGAGTGCAGAAAACTCCTTTGCAACCTGTTAATGTGCCTCACTGTCTGTGGGATAAATTATGACTGGAAATTGTATGTCCCATACATGCCCTGGTGAACATGACAATTATTTACTAGCTTTAGTTGATCATTATTCTCACTGGATCTCATTAAGATTTGTCAATAATATCAATACACAATGTTTAATAGCATTTTTGTCAGAGACATTTACCACAGAATGGATTCCCAATACCCTTATCATGGATAATGGGGTCCACTTCTGCTCAGATGAAATGAGGAAATTCATTTCTGATATGTCCGCTCAACATGTTAAAACTCCAATATATTGCCCCAAATTCAATGGCTTAATGGAAAGTTGCAACAGAATGCTGAAGAAATCCATGCAGTTGGCTATTGCAACTGGGCAACCCCTGGTACAGACAGTCAGAGACATGTTGTGGTCCTATCACACCACTCCCAACAGTGTGATTGGATTATCCCTTTTCGAGATGCTGAGAGGGAGGACACCTGGCACTGAGCTAACCCCAAAATGGTTATACACTGGTTCACTATAAAGGAGTAGAGGAAGACCAGGGGAGCATCGAAATATACATTACTCTACACCAAGACAAGTACAAGAAATGGTTGGTATGATTGCAAATGGGGTGTGACAAACCAGGAGTGGAAGGAAGGGCGAATGGTACTTGTCAAAAGACCGGTTAATAGACTAAGTTCCACAAGTTTTATGAACCGGAAAGGATCAAGCAAGTAAAAAAGAATGTGGTAATTTTGGATAGTGGCTGCATGTGGAGTATGGCTAGGTTGATCGACTGTCTCCCAATGCTCATACCACAAGGATCATCTCCATCCTTCCATAGAAGGGACGACATCTTTGCACAGTGCGGAGGAGAAAAGGAAAAGATGGCTTCTCACGTGGCAGAAAGACTATGTAATGCACTGAATATATAGCTATGGTTACCTCACAACAGGACTTTGTATGGACATCTATGTATTTAACCTTTTTGTTATATTACATGTTTTAACCTCCCTGGCCATAATTTGTATGAGAATTGCTTTCCCCCAGTGGGGCCAGGTATGAACTTCTAGGTTATGCATTCCAATGCTTTATTACATGTTTTACTCTTCTTTGAGAAGGGAGATGTGTTATGATCTTTCCCTCCATTGTTTCACCCTTCTCACCTGCCCCCTCCCCTCCCCTCTCACCTGTACCTTGATATGCCCCTTTTAGAACTCTGAGTGGGAGCCTGAGTTAGAATTTTGGATTCTACTCTTTCAGTGCCGAGCCTGGAGACACTGGATGTATATTCAATAAACTGGATCTGTTTACTTACATTTCGCTGTTGTCCTTTACTACAGCTAACAATCCTGATTGATAGGCAGGGGAAGAGAATGTGTTTGCAGTAAACAACAACAAACACTGGCCAGCTCCTCCATGACCCATAAATGTTGTGAGCATCAATGAGTGGGACAGCTGGTAGCTTTCCCTGAGCTCAGTTCAGAGTTTTTCCCACTGAGTGCTGGCACAGCTCTGAAGTGTAACCCTACTCTTGAGCATTGTGGGGCTGGTTGTAAAACTGCAGTTGTTGCACTTGAGCAGGGCAAGGGGACTTAAGGGCTGTAGTCCCTCATCCATTGCCAAATGGGCAAGAACACCCGCTGCCACCCTTTGTAAAAAAAAATCTCTTCCAATGTTCGAGATAGAGTTAAAAAGAAGAGTTAGGGTACGTAACAATAAGAGTAAGTAGACATACCAGGAGTAAAAGAATGACTATGTTAGTGTAGGAGTAGGTATATCTAGTAAACATATGAGTAACTTGCAATAAGTAGGAGTAGAAATAACAGGAGTAAGAATAGGAGATAAATTATTTAATTTCAACTCTCGAATAAATACTACATACTCTTCATGATTGCATAAAATAGTTTTAAACATCAAATAGATAAGTCAAAAAGAGGCAGACTTATGAAATGGCACAGCTTCTTCATAAATTGTGATCTCTGCCAGCTTGATTGTCTCCACTGCATATTTTTCGCCAATGCCATAACATGACAGGCTAAATGGAAAAAAAGTGGAATTGTCTCCAGTGTGTCTTTACAAAGTAGCATTAATCACATGGCAAACATTTCCTGCTCAACCCTTTTCTCAATTGCATAAATAGAAAACTGCCAGGGCGAAATTTAATGAACAACAACTTTATTTTTGAATGCTTAGAATCCCTCCCATTTTAAATATCGTTCAACATCCCAGTAATACATAATCAGCAGATATTAGTTAACAAGCATTGTTTATAGATCACAAACAGTATCAACATAAATTTGCAATAGAGTTTGGAAGCCTGAGATACCATTTCAGTTCTCATTACTAAACTTGTTGATCACCTTTTCAGTGGATCACATCTATGGGACAATATGGTCAAACTCTTGTCAGTTTGAGAAAGTAATTTCGCATTGCCTGAATCAGACAGACAGAACTCATTGACCTGCTCTAAGAAGACTTGGTCATGGGAAACTTGTTGCCTGAAAGACTTGTGCAATGCAGGGGCAAATATTTATCTTTTGGTTTAATGACCGCATTAGTTTCTTTGCAAAATTCCCCCAAAAATCTCAAAAAAAGATGGAAATGTTTCATTAGCATCTTCAAGATTGGTGAACAAAAGGTTGGAAGCCAATTGTTCACCAACAGATGGTGGATCAGCAGAATCAGAGAACATCCAGGTAAGAAGATCCTTAATATAAAAGAAAAAGTAAGCTGGTATGAGGATGTAGCCTTGTCTTGTACCACTGAGGGCATCAAGGTTGCATACCTCATTGATCTTCAATTGCTTTCACAATATTTTGAATCTCTACAAATACTTCACATTTCAAATATTCTGAGGGATTCCCTTATGGAGCCTATTACACTAGAAGAAGTTAGTAATACACTAAAAAGTATGGCCAATGCGAAAGCCGCAGGAAATTATGGATTACCTGTAGAAGTCTATAAGACCTTCCAGTCACTGATTTTACCTTTTTTGATCAAATGTTTTAATCAAATAAAGGATGGTGAGGTTGTATCAATTTTTTTTTAAGGAAGCTGTGGAGGTATGTTTTTTAAAGAAAGACAAGGATCCAAGAGACCCCAGTGCATATTGCCCAATCAGTCTACTAAACATAGATTATAAATTATTTACGAAAATCCACTTGAATCAAAGAGGTTTTTTACCTCATATATTAAAGGCTGCTAATACTTATTTTTTAGCACAAGCAACAGATTACCTGTCGGTCAGCAAGGTCAAGGCTGCTATCTTAATGCTTGATGTGGAAAAAGCATTTGCCCTTGTTGACCGGCAGGCTTTGTTTTTTATACTAGGTAAAAATCATAATTAATAAAGAAGAGACAGGAGTAGTAAGGATCAGATGCCGTACCAGGCGGGGATGCCCATTGTCCTTCTCTTGTTTTAGCTATTTATAGAACCTCTCGCAGTAAAAATCCGTAGCAATTTAGAGATAGTATCTTCCCTAAATGGGATGCCTAAGATCAAATTCTTTGCGGATGATATTATGCTATAGTTATTAGCAGATCCGTTAAACATCCAAAATGCATTTGATGAAATACAAATGTTCAGACAGATAGGGGGCTACAGCCTAAATCAAGCCAAGACTGAGATTTAGATGTTTAATGCTAAGGCTGAGTGTCTCCCACTGCCCCTACAACAGATATCACACAAACCTATTAGATATCCGGGAATATTCGTAACAAATAATTATGATCAATTGTTTATGCTTAATTATGGAAATACTCTCAAAAAAGCAAAAAGACCTTTAGACAATTGGTCTATGCTTCCTCTCTCATTAATTGGTCAAGTCTCAATGATTAAAATGTCAATTTTACCATTATTCTTATTTTTGTTTATTAATCTTTCTCATAAAATACCCAAATCTTTTTTCAGGAACTAGATACAATGATCCGAAAATGTATTTGGGGAATAAACAGACAAGAACTAAACTTTTGATACTCCAACTTCATATATCGCAAGGGAGTTTAGCTCTCCCAAATTTTGAAATATATTATCAGGCACCTTTGCTTAATGTAATAGTGCAGCTTGCATCATTACCCTCTAAACTAGAAAATTTTATTTTTTATATAATGCTATCTGAAAGTGCAATAAAATTACCTGTCTTCCTTCACTCACCTAAACTGATGAAAAAGTCAAGGTATAAGACTAAATGGACTTAGTCTCTCGTATCCAATTGTTTTTTAAAGCAACTAAAATCCTTGCATGCCATTCATTCATTAAAGTATCGGATTGTGAAGAGTGGGGCCTCCAGGTCTCACAGGGGATTCTAGATTTATGGTAGGTGGCAGGGTTTGAACGACTAGGGGATTTTTATAAGTTAGCAAATGCAATTACCTGGGACATGCTGGCTCAGCAGTTGGGTTCTAGGAATTTAGTTCTTGCTTTTAGTTTTAATTGAATAACCAGTTTTTAAGAGAAAACTATGTGATGGTGAATACTTAGTCGCAAATGGTACTCTCACAATTATACGAGCATAATTTATCCTAACTGGGTAATTGGTACTCTTTGCTACGCCAGATGGGGGAGCTGAAAGAGTTGATAAATTTGTGTTAAAATTAAAACATGAAACTGGATGTAGCCTTAATATTAAAGAATGGCAGACACAAGTGAAGTGGGGTGGAGAGCGTTAACAGCAGCCAACTATAAAAGGATGGCTTTTCTCTCAAGTTGGCTCACTTATTATACACCGCAAAGGCTTCATAAGATGTTCTCACTCCTACCAGTGTATTGTTTTAGATGTCAGGATCTGGAGATAGGGACTTGGAATCATGTTTTCTTTCATTGCCGTCATATACAATATTTTTGGGCGGAAGTGTTTGAAGCTATTAATTCATCCATTTCAGCACAAATAGCGCATTCTTTAAGATTGGTCCTATTTGGGTCCTCATTTGAGGTTTACCATCTGAAACAATATCAGCAATATTTTGTTTTCATTGCCATAGCTGTAGGTAGGTCGCTGATACTCCAGAATTGGAAATCAGATAAGATACTATTATTTCAACATTGGTATGGAAAGATGGCTAGGACATATACATGTAAAGAAGCATATGCTAAACAGATAGGGGCTGTCCATAGATTCAAAGCGATGTGGTCAGGCTTTTTCTTAGCATCAGCGGCTAATGGTTGATAAATGTATTTTTCCTGACTACCTGTCTCTCAGAAGTGTTAAAGATGTTTGATGGGAGGAAGCTCACATTGAGAAGATGGGTACAATAAATTAAGGTGTTACTTTAGTAGGTTCGATGCACCTTTAAGGAAAACTCACATAGCTTTCCGTACAATGCATTTTTGACAGGGGAAAAAGTTATCATAATCTTCTATTTTAGAGGCTGTTTTATAATTTAAGAAGCTGCTATTCATTAATTTTTGCATTCTTTGTCCTGTATTTAAGTAATATTTATTTATTTTTGTCAGAATTTTAGCATTACACAGAATTTTAGTATTACACTGATTGCACAATTTGATACTTCAAGTGTTACTATGAAGAATTCTGTTGGAAGAAATGTTGATTGCTTTTGCTTTTGCATTTTATGAATTTGAAATTATGTCTTTTCATCTACTCAAACTAAAAATATTTTTTTTTAAAAAGGTTGCATACCTAACTTTTATTAATGCTTTGTTTATATATGCATGCTCCAGCTGTACACTGTTGTGATATAGCCTATATTATTGCATATATAACAGTTACTGTGCTTTATAGATCAGACATTTTTTTCTCTTTATGTTTCCTCTGCATAGCATTCAATATAAAATGTCCAAATGCTTGTTGATTTTGTATGTTCTTTATAAAACACAAGATAAAATTAATAAAATAAAGACATTTTTAGATTCTCCATTGGGACCCTATATTACTCAGGAAAAAACTGGTGTGAAGTATTCTGACGACTCCCATTACATTAGACGGTACTCACATGTCATCCAGTGTGCCCAAAGCTGAGTTCTATGGAGACATTTGAATACACTTATAACACTAGCTGCCTAAGGGCCACATGTTTGAAAATAAGAAAAGTAAACCTATATGCTTAGTCTAGGGGGTCAATTTTTGGCTGAAATCCTTCTGGAACCCAAAGATATTATTAGATCTCATCAGTTCCTACCAAATCATAGCTTTCCATAACTTTTTATGGAGTCTATCTACGGTGCTCGTTATTAGTTTGCAGGATCTTTGTGCACCACCATCTTAAATATCAGTTCGGGCCAGACTGTTCCCATTGGAGCAGGGTCAAGACTGATTTGCATATGGCGTGGTCCAAACTGAGGTGGCGTGGTGTGCAAAATAAAGATGAACTGGGATGCGGCCCGAGTGATGACCAATGGCTGTGATTAATTCAAGCTTTCTATCCATCACTTTTTGTATACTTTAGTCTGCGACTAAAAGGGCTTTTTGCATTGTATCCCCGGTCGTTTGTGAAACATAAAGAACCACAGGCTGAAGAAAAACTTTGCTAACACAGTACGGTAAAAATTCAAGATTCCTTTTCCTTGTAAGCAACAAAAAGGCAAGTCAATTTGTCATCATAAGGAACCTCTTTTATTTATTTTCCATTTTTTCAACTATGTTTACATTTATGACTGGGCATACCTGGCTGTTTAGCCAGTGGAATTTACAGGACTTGTTGTTTTGCTTGAATTATTGAAGGCAAGCACCTTAACAGTCTTGAATTCAAAATTGCGTCCATCTAAATTCACGAAACTGAGTGGTCTCACATATGACATGGAGGCCCCTGGCAAATATGGAGGCATGCATGTGTTCTTAGGCAAGGGTTGTCTGTGTCTGGAACTGTGCCCTGATGTCCCTGGATGTGCTGTTTTTTCATGTAAATTGCATCTCTGTGTGATTGGTCTGCATGTGCACGAAGGCTTAAAACGGTCTTGCGCTGTTGCTGTGCTGTATGTCGGTTTTTTTCTATACATGAATTATAAAAACGAAAAAACTGGTGCCATTTTCAGTGCGTGTCATATTTTGCAGTGTGGCACTGAGAAGATGGTAGTCAATTGTAAATGGTTAGAAATTCACCAAAATATTTGGGGTAGCGGATGTGAAATCAGGCGACCTTTGACCCCTGATGACATCACAGGATTGTCCCACCTTTACTCTTCCACGCCTCCTATTTGCTGCTAAAGGTCGAAGAGAAAGGCAAGGAGTGGAGACTCCAGAAGACTAACAGGACCTCTAGAGCTCTCTTTACTTACTGTTCCTCCTGCTGCCTTCAAGACCTTCTGTGACCACGGCAAGCTAGGCCAGTATCAAGCAGTGCTTAACTTGTGCCGGGGGTAGCAAGTGATGGGCAGCAGCGCTCATTTTTGGTGACCGAACTTATTTTTCGTTGTCAGACTTTGACCCAAAGCAAGTTGGAGAAAGGTGGAAAAGAGTGAAAGAATGAGCACAAGAAAAATGGGAAAACTTTGAAAGAGGGAAAATGACAAAATGACAAAAACTCTGCAAGGAATAGAGACAGCGTAAATAGGTGAAAGAAAGAGAAACGGGTGAAATCAAGATTAGCTAGCCTTGAAATTCGAATCCCTCGCATTCGGCAGCTCCAGGGACAGCCTCCTAATAACAACTTTCAGCCCTTCACTTACTTCTTATTTATGTATTTTTTTTATTTGCTTATTTGTTCACTTGTTTACTTATTTATTTATTTATCTATTGATTTTATTTATTTATTTTTACAAATTAAGAAGTGGACCGTTGCCTAAGGCCAAGATAGGGGCATCAGCTGATGGCCCCAGTTACCCATGGCATTTGGCCATAGACTTGTTTTTTTTCAAATTGCTTGTATTGCCCAATTCAGAACGGAATAGAAACGGCAAGGAACATGAAAAGAATTTCATGTCCAATTAAAAATAAGTGCATGGAAAACATTTCGCTAATATGTCCCTGTTCCAGTTCCAGCTCTTGCTGCTGCTTCTTTTGAAGGTCTCCGACTACCGCAGTGCGTTCAAGCAAAAGGTCCCTGTAAAAGGCTGACAACAATGAAAGCAGCCTCGGTCCAAACTTCAAAGCAGGAAACGGCACATACCCTTTTTCAAAACTTAAAAAACTTAAAAAGAGCGAACCTAGATTAAAAAGCACCACACTTTGAAAAGGCCCTCGTGTGTTTATTTTAATATCCACCCTGTGTATGTTTTCCACAAATTAGCGTTGCAAATTGCTTTTTTGTTTTAATGTCTTGGTTATACCATTCTTATGCTTCCAGTTAATGACGTTGTATATGGCCCCGTGCTTTCAACGCGTCTGTGCAAAAAGACCTACCAGGAAGCTTCACACAAGATGAATTTTTATCACATATTGAATAGATATTTAGGGCAGCACATTGGAGCACTGTTTCTTTAAAACTTTTCTCACTGTTTCGTTGTAAGAAAAAAGAGAAACGGAGCCCAAAGACAGGTGAATGCATCTTTTGATGAAATTAGGGGATTTTGGGCGTCGGGTATTACAAGATGAAACGCAGCCCTGCCCTGTTTTGTATCATGGCTGTGAGGCACCTCTGCAGGAGCACTTCTGAGGCCACGGCAGCCGTCCGACTGCTCCTTCTCCGTTTCAACATATCTCTGTGAGGTTCTGCACGTCACTTTTTCCCATTTTAAAAGTGACGCACTGGCGGCGCAAGGCCTTCATAAATAAGGCCCAAAATCTTCTGTAAGAACACACCTACCAGCACTTTTGCGCCGCCGGAACGTCACTGTTTTGACCTGCCGGTGGCGCAATGTGTCTCTGGAATATTTATAAGCCATGTAAAGCCATGTTACGTGGCTTTTTATGGCCTTATACATATGTGCCCCTTTCACGCAGAAAACTGTGTGACAGGGGAGATCCATGGGCGTTGCTAGGGGCATTCCCAGAATCACCCATGGCTTTTTGGCACTGCCCC
Organism: Calotriton arnoldi; assembly: GCA_963921515.1. Taxonomy (NCBI): domain Eukaryota; kingdom Metazoa; phylum Chordata; class Amphibia; order Caudata; family Salamandridae; genus Calotriton; species Calotriton arnoldi. Next base: position 87,090 of record CAWUFW010015463.1, read on the forward strand.
AGATTTACAAAAAAAAGTAAGTCTGAGGCAGCGCCAAAAATGTACGCCTCCCCAGGGGAGGCGTAAGGGAGGCACAGCGAGGAGAAATATCTGTACTTCTCCTCGTTTTTTCTCTTTCTATGTGTGCTGCATCGTGCAGCACACATAGAAAGAGGAAAAGCCTCTTGTGATTGTTTTTGTGCAGGAAGGTTTCCTTTCCTGCACATAAATATTCATCCCCGCAACGCAGGCACCCTTGCACCATGGTGCAAAGGTGCCTGTGTTGGTGCACAGCAGCCCATTGTGCACCGGCGCAGGGGAAAAGGACAGGAATGCATCGTATCTAATAGATACGGCGCATTCCTGCCCTTTTCTTTTTCCGTAGGGCAGCGCAGAAGCAAGGCCTGCTGCACTGCATTACGACAAAAAACCCATAAATGAGGTCCCCAGACTCCAGGATATAGAGCATCAAAAAGTCGATCATATAAAAATTTCATGCTACAAACATTTCGACCAATATATTACATTCCTAAATCCAGTCAAACTCACTTCCCACCTAACTTGGGGCATAGATAATTTACTATTTGTATTCCTGGCATGTATGTTGGCAAGTTTCTGATATTGGGTAACTTCCGTAATTGGGAATTACAAATAGCGTTTTTTTGCGAATCGCTGTTACTGATGCATAAAAGTAATATCTGCTGCATTAGCGATTCGTAGTGGGTCACATATAGACCTACCTCATGAACAGTAATGAGGTAGGTTGCAATTCTGTGACCCACTAGGATCCGCTGCCGTCACAGGGATGGTGGCCTGCTGGCAGTCGCGGTCCGTGTAGGAGTGCCGGCCGGGCGGTGACGTGGGGTGGGGAGGGGCAGGGTGGGGGTAGCAAAGTACGGATTACGGACCAATACAGGTAAGTAAACATTTAAATCAATGAAACGAATTTCGTTGCGCGCACTGCATCGCATTTGGCGATGCAGCGCTCTGCAACGAAATTCGTTTTATTGATTTAAATGTTTACTTACCTGTATTGGTCCGTAATCCGTACTTTGCTACCCCCCACCCTGCCCCTCCCCCACCCCACGTCACCGCCCGGCCGGCACTCCTACACGGACCGCGACTGCCTGCTGGGTTCAGCAGAACACCAAGTCTTTAATTGCTTTAAATGAAGCAATCATGTTTTTTAAATGCTTCACGTTTTCCTTTAGGGAAAAAGGGATGCGTTTAAAAATAAAAACTGAAAAGTTGCATTTTTATTTTTTAATTTGCGAATGGGTTACCACCAGCTTTGAGTTGGTGGTAAAATGTGAATGTTTTGTAACCGCATTTTGGTCGCAAAACATTCATACATCCCATTCTGATTCCGTATTTGGAAGGGACGTCCTGAACATGCCCCTTCCAAATTCCAAATCGGTATGTATTCGTAATTTTAAATTGCGATTCGGAAGCATGTTACAGTATTGTAATTTGGGATTAATACATAGCAATATCCATTTTTGCGGTCGGAAACAGCCCGATTCTGCTGATCGGGCCATTTGAGAGTGCAAAAATGGTTCATACATCTAGCAAGAAATTCGGACAATGGCGCAAATTCCTATTTGCACATGGATTCCAATTAACACATCACTTGTAATCAAGGTGTTTGTTTTCACAGGCTATGAAATTTACTAGCTATAATGTATATCAATGACATGCACTAATATTTGTTGGTCACTGCAGTTTCGGTTGTCATCTCCTCCTGTTCCAAATAAACTCAAAGACATTTAACAGAAGTATGACATTTGTTCCAATTAGGACTGGGTAAGAGGGTGGAAAGGGTAATTCTCCTTGGAACATAATAAATCCCATTCAATTTCGGGGCCAAATATTCATGGTGCTGTCTTTTTCATAACAGGTTTATCTTGGTCTCGTAGGTGGAGGCTGCGGTCAGAGAATGTTTTGTCTATCAGCCAAGACAGTTTCAATACATTTAAGACTTTGATGCATTCAGGCTAATAGTGCAATATAAAAGGCAGTAAATATAACAAAATATAGCACTATAAATGCTCACATTTATTAATAGCATGCCCTTTTGTTAAAAAGCATCATCTAACTTCTGTAATTTTCAAGACACTTATGGGAGAAACGCATTACAGTTTCGAAACATAAAATTTAAAACGAATCCCAGGCATGGTCTATTCTGCTTCATGTAAAAGCAAGCAATGGTATGAGTCTGGTCAGACCATTAAATGATAAGAAAAAAACGAGAAGGGGTGTTACCAGGGATGTACCAATTTCTGTCTTTCAACAGAAAGTGCATTTTCGGTGTGAAGCATAGCCCGTGAAGAGGTACTGGGTGTTGTTTTATTTAAAATTTGCAGTAAACTCCAATCTTACATGGATGGAAATATCACAGAAGTGAGATGATGCCATTCATGACTTGCTTTACACTTTTCTCTCTAGTATGACAGTGGCAACTAGTTTAAATGTTATTTGCATGTCAACTCCTTATTTTATCTGCAGAGGAGCATAGCTAAATTTCTTCATTTTGGGTCGATAAAATCGTGTGGTCTTTCCTGACACACCTTTCCGTGAACTGGGCACCAGTCTATTGGCCACCTTCAAGACTGCAAACATCTACAGAAATTGATGTTCAGCACCCATCACCTACGAGACCTCCACTGGCTCCCCGTCAAGAAGAGGGTCACCTTCAAACTCCTCACCCACGCCTACAAATCCCTCAACAACATCGGACCCAAATACCTCAAGAGAGAGTCTCCTTCCACGTACCCAAGAGGAACCTCCGCTCCGCCGACCTCGCCCTGGCAGAGGTCCCCCGCATCCGCAGTAACAGAGCAGGCGGGAGAGCTTTCTCCTACATCGCAGCCAAGACCTGGAACGAGCTCCCTGTGAACATCAGACGCTCCCCGACCCTGCACACGTTCAGGAAGGACCTCAAGACCTGGCTCTTCAACTGATCCGGAGCTGCTCGCCCCCCCCCCCCCCTCTAGCGCCTTGAGACCCTCACGGGTGAGTAGCGCGCTTTATAAACCCCTGATTGATTGATTGATTGATTGATTGATGTTGGTCTATAGAACAGACCCATTGTCAGGACAATAAAATTCCCTTGCTTGGTAAAGAAAATGTACCCCTGCCCTGAGTGACACAACTGCAAGTGAATTTGGTACACTCACTTTATTCTGTCCTCAGCACAAACGAAATTGTGTGCACACACACTTCAGGCCTGCCCTGAAGTCATAGAGGGGCTTCAAAATTGTACCCTTGGCTGGGCACAAAACTATCATCCATGTCCCTGACCATGTACAGTGAGTGGTGGTGTCAGTGTAGCATGTTTTAAGTGATTAGTAGCTGTACAGACTTTGAGACTGCATCTGAGTGCTATGTCAAAAGGCCTGCTCGAAAAAAGTTCCACATGTGTCCTGCCTAGAACCTTCTCTTTTTTAAGTTTGAAAAGAGTAAAGTTTATTAAAGTAAAAGGGAAAGGGAAAAGAAAAGGAAGTACAATAATGATACATATGAACTATGTTATGAAAGCATAAATATACATGAATGAGTAGTTGTTTAACAATAGAAAAAAGATACATGAAAATACAAAACGGATCTGGTCATTTATCTAAAACATAACAGCATAATCATAGTAAATCTATACAGGTAATGTTGACAATGGAGAAAAAATTGAATGTCAAGGAGGTTTTAAAACCGCTTGTTCCGAAACCTTGCGAGCATGTGAAATTTTAGCATAACAATCAAGGAACGTCGTAACTGGAGACCATAAACTCAAGCGTTTTACAGCCAGAGACAATGGATATGCATAAACAGTATCCAACCTATGATTATAACATACAGCGTACCACCAGGCCTGGAAAGAAAGGTCAGAAAAACGTTTCCAATGTTTGGTAATCTGTTGAAATGCCACTCCCAAAAGTAAATCCAAAACATGTATGTTTAAAGAACACTGAGACCAATCATTGGAAAGAGAGCCCAAAAAAACATTGGCAAAGGAGAAGGGTACCCCATGATGGAAGATTAGGGCGATTTGTCTCCAGACATCTTTCCAAAGATTGTGAACAAATGAACAAGTGAAAAGCAAATGTTTTAAATCTGCATCCTTGGAGGCGCATGGCCAGCAGGTATCAGGTATAGCAATGTTAATCTTATGAAGAAAGGCGGGGGAAAGACGTAACCTGTTGTAAATAAAAAAGAGCGTCTGCGTAGTGTTAGCTGCTCTAGATGTTTTTCTGATCTTAAGCCAAATTTTATTCCATAAATGAATGGACCAGTTGACCTCTAAATCCCGTTCCCAGTCCAATTCCACTTTGGTTTTATCTCGTAAGGGAGGTAATTTACGTAAATAAGTGTAAATTTTTGATGCTTTGTGACCTGAATTCAAAAACTCATGAGAAATGTTAGAAGCAGTGGTGGGCGGGTCTAAAACAAGAGCAGATTGGTTAACAGCTAAATTCAAAGCACATTGCACCAAGTGATATTTATTAGAAAATGAGACAGGAAAGTTAAAAACAGTACGAGCTTGGTGGAAGGATAAAACTTTGTCATTTTGAATTAGCTGATGGACCCAAAGGAGGCCTTTCTGTCTCCATGATTTCCAATAAATGGGTTTGCCTTTAATCGTTATGCGATTATTGTGCCATAGCGAAGATTGTAAAAGTGATTCCATGCCAGCAGGACTACCTAATAGAAATGTGTCTAGCAACTTGTGTGTATGTTTAACAATAGGAGTGGATGCCTTCTGAGGTTTTCGAGTAAATGATAAGTATTCTTGAAAGGAAAAGGGGGCTAAATATGAGCGTTCAAGGGTAACCCACAGAGGAGAATCTGACAGGGAATCAATGAGCCAATGAGAAGATTGTCATAAATTAAAAGCTTTATGATAAGTGGGAAAATCTGGAAAATTAACACCACCTTCTGATTTAGGTCGGATGAGTTTTATCAGGGACATACGTGCTCTTCTTTTATTCCAAAGAAAGGAAGATAATAAGGAATAAAAAAATTGAAAAACTTTTGGGGTATGGCAGCTGGAATGTTGGAAATAGTAAAGAGAACAATCGGAGATAACATCATTTTTATTGTATCCAACCTTCCCCACCAAGATAAATATAGAGGATGCCACTTGTCAATTAGGGAAGAAATCTTAAGACAACATTTATCTGAATTAATGGAAACTGATGAGTTAATTGAAGTAGAGAAATATACACCTAAATATTTTATATGGTTAGTATTCCAATTGAAGGTAGTTGTTTTAAAATCATCTTTAAAGGTGAATTTAGATAAAGGTAAAATTTCACACTTGTCATTGTTAAGCTTATAACCAGATACAGAAGAATAAGCTTCCGTCTCAGAAAGAAAAGCAGGTAAAGAAGAATGAGGATTGGAGAGGAATAACAAAATATCATCTGCATATGCTGCTAGCTTAATATGCGTGTGGTCATATTTAAAGCCGTGGAGTTCTGGATTTTGACGAAGTCTAGATAGGAAGGGTTCTAGGGTTAGATTAAACAAAAAAGGGGATAAGGGACATCCTTGCCTAACACCTCTACCAAGATTATAATATGGTGAAGTAAGGCCGTTGGCAAAAATGGCTGCTTTAGGATTTGAATATAAAAGAGAAATTAAATTAATAATTCTAGGACCAAAGCCAAACCACCTAAGTGTCAAAAAAATAAAAGGCCAGTAAACTCTATCGAAAGCTTTTTCCGCATCTAAAGCTATAGCCGCTAGAGATTCGGAAGAATAAGAAGATTTGGAGAGTATATCAAAAAATAAACGTGTGTTATCTGTGAGGAAATGACCTTTCACAAAACCTGATTGTTCTTTACCTAAAAGGTCAGGGAGAAAAGATTCTAGTCGCAGGGCCAGAGATTTTGAGAAAATTTTATAATCTATATTCACTAATGAAATCGGTCTATAATTCTTACAAAAGCGTGGGTCTTTGTTTTCCTTGGGTATAAGGCATATTAGGGCCTCCAAAAAGGAACCTGAGGAAGTTCCTGTTTGCAAAAAAGAAAAGAGGAGTTTGTGTAATTTGGGAAGGAGAAGATGGGAAAAATGTGAAAGAAATTCAACAGTGAATCCATCTGGGCCTGGAGCTTTATCATTCTTAAGAATGAGTAAAGCAGTGCGTAATTCCGTCAATGAAACATCAAGTTTCAATGAATCAAAGTCTAAATGAATATCCAAAGGTTTATCAATAGTAGATAGAAAGCCCATAATGGATTCATCTGTAGGTGTAGTTTCGGGTGTGTACAGGGAGTTATAGAAGGAATGGAATTCTTGCAAAATCTCTGAATCTTTAAATTTGGGAGTTTGATGACCATCAAGGATTGATTCAATGTTGAACTTTTGTTTCTTCACTTTAAGATAATTTGCCAATAGTTTACCTGATTTGTTTTGGCCACCATAGAATTTTGCACTGGTTTTGAGTAAATACAAAGAAGCATTTTCAGTAGACTCCTGATTAAATTGAAGTTTGGCAGCTATTAAATCTGTTAAACAATCTTGTGACTTAGTAGTGTAATAGGAATTTTCAAATCTCTTTATTTTGGCAAAAGATCAGTGGCGGCCTTTCGGGCCTTATGACGTTTCTTAGAAACGTAGTTAATGATAAAGTCACGGGCAGCAGCTTTAAAAGCATCCCACACAACATGAAAAGGGATGGTGTCTGACTCGTTAAAATGGAAATATTCTTTAAAAAAGAGATGAATGAGGAGGTAAAAATAGGGTCAAGCAACAATGAATTATTAAAACGCCAACGTCTAGGAGCGGAAGGCTTGTGGAGTATGTCTAGAGAAATGGATACCGGGGCATGATCGGAAATCAGGATAGAGCCAATATCTGCAGAAATTATAGATTGAGAAATGCCATGAGAAATAAAGATATGGTCAATGCGTGATTGCGTACGATGAACTGGGGAAAAGTAAGTGTACTCTCTGAGGGTGGGATTACACAATCTCCATGCGTCAATTAAATGTCTGTGTTGAAAGGAGTGTAGAAATGATTGATGAGCTTTGGAAGAAATAAAAGGAGACAAGGAATTACGGTCTAGGAAGGGATCAAAAATTTGGTTACAATCACCAGCCAGAATCAGGTTATCATGGGATAGTTGCATCAGTTTCCCTGCAAGGTGAGACCAAAAAAGGCAATCACCTGTAGTTGGTGCATAAACATTAAACAAAGAGAGTGGAACCCTCCCAATCAATAACTCTGTAAGTAACCAACGCCCCACATCGTCTTTTTCCTGAGATACAAGCTTAACATGGAGAGACTTGTGGCATAATGTAATAACACCATTGCGCTTACCATCCCCTAGAGAAAAGAAAACATTCCCAACCCAATCTCTTTTTAACTTTAAGGACTCAGATTCTGTAAGGTGAGATTCCTGAATCATCGCTATATCAGCTTTCAATTTAGATAGATGCGAAAGTACGCGTTGTCTTTTAATCGGTGAATGCAAACCTCGGACATTCCAAGTAACAATATTCAATGACATCTAAGAACCATTAGTAAAACAAAATGAACTAGACCAGATAATATTTAAAAAAAACTTGATATAGGCTGAACCACAACAATATGTGAATGAAGAAAATATAACTATGTATGAAGGAGGAAAGAAGAAGATACTTAAAAATGAGAGGTTAAGAAAAAATTGTTGAAGTAAAAATGTAGGATAGAAATAGATAAGGAGAAAGGTAAAAAATAGAATAACAATAGCAGTTAAGAGAACAAGTTGAACTAGACCAGATACCATAGAAACTTTATACATAATAAACCATAACATTATGTAAGTGAAGAAAATTGTAACAATATATGAAGGAAGGAAAAGGAAGAAGAATATCAAAGATGAAAAATTAGAGAGAAACAATTGAAATAGGAAAATAAAATAGAAGCAAATAGTGAAAAAGGATAAAAATAGCATATAAAGTTGATATGAAAAAGACCATAACATCATGTAAATGAGGAAAAAAATCGTATGAAATATCCTAGAAGGAGAAGAAAAAGTTGTCAGAGATGGAAAGATAAAGAAATAATGGGGAAACAATAGATAGATCAAAAGAAGGGAGAAAGGAGATCTACGTAAAGAAGAAGCGACAGAGGAAGAGAGAAGAAGACTAACACAAACAAGCATTTGCAATGCAATCGGTCTCGCCTTTGGGACCTTATAAGTGTATAGCCATGCAGTATATTATTGCATATTTCTGCAATGGACTGTGTGGCAGTGATTATAACTGTGGCAGTAGTTTTGGCAGTGAACATTGTATTTGAGCTCTTATGAGTGGTTTGAAGAATAATACATTACATTTTTGATACACTTTAAATAAATTTATAAATAAATGGAGCCTACAAAGACGTTTGTGTACGTTTGTGGAAATTGACAAGTATGCTCTGTAGTGTTTGAGGTGCACACAGGAAGAGAAAGGCAGACATTGTTAGAGCAGGAGGGCGTGCTTTGGGGAACAGATGTGTAATAGGAGAGAGGAGGGGATAAACAGCAGGAGGAGAAATACAACAAGAGAAAGAGTGGAAAAATTAAAGTGAGAGAAAAGAGAGCATATGAATGGGGAGAAGTGATGGTTCTTATTGCAGTGAGGGTAACGCAACGCTGCGTAAATCGCTGCGTTGCATTACTCTGCCCTGGGAAGGCGTTCCATGAGTGGAGTGTGGATGTTCCCATACATCCACCCATGGATTCAGAAGCAATCCCATATTTACTAATACTGGTAGACCTGGGAATGCGTCAGGATACTACACCTTCCCAGGTGAGGCACAACGAGGCGAAATATCTTTATTTCTCCTTCTTACTTCCTGTTTCTATGTGTGCTGGAGTAATAGGAGGAATATGCCTCAGAGGATTGATTTTGTGCAGGAAGGTGTCCCTTGTGCACGAAAACAATCTTGCTTTCAACGCAGGCACCACCTTGGTGCAAGGGTGCCTGCATTGCCGCTAGGTACCACATTGTGCACCAGCACTGGGAAATGGCAGGAATGTGCCACATATCGTTAAGTATGGCAGATTCCTGCCCTTTCCCTATTATGCAGTGCAGCAAGATGACTTGTTCCACTGCCAGATTTCTGAGTAAATATGCCCCTAAGTTTATGTGCCCACCATCTGCAACAGCTGGAACAAAATAAGCGTTGGCACCCACCCAAAGGCCCACAGACACCTTCAGGAACCAAGACATACATATGGTTTCTAATTCTCGATTTGGCAGAAAGGCAAAATAAGGTTGTCTGGTACGCTGGGGACATAATTAGAAACTTACAACCAGCATTGTATTCCTGTCACCAGACAGTCATGTACGGAATTCAACTACAATCAACCATCACACTTCTTTAGAAAGCTATACATTTCCTCAGTCAATGAAACTACATGAAACACTTAGGAACCCAACGAAGCTTCGCTGCGCACAAATGCTTTTCCTTTACTCTAAACATCTATTAGTATTGGTGATGGGAATTTAACTTAAAAAAATAAAGAAAGAAACTGCAGCTCCTGCTCGAAGGTGAATAAGGGGTTCGTTGGTCGGAAGTTTAGAGAAAAGCAGAACAGCAAGCTACACAAATCATATCAGAGCAGTCCATTTTATAGCAAAATAGACCGATAGATCTGCAAAAGTAGAACATCAAAGAGCGCATAAGTAGTGAATTCAAACTCGGGGCTCCAATGACTGGACTGAAGAACTGGTGATAAAAAATTCACAAATGTTATTCTTTTTAAATTTAAAAAAGTTAAGCACAATACGTTTACCTATCATGAAGCCACCTGATCCGGACTTGATCTTGTTTTCGCACTCACTGCAAGCTGCAGCTCCTCTGTGGAGTGTTCAGATTACGTGTGGGGGGTTCTATTAGAGGTCATGAAGCGGTCATTGCTGGCTTGGAGGCACATGCTGCACTGTTACTGGGGCTTACATCAGCGTGCGGCAGATTTTACCAATAAATTAATGTGTCCTCTGGTGCTACCAGTGACTGCGAGAGACACAAAAGTAAAACGCATGTCTAACACATACATCGACTTTCTGGAGCTGATTATCTGTGCGCACTCTAGTTTTTTCCCACTTTCATTTGGTAATGTAATTCGCATTGCAAATGCTTGATTTATAGTTTGACGGCATCATGCATTTGCAATACCTGTTACAAACTATGTAAGGGCATTTCCCAGCGTTTGTCAGCTAGCATCGTGACATGCATGCATGGGACTCTTAGGAGAGCCACGCATTCTAAAGATTTATATGGCATGAAAAAAGTTGCTTGCAAGCGTTAGCACCTGACAAAATGAGAAACTCAAAGAACACATTTGGAGCCCGTGTTTACACGCTCTTTCCAGTTCGATTGGGTAAAGTTTATTGTTTCCAGCCTCGATGGAGGGAAATACGGCCGCTGCTCTCACCGATCGCTCAAAACACTTTATGAAGATGTGAGTGGGCGGAGTTAGGGGTGGTGGACGAACACAGAACAGTAGAGATTTACGTTACATGATTTACTGATACAAATATATTTGAAACCATTTTTTTCTGATAAACGAAGTGTTCTTTTAAATACCTTTCATTTCCTGCACCCAGTAGCACTCCTAACTGTATGCCCAGTGCCTTTGGTGCACCCTTCCTTCACCTCACAGAAGGGCATGCCGTTGTCTCTCCCTCGTTCCCCGCCCCTGCCTGTCTCTACACATTCCTCCGTCTGTGCCTACCGGATTTCAACGACGCTCACAAGTCTTTCAGGTAAATATGGACGGTGCCTCAATTGAAACGAACTTTGGGAATGAAAAGAGCAGGTAATATTTCTTCTTCGTTCTGGCAAATATAAATAATCATTTAGGCATAGGATTTGTGGGAGGGGACAGAGGAGGGGTTTGGAGAGTGGGGAGGGTGTTGCCGGAAAGAGAGGAGGCACAGAGTGACTCTAAATCTCCTCCTCCTGGAGGGCGGAGCTGTGGGCCGATAAGATCGGCCTCCTGAGCACTTTCAGTTTCAGCAGCAGGCCGATCTAATCGGCCCGTTTGAATGTTATCTTCTGGTCATATGTTCTCTGCACATAATATAACAAGGCAAAGGCTGGGCCCCCGTAGTGGCACGAGTACGATTGGGAGTGGATGGAAGGGGCGGGGCCGCCAAGAAGTCACGGACTGCGGGAGGGAGGGGAGAGCGGCTGCGAGCAGCTCCGCACAGCGCACACACGCTCAGGAGGACTGTAGCGCAACACGCTGGGCACGCAACAGCGGGGTGGGCTCCCGCTCCCTCCTGCGAAAGGGGCAAACAAGGCAAAGGCTGGGCCCCCGTAGTGGCAACTAGCACGACCGGGAGTGCTTGAGGAGGGCGGGGCCGCCAAGAAGTCACGGACTGCGGGAGGGAGGGGAGAGACTGGAAGAAAGTAGTCTGCAGTAAAGGGGCTGATAGCCGTGGAAGGATACAAATGATGACTGAGGAGGGACTAACATGCCTCAAACCAATCGGAAGGCAGCATTTAAGACAAAAGCCAATGGGCAGAGAGTGGGCTGAACTTCCACGAAGCTCCCACACTACAGTGTATACTGCATGCCTCGCAAAGCGATGGCAGCACATTCGTGCTGCATCACTAGGCGAGACCTAAAAAAGAAACACATACCTATAAAAAATCCAAAAATGAGGGTGGGGGTGAAACCACATGGAGAGGTGGTGCATCCGGATCTCACGGAAAGGGGCACAAGGGCGACCGGATGACATGATACGGGACAACGGGATAAACATACAGCAGGGGTGCCTATAGAAGAAAATAGAGACAATTAAGCTACAAAATCATTACATAACAATTACAATATACGAGGGATAACAACAAAAACAGTAAAAGATTGAAGACTAGCAATCACAATATAATTAGAGCAGCTAAAAAGAAAACAGAAACAACCTGAGAAAAATGATTAAAGAATTTTTTTAAAAGTAGATAAATCGAACATAACAACAACATTAGAATACGTGCATGTTATCAACCAAGTTGAGATGATGAAGCACCAGATGTGTCCATAGATTCAATTCTACATGCATTGAGAAAACTCTTCAGCTTAACAGGTTCATCGTAGGAGTTTGTCTTGTTTTTATACATGACCTTAAAAAGACACGGATGGAAAAGACCATATCAAGCACCAAGAGTTCGAAGATCCGGTCTCATGTTCAGAAATTCTCTGCGCCTATCTGCAGTAGTCTTGGCATAATCCTGCGAAAAGAACAACATATGACCTAACCAGGAAATGCGTGTTGACTTTTTAGAAGCTGAGAGAACTTTAAGAAGGTCTGTATATTCCAGGAAATATAGAATGACACCTCTTGGGCGAGCAGGACCAGAAGAATTTGCATGTAAACGGCCCAGTCTGTGCGCACGTTGAATGTTCAAAACAGTATCTTCAGGTAAAGCCAATACTTTAGGTAGAAAACCTTTGAAGAAGGAAAGAGGGTCCGCCCCCTCTGTGTTTTCTGGCAAGCCATATATTCGTAGATTATTTCTCCTGTTTCTGTTTTCCAAATCTTCGACATGTTTTTCCAGGGAAGAGACTTGTGATTGCAGGAAGTGAACTTTGCTTTCAGCTGCGCTATGGGAAGAGACGCTCTGTTCCACCGCGAGGAGACGTTCGTCCAATTGGGACCATCTGTCCGTTAGAAACTGAAGCTTAGTGTTTGTTTCCTCCATAAAAGGTTTTAATGAGCGTATTTCTTCCAGTTACAAGTCCAATGAAACAGGAGGTGGTGATTTTGCAGGAGACGGGGGGTCCTTTTTGAGGCGCTTGGTGTTAGCTTTGGCAGGAATCGCCAAAGAAGCTACTGTTGACGACATGGATGGAGAAGCGCCGACTTTTGGTTGAGAGGCCAAAGTAGAATCCATTACAGCAAATTTCGTAAAAATTGTAGAATTTTTAATAAATCGCTGTGTTGGTGAGGAAGTAGAAGAGGTAAGCTTCCTTAACCTCCCCATAGGCTATGATGCAGAAATTCGGAGAGCTTAGCATACAAGAATCAAGTGCAGCGGCAGATGAAAAGTACTGACTGGTGACAAAAATTGCGCCAATTTGAAAAAACACAACCTTGTAGTAGAAAATAAAATGAGCGATATTGAAAACAAGTCTCATGCCAATAAAACAAGTCCACTCCTATCTATATAAGTCATCCAGGAGTATTAAAGGTGGGAGGGACTTGTAGACTCCTCAATGACCCAGAAGCTTCAGTGGTCCGAAGAGCAAGCTCCTAATAGTAAGAAAAATGAAGTAAGATGCCTCAACACACTATGGCTGGTGTACGCAGTAACCGCAAATGCAGAATGTCAAGTTATTAATGACCACAACCACAAAATGGCAAGATATTAAATAATGATGGCAAATTCAGTGAAAAGCTTAGGTCACTGCAGCTGAGGATCGGCGCGTGTCAGCAGAAGGTCGCCATATAAAGTAATGTGAGACCATATCCATGTACAGTGAGCAATAAATTGTGGAGCATTAGGAGTTAAAAAAAGTAAAACAAGGCAAAATAAGGTGAGCAAGTCCCTTGACACATTTAAGGCAGGTATCCCATTCCTGGTGCAGAGAAGAATGAAAAAGAAAAAAGAAGCAAAGCGCGTCTCCTCAGCGCTACGGGACGAATGAGAACGGCCGCATCACAAGATGGCGGCCGCGTCTGTGGTAGTAGCGGAGTTACAGAAAATACCTCCGTTGTTGCGTTGCTGGCGAGTTTCACGCACCACCAGAAGTCGTCGGATTGTTGGACATGCTGGGCCCGCACTTCTTGGAGAGGAGGGGTCACGGGACCCGCAGAAAACAGTCGCCGACCTGCGCCCTCGCAACGGAGCTCACGGTGCAGCCTCCATCTCCCGTGGGCGTCAAGCCCCGCCCCCTGCCTAGAACCTTCTCTAATGTTCCTGTGTGAATTTTGAACTCATATGCATGTAAGCTGTATGGCAGTATGACTCCACATTGTTTGTGACTATGTATGTATGTTGTGACCAGAGTACCCCATTTTGAATTGTCCCTGAGCTGATATGACATATGATGAAGGTTGTGAAACAACTCCTAAACAGTGCAATTTGCCTGCTTGCCTGAGAAAGAGGGTGTAACTCTAGAAAGGTGGTGTGGAGCAATGGAGACGGAACTGCATTTAAATATTCTCTCTGAACCTTTTTAGCAAGGGATTGCTGATTAGTTCTTTTTAAGCCTTGCCAGTTGGTTCATGGTGGAGGAGTGGGGTGAGTAAGCAGGTGCAGTTGCTAGTGAAAGAGAAGATTCTGGGGAGAGATTGGGTGTTTTTAAATGGCGTTCTCTGAAGGGTCACCCCAAACCTTTTGCCTCCCTCCTCCTCTTTTTCAGACATCTTTTTTGTTGGCTTTAGGACTTTGAACACTTTACCACTGCTAACCAATGCATGTGCTCTCTCCTTTAAACATGGTATAATTGGTTTACACCTGTTTGGCATATTTAATTTACTTATAAGTCCTTTGTAGAGTGGTATACCATACACCGAGGGCCTGTAAATTAAATGCTACTAGTGGGCCTGCAGCACTGTTTGTCCACCCACACAAGTAGCCCTTTAAACCTGTCTCAGGCCTGCCACTGCAGGGCCTGTGTTTGCAGTTTACCCCCACTTTGACTTGGCATTTAAAACCCTTTGCCAAACCTTCCTCTTTTATTACACATAAGTCACCCCTAAGGTAGGCCCTAGGTAACCGATAGGGCAGGATGCTGTGTCAGTAAAAGGTAGAACATGTACTTTTAAGTTTTACATGTCCTGGTAGTGACAAACACCCAAATTAGTTTTTCACTACTGTGAGGCCTATCCCTCTCATAGGTTAACATTGGGAATTCTTTCATACACGTTTAAGTTGTAATTCCTGATTAGAAAGTTTTGCCGTGTTTTATATCTTTGGAATGGTGATGATAAATCCTCTTTATTGGTAAAGCTGGATTTAACATTACTCTTGTAGAAATGGCACTTTTATAAAGTGGGTATTTCTCTGCTCTTACTGCTCCGTGTGCCTGCAGCCTGTCTCCAATACACATCTGGGGTGGGTGACAGCTACACTTTGTGCATTCCATCTAGACAGCCACAAACACAGGAAGGGTATATGATACAGAGAACTCATCTGCATTCTAATAGTTCTTCCTGGGTAGGAAGAGAGCGGGGATCTGACACTTACACCTGAATAGGCAGTGTCCTGTTTCCCACACGAAAGGCTGATTACTCCCTGCTTATAGTCTAGAGGAAGGACTGGGAAAAAAGGACCTATGTCCACGTCAGAGACCCTTCTTTGAAGTCACTCCTCTACAAGGGCACAACTGGGTATAAGTACTGGGGCTGTGGACCTACCAAGACACTTCTGGACTTGTGAAAAACTCTGCTAAAAAGAAGGACTACTGTGCTGCTACAAGGACTGCCACTCTGTGGAACTGCAGCTCTGGAAGAACTGCTTTTCAGCTCTGATGTGGTGCCTGTTGTTTGCTACTTGCTACCCTCTACTCGCTGAGGAAAAGGACTGGAGCCATCTCACTTGAACCCAGAGTGACTCCAAGGGCTTGCTGGCTTGCCCCTGTTCATAAGTCTCAGAGACATCAAAGACTTTACTCAACTTGACAACGGCACCTGGACTCTGCCATCTGTGAGTCCTGCATTGCCAAGTGGTGCCAATCCAGTCCTGGGCCCTAGGAAGTGCCTTTGCCTGTGCTAATCCAGCAGAACACACGCATTAACGACTTTGCGCCGATCGGAAATGACACATCGCCCTGCTGATCAATGACATCATTTCGACGGACTGCGCAGCTGGAAGACGCCCCATTTCCTGCATTGTAAAGGAGTTCGTCGACGAAGCCTCCATCCAAGGAACTTTTGTCAGCAGGACCTGCGTGAGTCCTGTAGCCAGCCTACCCTCTATTGCAGTCAGCCTGAACTTTGGATTTACCACGGTCTAGCGCAACCAGATATCCCAGGATGGTGCTTTAAGACTCTAAGCACTATATTTTGATTTAATCTTTAAAAATTCATAACTCCGGTTCTACTTATTGGATGTTTGTTGTTTTTGGTCTTGATTTATTCATAAAAATTATTATCTATGTTTCTAACCCTGTGTGGAGTATTTTTGTGGTGTTTTTATTGTGTGCATGTGTGTATGTGAGTGTGTTGCACAAATACTTTACACATTGCCTCTTTACATCAGCTGTGCCAAGCTGCCAGAGGGTGAGCACAGGTTCTCTTTTAGTGTATATCTAGCTTACCCTGACTAGAGTGGTGGTCAGTGCGTGGACAGTGTACATACCTCTGCCAACCATAAACCCCATTTCTAACAGTGTGTCCTTTGATTGTTTTTTAGTGGCCCATGCTGAAGGTCTGATGAAAGTCAGGTGCAGTGCTTCACACTTACTGTGCTCATGTTCTGCATACCACTGCTTGGAGCTAGCATTATCACTTCTTTAAGTGGATATCCTTTACCTAGCGCAAAGAACCTGTCTCTGCTGCAGAGGAAAATTAACTTTGAGAAGAAACCAGGCCAAACCGATTTCTAAACCCAGATAGTGAATCCACATCTCCTATTTGAAAATACTCTATGAAAGAAAACTTTCCCACGTTTTTCCAGTTTGAGCTGGTTCACTGCCCAAACAGATGAGTCTCTGTGCTCCAGCACTAGTATCACCAATCACCAGCCTACCAAAGGCAAGTGGACATCCACTGACTTCTGCAAGACTTGCTGGAGGAAGCTGTGGATCTGCTGGTGACCCTGGGAGCTGCGTGCCTGCTGAGAGAGAAGAGGAGAGAGCCTCAAGAGTCTACCTGCTCTTGGATGAGAACCCAGTTGCTGAACGTGGTGTGAGGAACGGCCCAGAGAGAGAAAAGGTGTTAGAAATGGGGTCTCCTGTTGGCATAGGTATGCATCCTGTCCAAGTAGGAACCACCTATCTAGTCAGGGGAAGTCAGATACGCACCCAATATTAACCTGTGCTCACCCTCTGGTAGCTTGGCACAGAGCAGTCAGGCTTAACTTAAGAGGCAATGTGTAAAGTATTTGTGCAACACTTAAATTATAGTGGCTCTTCTTCTTGGCAGGTTTCTTGATCCCAAAGAGTTCCAAAGCCCTGGTGTCAGGCCCCAATATTTATACCACATTTCCCTTTGAAGTTTGCACAAACAAAGTTCCGCCAGCATACAGAAACGAGTTCTGCCTGGCTCCGGCCAGGCTCACTCCAGGAGGGGGAGACAGCTTTGTGAAAGGCAGCCACAGTCCATTCAGATGCAAGCGACAACTCCTCTCACTACTCTGAATGCATCCAGCTCTATGCAGCCTGGCTATGAGTCACCCAAACAAGGCAGGACACACCTCAAACCGCCTCTTGTGTCTGTCTAGTGTAAATGCCACCAAAACGCATGAAGGAGTCACCCCAATATAAAGAAAAAGGGGATGGGATGTATTTGTACCAGTAACAACAGAAATTCCCCTCTCTGGTAAAGACCTTAATTATTGTTTACTAATCGGTAGAAATGAAGCTTTGTACACAGTCCACAAAAAGCATAAAGGACATGGACATGTTAAACATTAAATCTCAAACATTTATGATCGGTGAAGTAAAAACATAAACAAAGTCTACTTTATTTCACTTAAACTAAGATAGAACAGTCCTTTCGCCAAAAAACGAATGTCTATAGATCTGTAAATGTTTTAGAACTTTTTATTATTTATGTTCTTTTATTCACATTGTTAAAACAATTAGATATCCTAAAAAATTCATGAGCATTTGCAATTACTACACAGATTACGATTTGTCAATTCGAATCATACATTAAATATCAAAACATTTTAATAACACATAAAAATAATTCATAAAGTGCTTATAGTATTCTTTTTTTAAAAAGGGATAAAAACCAATGAACAAGTGTCTAGTGCGAATGCACATCCCTGCTCCTGTCACTCTGAACCCAGATGAGGAATACACAAATGGCAGAGGCACACAGGATGGTTAAGCAAAAAAATGGCCACTTTCTAAAAGTGGCATTTTCAAACACACAATATAAAAATCTACTTTACTAAAAGATGTATCTTTAAATTCTGAGTTCAGGAAGTCTAAACTCTATTTCTCTATCTTGTCCCAATGGAAAGTTATGCTTGTAAGATGTTACAAAGAAACTCCCCTGTTAGCCTATGGGACAGATACCCTTTCAATAGTGAAAACTAAATTGGCAGTATTTTACTATCAGGATATGTAAGAAACACCAGTACATGTCCTACCTTTCCCATACACTGCACCCTGCCCAAGGGGGTACCTTGGGCCTACCTAAGGGGTGCCTGACATGTAAGAAAAGGGAAGGTTAGGGCGTGACAAGTGGGTGCACTTGTCAGGTCGACATGGCAGTAAAACTGCACGCAGACACTGCAGTGACAGGTCTGTGAACCCTTTGAAAGGCTACAAAGGCTACTTGTGTGGGTGACACAACCAGTGCTGCAAGCCCACTAGTAGCTTTTGATTTACAGGCCCTGGGCACATACAGTGTATTGTACTAGGGACTTACTAGTAAATCAAATGTCCCAATCATGGGAAACCAATCATAACACAGTTTACAGTAGAAGCAATTGCACTTTAGCACTGAGTAGCAGTGAAAACGTGCACAGGGACACTAAACCAGCAAAACGAAGTCCAGCATACCATCAAAAACAGGAGGTCAGAAGGCAAAAAGTCAGGGGAAAACCTGCCAAAGATGCCAAGTCCAACACTCACCATAAAATGTATTTTTAAATTGTGAGTCCAGAGACACCAAACTCCAAATCTCCATCTGCTCCCAATGGGAAATTACATTGAAAATATGTTTTAAGGCAATCCCCATGTTAACCTATGGGAGAGATGGGCCTTGCCGTAGTGAAAAACGAATTTAGCAGTTTTTCACTACCAGGACATGTAAAACTCAAAAGTACATGTCCTACCTTTTAAATATACTGCACCCTGCCCATGGGGCTGGCTAGGGCCTACCTTAGGGGTGACTTATATGTAATAAAATGGAAGGCTTGGACCTGCCAATCAGTTTAACTTGCCAGGTCGAAATGGCAGTTTAAAACTGCAAACACAGGCTCCGTAATGGCAAGCCTGGGCCATGTTTAAAATGCTACTGAACGGTTGGCACAATCAGTGCTGACGGCTCACTAGTAGCATTTAATTTACAGGCCCTGGGCACATGTAGTGCACTTTACTAGGGACGTATAGGTAAGTTAAATATGCTAATTGTGGGTAAACCAATGTTACCATACAGTACAGAGCATATGCACTTTAGCACTGGTTAGCAGTGGTAAAGTGCCCAGAATCCCAAACCAGCGCAAATGAAGTCTGTAAAACAGGGTGTCAGGAGGCAAAAAGTCAGAGTAAACCATGCCGAGGATACCAGGTCTAACAAGAGGAAATGCAAGAGAGTGCCAAGAAGACCCGTGAAGGGCTCAGGATCACCCCTGTCTCTCTCACTCTGCCAGACTGTCAAGTCCGACTAAGGAGAGGTCTGGTCCATCTTGCCAGCGGCATCCACAAAGTAAAGACTGTTGATTCAGAGACCACCATGGAGAAAGACACAGATGTCCTGTGCAGGCTCTGCTTTTGTGGTTGCACCAGCACCCGGTACCCAAAGAGGGAGATTCTTCCACCATGACCATAGAAGCAGACTTCTGGAGGTGTCTTTTGGAGCTATTGCATTTATTGTGCGCTTGTTTGAGTTCTCAGACTCTATCCTCCACACTACCTTTGTGAGCCACCTTGGACTGCTCACCCTCACTACCCAGAGAGTCAAGTGAAGAAAGGATGCACTTGGCCCAGTTTGAAGATCCTTAGTATGCTGGGCCACAGGACAGCCATGTCAAATGTCCTCAACCACCATGGGAGGAGTCCAGTACCCCCTGTTCTGTGCCCCCCAAAGAAGGTCTAACACCCCTTGTAATGCTAGGCTTCAAACCAATCACGTGCTTTAGTACCACTCACTGCATACCCTACTCATTCAGATTTGCTCTTTTTTATTTCCACTATCTTCTGTTGTTATTTATTCTTTGTCTTTAGAGGGATGCTCCAATTTGGTGCAAGTTCTAATCTCTTTACTCTGCCACTTGTCCACACAGAATTCCAAAATTCAAGCCTTATCAGAATACTAAGAAAAAACTGATGTTCAGAAATTAACTAAGATTTCCTACTATGCCCCCAAAATTCAAGGGCAATACTCAAAAACATGTAAAATTCCTTCTCCCGCCTGAGTGTTTTTTTACGGTTCTCTGGTATTCACAAACTGTTTCCATGGTATGCCTGGAAATCTGAACCAATCACAGGTTGTCAAACATCCTCCTGGAAAAGTCATGTCACTTTTCTGTGCATGGGCCTTTCCTCAAATCTCATTGTTGGAAGATCAGGATTGGGGGTAGAAATTTTGTAAAAAAACAGTTGCAAGGATACTTTCATAGGGGATGAGTCTTAAGGGACTGCTAAGGGGATCAGTGAAGCTTGAGAGAGAAGGCTGAGCAAATGTACAAGATAATAAACAATTGCTACTGTTTATATGTGGGAATGTTTTCAGGATGAAAAAGAACAGTCAAACATAAGACAACAGATACCTATACCTATTATTTAAAATTTTTGTCACCTGCAGGACACAAGTTCAATAATTGATATGGACAGGCTAGCCTCTATCATTCTGAAGTTGATCAAATGAGCCCCAATGTGAACTATTGTGCGGTAACACCAATTATAAAGAGCTGGTAATAGAAATTCAGTTTATAGTCTATAACAGATCAGTCGGGAATATTAAAAATAGACGGCTTATAATTAAAATTAGCTGCACATAGTTGGTGGGGTGCGTTGTTTGGACATGGGGTTCTAATGCTCTCCACTTTTCTAAAGATTTTAATTATAATTGCAATTTAGATAAAGTATGCAGCAATTTGCATTGTCTCCTAGCAGTCCACTGATAGTTGTTATTATTACCTAACTCTAATCTAACCTTATTCTTTCGTACTCATTTTATTGACTTCACAAACAAAAAACATGAGAGATCTACCAGGAACGGAACCATAAATTTACCACTCAAAAATTGATATCTGCAGCAGGCAAAAAAGTAGAGAGCTTATTTGCATAAAATAAAAGGAAGTGCAGAGTGGTGCGAAAACAGCATGGCATTTACTCAGCACTTCACTGAAATTGTTACAGAGCAGGGGATGAGGTGGCTCCAGTGTATGCCTGGAAATCCATAGCAGGCAGGCTTAGATCTCTAAATTGAATGGGTGGTCCTCCACCTTGCGAGGGAAATGTTTGACCTTGATTGAAGTGGCAGATAGTGGCCCACCTGCCTGGATCTAGATAGCCATCTAAGTCACTGAACTATCCGAGTTCTGATAGGAGAAAGTGTCATGGAGTACAGGCGCAGGAGAATGATAGGCGTTCTGTGATGCCCACTCACCTCATTGAATTGAATTGAATTGAAATAACATTTATATAGCACATGGCTACCCGGAGGCATCCCAGCGCTGGTAGTAGCAGTAGTGGTGAGTTTCGCCAGTTAGGGGAAAAGCGAGGTTTTTAATAATTTGCGAAAGGCTAAGTGGTTGGATTCTACACGTAGTTGGGGAGGAAGGGAGTTCCAGAGTCTAGCCGCATTAAAAGAAAATTGCCGACCCCGCTTCTGGCTTTCCTGATCCTAGGGACGATGACAAGATTCATAGTCTTAGAGCGAAGGCTTCTGTTGGGCCGGTAGGGCTGGATGGTGCTCTGAAGAATGGAGGGGCCTGTTCCAGCTAGAGACTTGTGGGTAATACATAGAGCTTTAAAATTGACTCTCTCCCGGACTGGTAGCCAATGGAGTGATCTCAAGGCAGGTTTGGCTGAGTGATGTTTAGGAATGCCTAATAGAAGTCTTGCTGCCCAGTTTTGTATTGTCTGTAGTTTGGAGAGGGTAGCAGCAGGGGCACCCAAATAAAGGGCGTTCACGTAGTCCAGCCGGGACAAGATAAGGGCCTGGACCATAATTTTCCTTGCTTGGAAAGGAAGAAGGGGAAGTACCTTCAGAATCATTTTCAGGATATTGACTGGCTTTGGTGTTGCTTTGACTGGTAACTAGAGGCACAAGCAAGCCTAGTGTTGGTGCAATGTGGAGCCAGGCAGACACTACAGCTGGGACAGAAAAGAAGAAGACTGTGCATGAAAAGATGAAACAGATAGACAGATTGAGAGATGGAGAGAGAGAGGAAAAAGCAGGAAAAGGGAATTTAATCAATGAGAGAAGGATGAACTCAACCCAAGAGGAAGGATGGGACTATAATAAATGAGAGTGAATTGGAATGTCAGGTGATAGAAGGCAATGGAGATACAATAACCTAGGGCGGTGAACTCCGCCTAGTTTGCGGAGTTTTTGGAGTTTTCTGCACTACGCGCTCCGCGGAGGTTACGAAGTGCTGAAAACTCCGCTCCACATAGCGGAGTGGAGTTTTTTCCCCTCTCGCGATCGCCAATGTTAAGTTGGCGAGCGCAAGCTACCGCTCAGGTAGAATTTCTACCCGAGGGCCAGGAAGCTCAGCTTCCCCGCTCGCAATCGCCAACGGTAAGTCGGCGAGTGCGAGCTGCCGCTCGGGTAGAATTTCTACCCGAGCGGCAGGAAGATCAGCACAAACGGCAGTTCCCGCCGCACTCCGCCGCTTGCGGAACTCTGCGGAGTTTTTTTGTCACTTCACAGAGTTCCGCGTAGCAGAACTCCACGAACTCTGCCCAGGCTTAATATACTGTTATGGGATAAAAGGCAAAATAATGGACACAGAGGAAGAGTAGAGTGACAGATTGGTAGCAGGATAGAAATAGCGAGAATAGATCAAAAGCTAAAGCAAAAAAAGGATTAGAAGGAGAAATGGAGGACTGGGGAAAGAAAGGGAAGACCTGGAGAGGATTGTGAGGTCAAAAATCAGCAAAGAGTATGAGACTTTTTCCACACATCCTGGGAGAGCCAAGTGTACTATGCATTATCTTTTGGGGGTACTGTCATTTAACACTGCTGCCCCACGGCACTAATTGTCCTTGCACTCGAGTTGGATAGACCAAGAGTCCCCACTTTATGCCTGACTTTCAAATGATAGCTTTGGTAAGTAGTTGAGGCTTAGTCTAGAAGATGATAATAGGTTTGTAATGCAGATACAGTTAAATACAGTAATCATACACAATAAGGCTCAACATCTGTAATAGCTATACTTTATAAACAAGGAAAGATCATTATTGACAGTAGGAAAAATTGTTGGTGCAGTTAATATAAAAAACTCCAAAGAAAATTAGAAGGTCCTAGCATCTTCAAGATCTAAAGATAAGCTTGTATACTATTACAGATCTTATGTGGTAAGGTGCTATACTATTGATGATGGCATTAAAAGTGTCTGAACAAAGTTATCCAATAGGGTTTATCAAGATCAGCGATGTCACTCAAATGACCTTGAGAGGCTGTATCTCTGAGGGGGTTATCAATGTCACTCCAGTTAATAAATATATACAAACTCTCAAGAAGTTTAGGTTACATCTGGCTTTGGTGTCTGAGGTTGTAAGCAATTTAGGGGCTGCACTGAGTGTTTGACTTGATACTGTGGTGCCGGAATTGCACTTAAAATTGTGATGGGAACCATCATCTCTAAAGGTAGACTACTGATTGGCATGTGAAAACTGATGACATGTTGCAATGCAGTGGTGTGTACAGCACATCTAGGGGTATATTTACTAAGGCCTTGCATTGCCCTCGTGCAATGCAACGCAAGCCATTTTAAGGCAAAACAAGTCTTTAAATGGTATTTACTAAGCCACGCAAAACCACCTTAAGTGGCTCTGCGTGGATTAATAAATCCAAAGTAATGCAAGGTAGAGCATATCACTGCTTTGTGTTACCTTGCGGCAGGGAGGCATTCCATGGGTGTAGTGTGAGCTTTCCCAAACATTCACCCATGGTTTTGGACACAATCCCAGATTTACTTATGTCAGTAAACCTGGGATTACGCCAAAATGCTGCGCCTCCCAGACAGAGATGTAACACCACTCAAGGTACAGCAATTTGAACTCAAACTAGTCTTAGGATGTTCAGTGGGCTATTGCTATTATTGTACTGAGTGGCACTATACAGGTGCCTCAAAAGTGTGACCACAAACCTCAGACAGCCATATCTCCGTAATAACTAGTCAGCGTGAAGAGTTTTAGTGTTGGGATATATGGCACACTCCAACAGCTTGAGCGCTCTTGTGTAGGGTTAGATGACTCCAAAAATGTAACAACAACAACTCTCAAACTGTAGGCATTTTGCATTTAGTTCTAACTGTTCAGATTTAGTAATACAAATAAAAATGACAAACAATCTCAGGATCCTTGATAAACACAGTGGGGCATATTAGCAAGACTGGCGATAAAATTATCGCCGTTTTAGCGGCAGGAAACTGCCGCTAAAACGAGCGATAATGGGCTTGCTAATATGCGTTATAGAATTCCAATAGAAGCCCAGGTTAGATGTGCAGGACATCTAATCTGGGCTTCTATTGGAATTCTATAACGCATATTAGCAAGCCCATTATCGCCGTTTTAGCGGCAGTCCTGCCGCTAAAACGGCGATAATTTTATCGCCGGTCTTTCTAATATGCCCCAGTATTTCTATTTTAGTTTAAAGCAAGAGAAAAAGTGTTCCTATCAAGTCATACTCTGTCAACGTTTAACTGATACAAATCGTACTGGTAGTACTATATACTAAGGACTTATGAGAAAATAAAATGCACCAATTAAGTGTCTGCCAAATATACTGAGTTTAAAAGGGAGAGAACAAGCACGTTACCACTAGTTAGCAGGAGTAAGGTGCAGAGAGTCCTATGGCCAACAAAAACAGGTTCAGCTAAAGAAGGCAAAAATCTGTGGGAACACCATGCAAAAGATGGTTATTTCTAACACTCTACAAAAACAGCAATAGGGATTCCTGGTTTTTGTATCTCTTTGTAATTCTAACAAACAAAAAGTACTGGCTTCCGTGGTCAAGGACATAAGGCTTACAGGGGACATAGGCAGAAGAAGGGCATTGTCCAATCAGAAGATGTTCCACTTTCAAAATTCAACACCGTTGCCATCCATTGCTGGAAGCATGTTAGCAGACTTCCACTCAGGCTTTGATAGCCTTGAAGCATCCATAGCATGCCAGTTTAACTGCTGAATATCAAAAATCCTTTAATAGGTTTGACAGGCCGTTGACTGTGGTTGGCTCTTTGTAATACAGATGAGTGTCTTTCATAGTTTAGTTGATGTTATTTTGTCACAACTCAATGATAAGGAAAAATAAGATCTGGTGGCATTTATCAGTCATCATCTATGGCCTAGTAAACAGAAATGGTTGAAGTCTGAGAGAGAGGTTCATGCTTTGTTTGAGTATTGATGGCATTCCATCCTTGATTACTTGGGTTTACCTTCACTGTCCTGAAGAATCAGAACACACATAGGTCCCGATTCTGATGCAGTTTGGAAAGCTTCCCGACCGAGTGGGAATGGTTTCCGACCGAATCGGATCGGGAGAGTCCAACCGGCCGAGTGGGATGCATCCATATGCTTAAAGATACAATTTGGTTGGACTCCCATTGATTTCAATGGGATCCTTTGTTACGACTGAATGCATAGTCTCCCATTGAAGAAAGGGGTGGGTGAGGAAAATCGGGTACCCTGTGGCGGGCACCCCCTGGTGCCTGCCACACTGTGCATGGCTGGTAATGGAGGACCCATGGGTACCCCCACAGGCCTAATTGGGAAGGCTCCAGGTGCAGGGGGCCCACTACGGGCCCCCAAAGTCTGATTCCGATTGCCGATTTCGAGTCGGACTGCACGATTCGGAAAGGCTGTCCAAATCCAGCATCCTACTCGGTTGGTCGTTCCAAATGCAGTTGGGTTCGGATTGGGATATTCCTAACGCCTAACTCGCATCATACTCGGTCGGTCAGAAAGCTTTCCAAGTTTGTCGGAAAGACACGTTCCTGATCCAATTTGGACAGAGCAAATGCCGTTAGGAAGCCTTCCTAACCGCATCAGAATCAGGCCCTAAGATGGCAGGTGGGATTGAAAACTGACAATATGAAATGTTCCTATTGGTCCATTTACTTGCTATTTGTGATCTTCACTGTTGAAGAAAAGGCAGGGCTTTCACATGAACTCTCACATATTTAACCAATCAGATGACTCAGTAGCTCCTGTTCAGAAATAATCTATGAAATGTGTTTTTATTGGGAGGGCAACACACAGAGGTGAAAGATCAAAGCACAGGACCCCTGTGCCACCATTCTCCTGATTTTATCATTTCTGGTGTTCTCTCATTGCTTTCCTGTGCAGAAGACTCATGCCATAAATTCCCTTACAGGTGCTCTGTAGATGTTGCTCCTCTGCAATGTACTCAACTCTGATGAAGATGACGATTACCCACAGACTGATCTCCTTTAATCATGGGTGGCTATTGTCCCCATGTCCACACCATGACATGACTGGTGGTTTAAGGCAACTGACTGATAGTTATGGTGCATTCACCTTTTTACCTGCACCCCAGTATGGCAGTGTGTTGGAAGTGTGTTGGAAATGGCACTTTTTGCAGGGTTACCCCAGACGTTTTGCCTTCCTCCTCCTTTTTTTTCATTTTCTTTTTTTTTAAAGTTTGAGTTTAGTAAGGGTTAAAACAGAAAAGGAAGAAACAGCAATATAATAAGATAACAATACCTTATGTAATAGAAAGGTAAAAGGGTAAGAGAGATATATAATATAAGGGAAAAACAATTGGAGATAACAAGCAATTTATGCAATTAGAAATAACATTGTAAGCATAACAATAATCGAGGTGAAAGACAAAATAACGAGATGATCAGTAATAAATAACAATTAATCAACTAGAAAAGAGAAGGCAAAGGGAAATTTAAGGTGGTTTCTGTACATCATCTGATCCATTTTTAGAAGCAATATTCGAAGAGGCGACTAAGGATAAATAAGTTGTCATGGGAAGCCATAGAAGGTCTCTTTTGATAGCCAGGGAAATGGGAGAAACATAATTAGTGTCCAGCCGATGGTGGAAAAATACTGCATTCCACCAAGAGCGAAAGGTGACTTTATCAGCTTGTTTCCAGTTAGATGTTATTAAATGAAAAGCAATAGCTAACAATAAATCTAGAAGCTTATAGCGCTGTGAAGATTGAGGCCAAAGGGGGGAGAGAGTACCCAGGAAGATGTGAGTGAAGGAAAAGGGAACAGGGACATTAAAAAATTTCTGAATTTGGGACCAAACGAGTTTCCAAAATTGAAAAATTGAAGGGCATTCAAATAACATATGTTTTAAATCGGCAATAGGGCAAGGACAAGACCAACATGTAGAGAGTGTGTCAGGTGAAAAAGTTGCTAGTAGCATCGGGGAAAATAAAATACGGTGATAAATGAAAAAAAGGGTTTGTGTGGTGTTAGCAGCTTTAGAGGTCTTATGGATTTTTAACCATATTTTGTCCCAGAGAGGAATTGACCAAACTTGTGAAAAATCTTTTTCCCAAGCTATTTCAACCTTAGTTTTGAGTCTATCCAAAGAAAATTGAAAGGATTTGTACAAAAAGGAGGCGGAAGGAGAAATGTCTAATGCAGAGGACACATTTTTATACACGATAGGGAGATCATTAATAGTGGGTAAAGATTGAAAATATTGAACGAGGGAAGGATAAAGAAGATTATATTGTGAATGAGAGGACGAAAGTAAAGAAAATTGGGGTTGGAGATCAGAAAAGGTAAGGGGTTGGTTATCAGATAAGAGTTGAGAGATCCATCTCAAGCCTCTAGAATGCCACGATTTCCAGTATATGGGACGATTACAAATCCGGAGAGATTTATTATGCCAAATAGGTTGTTGATGAGTGGAGCTAATAGAAGGATAGGAGGAAGATAGTATAGGGATCAAAAGTTTACGGGAGTGGGATATGATGGGAGAACGAAGAGATGCCGTGTTAGAAGTGAAGGATAAGATTTCTCGAAAGTCAAAGGGGGCAATGGAGGCAGTTTCTATTTTTAACCAAAGGGGAGGATAAAAAGAAAGATCAGTAGAGATCCAACGGACCGCTTGCTTTAGTGAAAAGCACGATGATAAGTTTTGAAATCAGGAAACCGAAGGCCTCCATTAGGTTTGTCCTTCTTCAATGAGGAAAGAGCTATACGAGAACGTTTACCTTTCCATAAGAATTTAAGGAGGATAGAATCAATTCTTTTAAAATAATAATCAGGAATATGAGTAGGAATCATGGAAATAGTGTATAATATAAGAGGTGATAGCATCATTTTTATTGAGTCAAGACGACCCCACCAAGATAAAAAGAGAAGATGCCAGCGTGTAATGATATCATTCAATTTTTTGATTATATAATCAAAGTTTATTTTGAGAGTATCAGATAATAGAGGAGCGAACCATATTCCCAAGTATTTGATCTTAGAAGGTTGCCAGGAGAAACCGGAATGTTCAAAAAGGTGTTTTTGACATAAAGCATTTAAAGGTAAAATTTCACACTTATCAACATTAAGTCGATAACCAGAAACTTTAGAAAAGGAGGATACTTGTTGGAGAAAGAAAGGAAGGGAGGATTGAGGATCAGAGCAATATAAAAGAATGTCATCAGCATAAACTGAGAGCTTAACCAGATGAGAACCAAAATGAAAACCGGTGATATTGTCATCCTGCCGAATCTTGGTTAAAAAGGGTTCCAGAGCCAAAACAAATAGTAAAGGGGATAAGGGGCAACCCTGTCTGACACCCCTGCGTAATGAAAAATAATCGGAGGTCATACCATTAACAAATATTGACGCTTGGGGGCCGGAGTATAATAAAGAAATAAAGGTAAGAAATTTAGGAAGGAAGCCAGCCCATTTCAAAGCATGAAACATAAAATCCCAACTAATTCTATCAAATGCTTTCTCAGCATCTAAGGAGATCACAGCCAAGGGGTGATCTAAAGAAGAGGTTTTACTTAGAACATTAAAATAGACGCGCAAACTTTCTGAGGCAAGTCGCCCCTTGACGAAACCTGATTGTTCTGGCCCAATAAGATCAGGTAATAGTGGATCCATACGAAGAGCCAGCATCTTTGCAAAGATTTTATAATCAGTATTGACCAAAGAAATAGGTCGATAATTCTTGCAAAGAGAGTGGTCTTTATCTTCTTTAGGGATTAAGCAAATCAAAGCTTCTTGAAACGTACCGAGTGAAGAACCCGTGTCAAGAAAAGATTGAAATAAGAGTAAAAGATTTGGTAAAAGGAGTGGTGCAAAATGATTATAGAATTCAATGGTAAATCCAT
Organism: Calotriton arnoldi; assembly: GCA_963921515.1. Classification (NCBI taxonomy): domain Eukaryota; kingdom Metazoa; phylum Chordata; class Amphibia; order Caudata; family Salamandridae; genus Calotriton; species Calotriton arnoldi. The sequence goes on from CAWUFW010015463.1 coordinate 116,385, forward strand.
CTGGACCAGGAGCCTTCCCGCGTCGCAAAATTGAAACAGCGCGGGGGATCTCCGCTAGTGAAATGTCAGATTCCAAAGATCCGAAATCGACGTGATTGGATGGAGGAGGGGATATGGATTGAAAATAGGAGAGAAGGTCAGACGAGTCGGGTAGGTTTTCAGGAGTATAAAGGTTTTTTATAAAAAGTAACAAATTCATTTAAAATATCCTTATCTTTAAAAGGGAGACGCCGGAAGAACCTTGTATAGATTCTATTTTCGTTCGCTCTTTTCTCACTCTCAAATAGTTAGCCAGCAATTTTCCCATCTTGTTTTGACCTCCATAATAACGAGAACTACTTTTTAATAAAAAATTAGAGGCAGCATCAGTAGATAATTTGTTAAAAGTAAGTTTAGCGTCAATAAGATCTTTCAGAGACGATTCAGTGTTGGAGTGATAATACATATATTCAAGTAGTTTAATTTTAATAAGTAATTGGGAAGATTGAGCTTCTATGAATTTTTCTTCTGTGAGACAAAATTGATAATAAAACCCCTAGCAGCAGCTTTGAAAGAATCCCACACCATAACGAAGGGGGAATCAGGAGTGTGATTAATAGCAAAAAATTCAGTAGCAAAAGAGTTACATTTTTGACAAAAAATGGGATCAAAGAGTAAAGAATTATTAAATCGCCATCTTCCTGGGTGAGGAGAAAAAGGGATGAGATCAATATCTACAAGTACAGGGGCATGGTCAGAGATTAGAATTGAGCCAATTTCAGAGTGAATGGCATGTTGGGCTAATGGTTTACTTAGAAAGAGATAATCAATACGGGATTGGGAGTGATGTGAGGGAGAGTAGAAACTATATTCTCTAAGGTCAGGGTGACATAATCTCCAAATATCTACTAAAGCTTTGTGACGTCTAGAGGCGGTAAACTGAGAGTGCATTTTAGAAGAAGAGAATTTAACTTTAGAATGTCTGTCTAAGATAGGATCAAGGATTTGATTACAGTCACCACCAAAAATAATATAATCATCATCAAATGAAAGGAGTTTTTCAGATATAATAGGCCAAAAAACTTTATCAACTCCAGTGGGTGCATAAACATTAAAAATAACTACAGGAATCTTATCAACAAGAAGTTTAACAATCACCCAACGACCATCAACATCACTTTCTTGGTGAACAATAGAAACATGTAACTTTTTATGGCATAAAATCAGAACTCCATTTTTCTTACCCATAGCAGGAGAGTTGAACACATGACCCACCCAGCACCGCTTTAGTTTTAAAGCTTCAACCTCAGAAATATGGGATTCCTGGAGAAGGGCAATATCCGTTTTTAACTTGGCTAGGTGAGATAACACCCGTTGCCTTTTGATAGGATTATTTAATCCTTTAACGTTCCAGGTGGTAACCCGAAATGTGACTGATTGAAAAAGAAGTATGAACAAGTTTTATGCTTACTAGAGCAAAAGTAAAAATTGTTTGAAGAGAATAAAGAAGAAGATAGAAAAATGGATAAAAAAATTAAAGTAGGAGAAAGGAACAAGGAAGGGAAAAAGAAAAAGATAGAAAAATAAAGCAAAAAGGAAGACGAAAAGGTAACAAGGAAAGACAAAGAGGAGAGAAAAGGAGAAATAGCAAAAGGAGAAAGGAGAAGATAGAGAAATAGGAGACAGTACAAGTCATGCACAAGACGACTGAAAAACATACCTACAAATACAAAATGAAAATCTGGGGTGGCGATGCCAGAAGATGGCGACGACAGCAGCGAAAACTCCGCCGAACACCCGATGAACTACATCAAGACTTCAACATGACAGGAGGGACAATAAGGAATGTGGTTGGAAGAATATAATACCTGTGTATAAAAGAAAAGAAAGTTAATACAAAGGGACATAATAATCTAGAGAAGAGAAGAAAAAAAAAAATACGAGGGAAATATATAGGGCAAAACACACTATTCAAACAATACAGAGGTATGAACAGAACGACAATCAATATAAAAGCAAGACAAGAAAACAACTACAAAACATGAGGCAAATACATTGAACTAAGAAAGTCTTGAAGTGTCCATAACATCTGTTCCATGATGACGGAGGAAATCCTGTAGAGCCACTGGAACTTCAAACGTTGTAGTCTTGTCTTTGTAGGTAACCTTGAAGAGGCAGGGATGAAGAAGTCCAAATCTGGCGTTAATAGCACATAATTGTGGGCGAAGATCAAGAAACTTCTTCCGGCGATCTGCTGTAGCTTTGGCGACATCTTGTGAGAGAAATAAACGGTGACCTTCCCAAAAGATTTGCTTTTTTGACTTGGCGGCTGACAAAACTTGTAGAAGGTCGGTATATTGTAGAAACAGCATAATAACACCACAGGGTTTGGCAGATATTTTCGGACCAAGTCTGTGTGCCCTTTGGATGTTTAGGGAAGAAGAAGCAGGTAAGTCCAAAAGTTTCGGAAGAAAAGACTGAAAAAAGGCAGTTGGGTTGGATCCTTCAATGTGTTCCGGAAGTCCATAAAGTCAAAGATTATTTCTGCGATTACGATTTTCCAAATCCTCAGCCTGTCTCTTAAGAAGGGATATATCCGACTCTAAGGAAGAAATACGAGAGCAGGAGGCCTGGAGAGATTCCGTTGTTTGTTCCACAATGAGTACACGTGAGTCCAAGGAGGACCATTTATCGTGCAAAGATTGTAAAGTCTTAGTGGTCTCCTCCATGAAGGGTTTAAGGGCGCGAATCTCCTCAAGGATTAAGTCCATAGAAGTAGAAGAAGAAGAAGCCCCCGGAGAAGGAGGGTCCTTCTTTGGACGTTTGGTAGAGGTTGTTGGCAGCTTGCTTAAGGTGTGCGTTTTAGGAATAGTACCAGAGGGAGAGTCGGATTTCTGAGAAGGTAAGTCCTCCATGTCGTGAAAATTAGAGTCAGAGTCAGAACATACAGCAGGTTTAGTGGAAGTAGAGAGTTTAAGGTTCCGCAATCTCACCATAAAAGAAAAAAATACGGTGGCGTTTAGTAAAAAAGGGACCAAACTCTTAAAGACGCAGTTGAAGATTTTTAGAATGGAGAGCGGGACCCTCAAAATGTAAGAGCCAGAGAGATGGGAGTCAAAGTAGCCTCTTACAAAGGGAAATGAATGAGCTCAAAAAATAAATAATTGAAAAGCCGCAGAGCCCATAACAATAACAAAATGTAGTGAAAAATTCACCTCAAGGAAAGAGTAACATTGAGGGAGGCACAAAATGGTGGCTGCTTAGTGAAGAGACAAAACGCAGGGACTGCGAGGAGATGATATATATAAAAGCAGCAGCATTTGGAAAACAGATTAGCACAGAGCAACTCCCACGGAGTACCTTCGATGAGAAGAGAAAGTTCACAAAGTCTCATGAGTGGGAGATAAATTTACGAGGAAGCATTGTGTGTGAGGCACGGAGGGCGCGAAAGAGAAAAACAAAATGGCGGCCGTAGTGAAGAAGGCCGAGTCGCGCCGTGTATTTAACTCAGCAGGCGAAGAATAATGCCAAAAAGCAGTCCAGGTGCTCACCTCATCATGAGGTACTGATATCTGGTCCCGGGGGTCAAAACCGCAGGGTATTTCCGGCCGGAGACGTCCGAAAACGGGAGTCGGTGAAGGAGCTCCGCAACTACGCCGCCATCTTGTGCGGCGCGCAAGCCACGCCCCTCCTCCTTTTTTTTCTGACCTCGTTTTTATTGGCTTTAGGACTCTGGGCACTTTAGCACTGTTAACCAGTGCTAAAGTGCATGTGCTCTCTCCCTAAAACATGGTAGCATTGGCTCATACCCAATTGGCATATTTAATTTACTTATAAGTCCCTAGTAAAGTGCACAACATGTGCCCAGGGCCTGTACATGAAATGCTACTAGTGGGCCTGCAGCACTGCTTGTGCCACACACATAAGTAGCCCCTTAACCATGTCTCAGGCCTGCCACTGCAGCGCCTGTGTGTGCAGTTTACTGCCACTTCGACTTGGCATTTAAAAATACTTGCCAAGCCTTACACTCCCCTTTTATTACACATAAGTCACCTCTAAGGTAGGCCCTAGGTAGCCCTATGGGTAGGGTGCTGTGTAAGTAAAAGGTAGGACATGTACTTTTATGTTTGCCATGTCCTGATAGTGGCAAACAGCCTATTTTGTTTTTCACTACTGGGAGGCCTACTCATCTCATAGACTAGCATTGGGAATTCCCTTATACTTTTGAGTGGTCATTCCTGATCAGAAAGGATTAGCTTTGTCATGTTTGCTATGTTTAGAATGGTAATGATAAATCCTCCTTACTGGTGAAGTTGGATTCCACATTACTATTTTAGAAATGCCACCTTTAGAAAGTGGACCTTTCTCTGTGCTTATAATTCTGTGTGCCTGACAGTCTGTTTCCAATACATGTCTGTGCTGGGTGACAGGTACACTTTGGGCATTCCCTCTAGGCAGCAATAACACAGGAAGGGCTGGGTGTGACAGTAGATTTATCTGAAAACTGATAGCCTTCCTGGGCAGGAAGGGGGAGAGGTAGCTCACACTGACATCTGAATAGGTTGTGTCCTGCCCTCACAGAAAGGGCTGATTTATCCTCTACTGATAGTCTGGAGCCAAGCCAGGGCTGAAAGAGATCCTTGTGCACTTCAAAGAGTTCCTTTGAAATCACCCCCTAAATCAAAGGCACTTTTGGGTATAAGTACTAGGACTCTGGCCCTACCAAATCAAGACACTTCTGGATCTTGAATTGAGCCTCTGTAAGAAGGACTGCTGTGCTGCTTAAATGACTCAACTGGACAGCAGCTTTTCTGGAAGGACTGCTTTTCTGCTTGTTGCCCTGCTGCCTGCTGCTCCCTGACTCTGCAGGAAGGACTCTACCTTCCCTCCAAGTGATCTCCAAGGGCTTGCTGGCTTGCCACTTGTTTTCTGAAGTCTCAGGGATACAAAAGACGTCATGTAATTCTGGTGGTGCTGCTGGACTCTGCCTTCTGTGAGTCCTACCCATGCTTGAGGTGCCACCTCCAAGTTCAGGGCCTTAGAAGTGGGTTCTGCAGTTGCTTTCATCAAATATCAAAGCATTGCATAGACTGTGTGAGAAATGTTGCTGCATTGCTCTTTGATACCGACACAGAGGCTGCCCAGGGACAGCAGTTCCACAGCCTGTGCAGCTCGACGATGACGCTCTGCATGGCTCAATGATGACACATAGCCTTCACTTCAGTGAACGCAGTGACCTGACTGCATGGAATAGAGTGTCACATTGAGCCCTCAGTATTCACGCTTTGCTCCATCCAAGGTACTTTCTCAGCGGGCCCTGTGTGGGTCCTGTATCCATCCTGCCCTCAATCACGGTCAGCCTGAACTTTTGATTTTCACCCGTCCCTCATGACCTCAAGTGACCTTTTGACTGCTAGTGACTTCTAAGCACTATTTTTGATTTAATGTTCAAAATTCATATCTCGACTTCTACTGACACAATTTTTGTCAGTTTGGTCTTGTTTTACTCAGATAAATATTCTATATTTTGTTAAGCCTATATGCAGTCTTTTTGTGATGTATTCATTGTGTGACTCTGTGTGTGTGTGTTGCACAAATACTTTACACATTGCCTTTGGAGATAAGACTGACTGCTCTGTGCCAATCTACCAGAGGGTGAGCACAGGTTATCTTATTGTGTATCTAGCTTACCCTGACTAGAGAAGTGGTTTCTGCCGGCCTGGGTGCAAACCTCAGCCAACCAGGAATCTTATTTCTAACAGAGTGCTTCCTAAAATGATCAATGATAAATATTTGCAGTCTGCCTTGCCTTTTCTAATGCCTCTGCCATGAACTAAACAGTGCACATGCCACAATGCACTTGAAATTAATTTGCTGTCTCCAAATTATCAAGTGCTACATACACTCTCACTTTCTGGTTGGCCAGGCCACAAAGGCCATGAATCACCATTTGAATTCAGCGAACATCTTTACACCATCACAGAGGGAAGGATTAAGCCAAGGGTAGGTTTGTGTTGCTGCTCTCCTTTAAGGGACGGACAAAGACTCTATGATTTAGGAAAAAGTTCTGCTGTTGTTTGGACATGTGGAGAATATAGCAGACTGCTATGTGTGGTGAGGACCTGTACTATTTCATGTCAAAGTACCACCAAAGCTCTGATGCTATCATAACAGCGGTGAGGAACCTTGAATAAGGATCCAGATCCTACTCATGATCAAAGGGGCTGCATGATCATAGGTCCCGCTGCCACTGCCAAGCTTGACCCATGATACATCGCTCCTAGAATATGATTCTTACTCTTTTCCTCTCTCAGTGTTTCCACTGTGTAATGGACTTTCTATAAATGTATCTCCATGAGGTGAGAGGAAAGTACTCCAGAAGCTTTGAGGCAAACTGCTGGTATAAGCAGGTTGCATAATGCATTCTTCCTCTCCTACAACATTTTCCCATGTGAATCTCTGTGGCAAAAGTGTTGGTGAGCTTTGCCATTCTGTTACCCACATTCCTGTCTGCAAAGGTTGCAACATAATCTCCAGCCCTGCTCATGAAACAGCACCTTTTTCCTTTGCCACTTCCCATTCCATTGTTATTATACACACCATGCCACCTCAGTTTGGACCCAGCCATAGGCAAATCATTCTTAATCCTGCTCCAATGGGAACAGTCCAGCCCGAACTGCCACTCCAGGTCCTCCCTGAACAGGAATACAAGCAATGTAGGATCGGTTTTGCCCTGGTTAGGGCTCATCTCCCAGATATAGGATTGTTCCAGTGACACAATGTGCACTGGACCCACATCTGGGCATACCTGTCCCACTTAGGTTGACACACTAAGGTATACAAAAAAGTGATGGATGTAATGCTTGAATTAATATCTGCCACTGGTAATTACTCAGGGCTGCATCCCAGAACTGTTGTTTGCACACTATTCCACCTTAGTTTGGACCCAGCCATATGAAAATCAGTCTTGACCGTGCTCCAATGGGAATATTCCAGCCCGAACTGCCAGGCTAGGTACTCACTGAACTGAAAAACAAGCAACGTAGAACCGGTTTCACCCAGGTTAGGGCTCAATAGTCAGGTATAGCCTGATTCCAGTGACATAGTGTGGGACTCAGATTTGCAGGAGCAGATTAACAAGACACTTGTGACACTTTTGCGCCACTGCTGCATCACTTTTTGTGATGTAGAGGCGGCGTAAACAATGTGCCACATTGTGGCCCATCTACAACGTGACGCATCTAGGGAGATGTGTCATGTTGTAAAGCCCAGCGTCACATTATACCTGCGTCAGGAATAATGTATTCAGGGTGGGCATTCCCATGCGGGAAAGCCTCATAGAAGTGATGCAGTGGAATCTACAAGATTTCACTGCGCCAATGCTAGGACGCCACTGTGTCAAAGCCCTACGCCTGCTTGGGGCAGGCGTAAGGAGTGATGCAGTGTTTTAGGAATAGGCCTCCCCATGCATTGCTGGAGTTGCGCCGTGCTTGCGACCCAACTCCAGCAATGCGTGACTTTTGCGCCAACATATGCGTCAAACTTTTTGACTCATCTGTCAATCCTTGTGCCATGGTGCGCCGTATTGTAAATACGGCCCATCCATGGTGGCGCAAGGGTTTTGCAGGCTGGCGCAGGGAAACCGACGCATCTATTTAGATGTGTCAGTTTCTTGTAAATAAGCCCCACAGTGTCTAAGCCTTCCATAGTTTGACATGAACACTGGTGCTACTAGTCCCATCTCCTACCTGAGCACATTGAGATAAAGCAGTAATTGATAACAGCAGTCGTAATATGCCCATATATGTGTAAAAACAAATTTATCTGTGAAACTATCTTAAATGTGTATACTAATTAAGCTAATAAATAAATAGTCCTATGGTCTGGTGGACGTGGGAAGTAAATGGATAGGCACCTGTCAACCTCCTGCATCCAAACCTCATTCGGAGGTCATCTATGTTGGTTTTCCTGAAGGCAAAGCAGCCCTTGACTGCAATGTTTAGAAAACCTATTTGGTGACTGACTAACAGTTGGCCAACCAACAGCTTTTATGTTGTATAGGACCATCTGAATACCATAAAACCTCCATGGCATCAGACATTTGTTTTTCATTTTCTTAAAGCAGAACTCTAGTTTGGATGTCTCTCATCAGAAAAAGTAAAAAGGGCTGACTGGTCTGACTGGACCACATGTCACTTTTTGCTGACCCAGTGGAAGCCGCTTTGGAAAAATAAATACTTGGACCCTGAAAAAACTTAATATATGCTGGACCAGCCATGTGAAATGACCCAGTTAGATTTTTATAAAGATATTAACTTATACCCTTGACTGCACAATACAATTATTGGGCCTGATTCACAAATGTGACTTACACTTTTTAAGTAAATTTACAAATTGGATGTTGTGACTATCTAAGAAGTAGTGAACTTACATAAAAAGTGTAAGTTACTCAAAAGTGTAAGTTAACTTTGTGAATCAGACCCTACATCTCTAAACTATAACTGAACAGCTAAACTTGCATTACCCTCCTGGGGGGCAGCCTTGTATGTCCAACCATATGTCTGGAAGATTTGCAGAAAGTTGCTTCCATCTGTGACCGCTGCTGAAGCTGAGGTGATGTAAGATCATGCCATTTCGAAACCCAGTATCAAAATCCTTTGGAATGTTAATAAAAGAAATAGGATAATTTTGCAGAAAAGTAATAGGAAACTTAAACCTTTTAGCTTATCCGTAGAAAATTGGGGCGCTTTCTCCTATCTGGGGGATGCCTTCACAGACAGAATGAATGGGTCATTCATGTTAGGATTGACCTGGACAAAAACATGGCATAGCTAAGGGCTTAATGTGCCTTAACGTCCTGTTTAGGGAATTCTTTTTTATCCAGTTTATAATGGCTCAAGGGACCGTAGCAATACCTGCAACAGTACAAGGTGCCCCAATTTAGGGAATGTTTGAATAAAAGAAATGGTGCAATTGATGGCAAATTTATTCATAGGGTTTTCGGACTTAGCACCCTGGTACACAGCTCGGGTTTCAGCATTTCAAAGTATCTCTTTGCATGTGAAACAAAGACCTTGGCAGACAGGACCTTCCACCAGGGATATCAATTCACCAAAATGCTTGGGGGAGCAGAAGTAACTCTGTCACCTGAACCCGATGGCATCACCCAGTGATGCCTCCTCCTACAGTTTACCGCTTAGCAGCCTCCTATCTGCTGCTGCTCAGGAGCTAGGAGAAAGGAATTAGAAACTACAGATTCAAACAGGGGACTTGTGCCCATTGTGTTTTCTTTCCCTGCTGCTGTCATTTAAAGCCTAAGAACAGGGTAGCAAATGCTGTTCCAGAGGTATCATTGGGAAAGAGAAAGATAGCAGCTGCTACACTTGGCTACCACTCTTTTGTTACCATGCCTGCAATTCAACTGAATCCATTTTGTTTTTCTCCAAAGTAATGGAGTATGTAGCCTAATAGCTGCTAATTTGGCATGGATAATGTTTAATTTTCAAAACAAAAAAAAGTGCAGAGGTCAAACATTTTCCTAAGAGCATGCCTCCAGCACTGTCGAATTTTAGGGCTTCTGAATTCCAAGGCTGTTTTGTCTTGATTCCACCTTATTCTTTATTTTTCACCACCATTGACTTTCAGGGCTGTATCACATAAAGTGCCTGATTAAGAGTTTGGCGGTGCGGCGCCGGGTCTGCCCCACCAAATCTGTGTTTGGGTCGCCCCCCCCCCCCAGATTACGAGTCTTTCTCGTGTCTGGTGGGATTTTTTTATGTTCCCACGGGGGTGACTCATAAAATGGGCACCACAATTAGAACGCCAAGAACAGTTCCTGCGCGGCATGAAATGTAAAGTCCATGCCGTGCAGAAACTGCATGTGCACAGGGTGGCCCATGTTGTGCCTCCCTGTGTGCATCCACATGGCGTGAGTCACTGAACCTTTAAATGCATGTGCTGCTCTTGGCTGGAAATGCAGTACCATTTGATGATCCCAAAAAGTAAAAAAAGAGAACATAACACAGGAGCATACATAAAACTACATAACAACACAATTTAAAGATATCGGGCAAATCACAGCAAAACAGTTGATATGTGTACACATAACAACAAACCCAGTAAAACACATCACATCACAGAAATGCAGCGCAAACGTTTAACAGCAAAAAACAACCCATCACCATCGCAACAAAATGCCACTCAATAAATATACACAAACATTCTTATCAAACATCACCACCTCCAGAAATCTGCCTTTATAATTCAGTGGTGAAAAGTGCTCCAAGCACTACTGTTCAATGAAATAGCACCAGTCAAACATGTTTATGACTCCAACCACTGTCTCTTTATCTCTGTCTTGTAGTCTCACAATTCAGTACCAGTACCAGTTCCCACCACCTGCAAGCACTGTCACAAATTAAGCACTTGCATGGAGTATGATACTAAAAGTATTTTTTCCATTTGCCTGCCATTGCTTTTCTGTGGCAATGTGGAGACATTGTCTTGCACCCCTCCATTGTACAACTTTAAATGCCCGCAAATTAAAATCTGTCGAGGGTGTGCTAGCCTTTAAAGGAAGAGTTTGCTTGAGCAGAAGAACAGCAAAGATTTAACCAACTCCTTCACAATAACATTCCCTTCCCAACCATAATAACCTCGTTTACAGTCAGCAGAAAAAAATGCACGAAGGTCGCCATCGTCATCTCTTACGCATGCACCATGTGTCAGTGTGTGCAGCCTGCTTACAAAGAAAGCCTAATGTTTACTAAACAGTGTCATAGATGCTGGATAACTCACACAGTAGATTGGGTCAGTGCCCCAGGCAAAAACTACATTTACTAAAAGCATCCATCACTGTGCAGCATCAAAGCGTCCTCGAAAGAAAACTAAACACATATCAACTGTGATATATGTGAATTACCTTGCATATTAAACTGTAACAATCAATCACCGAATCATCTGTTTACGTCTGATACATACATGCGTTCAAGTTCACAAGCATCATTCTGGGTATCCTATAGCTTCTAAAATTATTTTGTGCCTAGATGTCACCCTGGAGCACGAGCGGAATGTTGAGTGCATCATTCACTTCTCTTCTCCAAGCTATGTCAATTGCTTCTATAGCACTAACACGTTTCTCATAAGTCTGACAACGAAGTGTAATCACACTTAAAAAGTGTGAGAACGCAGAAGGCCAACATGATATTCACTGTTAAGGGTCTTGTTGCCAGTGGCCCAGATTTTGCTAAAGTATTCCCCTCAGCTCCTGGAAAATTATCCTTATGGCGGGCATCAGTGATTTTGGGGTGGTGTGCAGCCTGACAGTACCCTTCTGAAATGAGTTATTAACTGGGGAATTGGTAATTATGCAGCAATACCCCCAGTTATTCTCCATCTCATTTCCAGGAGCTTTCCGGGGGCATTTTGATGCTTTCCGCAGCTGAATTGTTCTGATAAATCACGATCTAAGGAGTTATTCCCTATACCGGCCTCATTGGAATTACCCCAGCACTCAGAAATGAGAGCCTAATGTAGAACAGATTAAATGGAGTTGATTTAGAGATTGGTAGGCAGCCCACCCGCGACCCGCCCAACAGGTCGGTGGAGGGATGGCCGCCTGTTCCGATAGTTGGAGATCCCCGCCACACAGGCAGGAACGTCTGTGCCTTCAACAGAGCTGCCACAATGGCAGCTCTACAGAAGTTACTGAAGCTTGCTGATTGGGCACCATGTTTAGTGCACCTGCTCTGCACAGTTTTTTGTTTGTCAATAGCAAATTACCAAAGCGGTAGTATCTTACTGAAAAGCAAAACAGTAATGGTCCTGACATGCTGGAAGATTTTTCCCAGCATGTGGAGGTCAGCTCACATGTTTCCTGTTTGTTATGTTATGTTATTTAAGTCTTGACATGGTGCACGGCTCATCCCCGAAGGGACATCTCGGCGCACAATCGGCAGCTGGTGTAGAATAGGCAGCATTAAAACAACCAGGTTTTAAGGTGTTTTTTTTTAATTCAGCTAGACTTGAGCACATGCAAATGAACAGAGGAAGTTTGTTCCAGTGGAGCTGGCCTAGGTAGGAAAATGCTCAGCCTCCTTATTGGGACCACCAAGCTGCCCCTAGTAGTCAGAAAGAGGACAAATGTATGTCAGAATGAAGGTCTTCAATAGGGAGGATGTTCTGACATACATTGAATGATGACCCAGTGGCAGATGGGTAACACGTGCCTAGTTCTGTGTGTATAAATACACCAACACACTGAGATCAATCACTCAATGCTGTGTTAAAGCAAATAATCTCTTCCTGCCCATTAATGATAATCAAATGTTCACATGATGTTGACCAAGCTACCAGCACCTTTCATAGAACGTGAAGAATTTCTAAATAATAAAAAGAAACACATTCTAAATAATAGGTATCTAGTACCATCTTCATACTGTATGCATTAAGTTGTAAACTGCTTCGTAAAAGGATTAGGCCTGAAGGCCTATTGAATATTTCACTATGAATCTAAATAATATTCTTAAAATTCAGGAGTAGGTGTATCCTAATTCCTCGGGAGGTCACCCTACAACCTTTGCTCCTCCCCAAACTCCCATCACGATATTATAGCATGAAGCCAGCAAAAGGTAATTATTTCTACTACCAGCATAATGCACCAGACTACCAAAGGCAGAGGTGAGACCACCGTATGATAGTATGTTTCCTGTCGCATTGTGGAACTCCATTAAAAGTTGAACTCAACCAGAAGACGGGAATAATTTTCCACTTGCACTCATGTTATTATCCTGTTTTGGAAAATTATACCATTTATATAATACAATGTGAAAGTTAATGCCAATTGTGCAATGGGTAACTTCAAAACAGCTAGACCAAATAGGAGTGGTGGTCTAGATACATGAGTGCATTGGTGTTAACTGGGTGCTTGTTTAGGTTTCAAACAGAATACACAGAGGTTCAGGTTTATCAACATTTTACTCAGAGCAACACAGCAAGACAACTTGCTGCCCTGCGTCAAATGGAGAGGGCAGGAATGTGCATTATCTATCAAGATATGGCACATTCCTGCTCGCTCTTTGAGCTGGTGCACTTGTGGCTGCCTAGCACCAACACAGGCACCCTTGTGCCACGTTGCAAAGGTGCCTGCATTGAAGGCAGAGTTGTTTTTGTGCAGGAAGGGACAAAAACAATCCTTATAGGCGTTTTCATCTTTCTAAGCGTGCTGCAGACTATGGACTCCCTGGAGTTGGACATGGGCTGTTCTACACACACACTTTTACACTATGTTCACCCGAAATTGAAACTGAGAGCCCGATGGGCCTGTATCTCCCATGAACCAGTGACTAACCTGCTTCTTGATTTTATATGTACATACAGGAGAAGACGATGACTGGTGACTAACATATATGGACTATATTAGCAATTGTCTCTTACTACTCCTATTATAGATAAAGCAAAAAAAGAGGCATGTTTGGAATGCAAATTTACAGGCTCCCTGTGGAGACATATGTTTGAACACAGTCAGAAAATGCACATCAATATGCACTTCAACTGATTGAACACAGAGGGGCACATTTATCAACAAATCATGCAGCACAGCAAGCCACCTTGTTGTGCTTCATGCTAGGGACAGGACAGGAATGCGCCGTACTTAACATTGTACAGCACATTCCTGTCTTTTACTTGCGCTGGCACACAATGTGCTGCCTAGTGCCAAAGCAGGCACCCTTGCACCTGCACAAAAGCAATTCTCTGAGGCATTTTCCTCTTTCTATGTTTGCTGCTGAATGCATCATACATAGAAAGAGTGAAAATGCGAAAAAATAAAGTTATTTCTCCTTGTTATGCCTCACCTGGGGAGGCATGGCATTTTGACGCATTCCCAGGTTTACCAGTGTTGATGAATCTGGGAATGCACCAAAATCCTTGTGTGGATGTGTGGGAACAACCATGCTCCACCCATGGAATGCCTCCCTGAGGCGTAGTAACACAACACAGTGATTTGTGCTGCGTTGCGTTACTCTAGATTTATCCAGCCATGCAGGGTCACACAAGGTGGCCTTGCGTGGCTTGATAAATCTTACTTAGTAGTTGCGATGCCCTTGCGCCCCATTGCGAGGTCCAATGGCGACGCAACTACTTAATAAATCTGCCCCACATTCCTTAAAAGGAACTGCCTCACCTCAGCTATGCTGAGCGAGATTACTGCTCAGTACTCTCCCACTTGTGTTAGATGTTAGGCTCTATATGGTTTGGACTTGCCCAGTTGTGGAGCATCTCTTTCACTGATCTTGGATAATATACTTTCAATTACAGGAGTTTGAGTAAATAGGGACTCAGTGCTGGTGTACTGAATCTATTGCCCATTAAGCATGATTCATTGTATTGGCCCCTCCAGTGGACAAGCGTGAACTGCACTCGGGTGGGTGAGGAGACATCATCCTAGTAATGTGTTGCCGCTTCTGGTTTTAAGTAACGAACACACGGAGAATTTCAGAGACCTTGCACATCCACAGCATCAACCAAGACATTTTGCACACCAAAATAGCGCCTCTGACTCAGATGCGGAAGTAGAACGTGAAAATGGTGATTGAAATGTGATGGTTGAATTTAGATACTGATTAATTGTCAACGCTGATTGTGTTGTTGTGCCTAGTGGTGTTGTTTGGCGGCTCTGTGATTACCATTCCTGTAACGCCCTCTTTCTGGCTCCTCTGTGTGATTGGCTATTGATTACCTTTGCTTCCTTTTTTCCCTTATACTGCTCCACGTATGTGTCCATTATAGAATCTCTTTGCTTTTGTTGGGAAGTTTCATGCCTGGGTCTTCTTTGATTAGTATTTTCTAAAAAATATAAATACAGATTTAAAACAAAACCCACCTCATCCATCAGAAAGAAAATGATGACTATTAATGTTGAATGTACATAATTCGAAACATGTTTATTTATTGAGTAACTCCACTGTACATATGTTTGCTGCTTGTCTGACAGAGAAACATCAACCGCTTACTTTGGTCAATACTAACAATAAAATCTGTCTATCAGACAATGCATTGGGGACGTCCTTTTGTACAACATGTCTGTTAGAAATATCAATGCTGTTGTTATATACATGCAAATAAATAACATGTCTAGTAAGATTATTTTCTCACTCATGGTTATCCCTAATCCCCTTCATTTGTATTTAGCAATTTCAGCCCTTTTAGGCTGTCAGAGCATTGATACATCTTCATTATACTGCCTCCTGCCTTATTCTAAGACGAAAAATATATGCTTCAGCTTTACATAAAGATTTAAGTTGACACCTGAAACCTCTCACATTTGTAGAAAGTCACAAATATGATCAAAACAAGTTCACATTTACATTCACTGCTTTAAATGTCACTTACTAACTACTGAAGACCGTTCTGTTGCACAATAAAGGCTTCTGTGATGCTTACAATGTCACGGTGAATGTGTATGTGATATTTAGGCACATAATGCTGTCGTAAAAACAGCCATTGATTGATTTGATGCCACGACAGTTTTCAGAGGTCTCTAAACGGAGACTTAGACATATTTATATATATAAAAAAAAGCAAAAATAAAAAAGGGAGATATTTCCCTTCGTGTGCACTCCCTCTAAACGCACCTCCCAAGCAATGATGACATATCTCTAACTTAGAAGAATTCTTTGCTCCCAGCTCTAACAATCTGAGACTTGTGAACTCATGTTTGTCGCAGAGATGTCCAGGATGGGGGCTCAGAAGCTACAAGGGATCCGTGATTTTGACTAATCTCCGGTAACAGCGCGATACCATGGAAACAAGGTGAAACACTTCGAAACACAACGGGTAATGACACATGCAGCCACAGTGGTTGAACATGAGTGGATTGCTAAGAGCTATTTTAGGGACGTGAACATCTTATTGCAAAGTAACAGAGCGCGCAGATGGAATCTGAGTGCTAGACCCGTGTACACTCGAGCTAACTGAAGGAACAAAGAGAGATATTGTGCTGCCATTTTGAAAACAAAAAAGACAGCCAAACCTGCCTGAATTCATCATGGATGACATTTCTGCTTAGATACCCTCGCACTTCAGAAGTAAGCACGAGAATTAGGAGGGGTGAAATTCGGATCAGTGACTGGAAGGTATTGGTTATGGACAATTGCAACTGACATGAGGGCCTGCAAGGAAACTTTACCTATGAAGATCACCAACCTTTTTTCTCCTTGAAACCTCAGTGTAAGCACCAAAACTACCAAATTAATAAAAGAATGAGTTCACTTTGTTAGAAGTTACGACCTCTAAGGGCATAAAATGGTGTCACTTCTTACAATTAGTGCATTGGATATGAACTTCATGATAAATAACTAAAAAGTAGGAAACCTGTTCTGGAGAAACATTTTCCATGATTCTTTTTCCTTTACGTTTTCCAAAATATTATAATTTGCAAAATGTCTAAACTATCCTGGGGAATCCCTTTCATGAGTTAAAGGTTGCCGGCATTCTATTTTTTCCACTAAGACATCGATTACTTCTGTCCCTCTTATGGGCGGACCCTCATACCACATTCTTCCTCCTCTCTGTGTACCTTGCCTTTGTCATGTTTGTGGGCGAATCCCTCACACCTGCCCATATTTTTCACCTCTTTGTCACCTTCATTCTCCATCAATTGTTTTTTCTTTAGCCCAGTCTTCTGCCCCGCCTATACCCCAATAACTCTAGCCCAGTGATACTCAAAGTACAGCCCGGGGGCCGCATGCAGCCCACTTGACCTTTACATGCGGCCCCCTGAAAACAGCAGAACTGGGCTGCTGTTCGCTGAACTCAGCTCTAACATTAAAAAGACATTAAATATACAGGCAAGCCTTTATTTGAAGGTTAATTGAAGTTTAAAAAAAGTAAGTAACTAGTTGTCCTGCTCCACTTAACTTTAGGAACACCTTCATTTTCAAAGCTATCTTGCAGCAAAATAGTAAAAATATGATAACGTCTCTTCAAAATTCATAAAGTTTATTTCATTCCACACACTTTGTTAAAGTGTTGAGGCTGGGATTAATCTCA
Source organism: Calotriton arnoldi (assembly GCA_963921515.1). Lineage (NCBI taxonomy): Eukaryota > Metazoa > Chordata > Amphibia > Caudata > Salamandridae > Calotriton > Calotriton arnoldi. The sequence continues at coordinate 133,413 of CAWUFW010015463.1, forward strand.
GGCTTTCTGGTTTCACATTGTGCAATTCAGCCACTAGATATCTATGCTTCGCTTCCCCTATACCCAACTTACCCCCCCGCCCCCACAAAAATAAATCACCACCCTGCTGGCATCAATGCGGCCTTCGTCACATCACAGACCAAACTGTGAGGCCCTTGAGAAAATGTTTGCGAGTACCCATGCTCTAACCTAACCTATACCGAAAGACCTGTACCCCTAAATACATATTCCTATACACAAACCCCTGTCTCTTCCTTAATACTTTGCCCCTTACCTACATCCCAATAGATCTATAAATCTACAATTGAGCATCCCACCCTCATCTACACCTTGAAGTTTCGAAGGTGATTCAATAGCAATGTCCTTGTAGTGGTTCTCCTTCCACATTTGCAACAAACACTACTAGTTAATTCACATAGGCACTGTCAGGATTCAAAGGTATTGTACAGCAGAGTCTGATGTCAATCATCCCGCTCCTCAGAACATGGCTCTGCCAGTACATTAGTAAGCACTAGAAACAGAACTTAATACTGGTGGGAAGGGGAAATGGGAATGAAAAGAGTTTAATAAGGTGTGTGTCTCTAAGACTGGAGAATACTCACAATAAAGTTCTCGCAAACTGACGTTCGCGGGCACCTTAAGTGAACCCAATGGATAAGTATAACACAGATATTTTTTATTATTCACAGACATTAGGAAGTCCAATAAACTCTGGCAGTACAAGAGGTAATGCTTGCCAGTTTCAAAGTGGCAGGTCACGTTGAACCTTAGCCAGATATGAAGGAATACAATACAAGGATTAGCGAGTTCCAGGATGATGGCAATCCTGGAAATGGGGTCAAAGAAAAACAAGAACAAGCAAAACAAATTAGCCAGATCATAATCCAGAGTCAAATCCAATTAAGGCAGAAGGTCAAGGAACCAAATAAGGGAACAAAATAAGAAAGGTTGGGGACGGAAGAAGAGAGAACGAACTAGTTTGAGAAGACAATGAGACATTAAAACACAGAAGGTTGAGCAGCACCTTCCAAACGGAAGTAAACTCCTTAAATAGCACCACTGCCTAGCATACCCTACAAGTCCCACCCCTTGACCTTCCCAGGCTAGTAGTCTCAGTGACCCAGCCACCATAGGCCCGTCTGCTCTATTCTCAAGGGGATGCAATGATTTTCGTTCAGCTTCTCCCCAGTGCTTGCCCAGATCTCATCACACCAACCTTAGTCCTGACAAGTACCCCCAGGTCCCTGAAGATCCCTATCACCTGTGGAGTCCCCCAAGGTCTCCTCTTGTCTCCTATGATATTCAGCCAGTACATGAAGCCCCTTGTGACTCTACTCACCAATAATAGCATCAAAATTCAGCAATACATCAATGATACACAACTCTGCTTCAAGGTCTCCTCTGCTCCAGACATCCAGTACCTCGAATACTGCCGACACCTCATCCAGACCTGGATGTGTAGCATCTACTTGAAGATCAACACGATAGAGGCAGAATTCATGTTATGTGCTAAGAACAACATGCAAAAGCTAGTAAACATCTGTCTCAATAACAGGAACCTTGACTGCCTAAAACTCCAACTTTCACTCAATGCAAAGAAGCAGTCACAGCCAGCACCTCCTGCAATCTGGCTGATAAGCTCACCATGTTCAGTAGCATTTGGCATACCCACAGATAAGATGCCATGCAGTGGCATAATGGAAAATAATGGGGCCAACCTGCAAAATGTGATGAGGGACCCCTGAATCTCATATATCCTACAGATATTCATTGGCTTTGGGCTGAAGGAGACCCTCTTAAAGGGTTGGGGCCCCATCACAGGTTAGGGCCTCTGCTTGTAGGGGCTGCAGGGGCCTAGGTTACAGCCCCGACGCCATGAGTTTGAGGACAAGGAACTGCAAAAAATGGAAAAAAGGAAACAGTCCTTCTCCATTTATATTCCTAGGATATGGAATATCATCCCTTTATCCATCAGGACCGCACCAACGCTGCTGAAGACACACCTCTTTAAAGAGCATTGTATCACAATGTAGTAACAGTCAGCTTAAAGACCCCAGCTCTGTCTTCAAACATTTGTTGACCGTATTCTATCCTTTGACTTTCTGTAGATTTGCTAGGTTTGCTCTCCTCAAATCCCATATACATACCACAGCATGCAAATCTGTCCCTACCTCGTGCAATTTTCATATTCCATTTTCCTGGTGGCTTTTCACTGAATTGCCTCAAAAACACAAAAGGAGAAGAAAAAGGGATTTCCTAGTTTTGGACATTCACAAAAATTGACTAGCCTGGCATCATTGATCAGACATTTTCTGAAATTAGGTAGAGCACAATTTTGTAATCCAAATTGATTATATAAATAAAATGTAGATTATGAGTCACCAAGTTCAAATCCTTCACTTTCAAAGTATAGATGAACTAGCTAGATGAACTATGACTATGAGTATCAACTACTCTTCAGCCACATCACTACAGAGAGAATATGAATATCTACCAAGTACTGAGGGACTGCTAGATGAAAAAGGTTTCTCACATAAACGAAAACAATATGCAAATAAGACAATTCAATCAAGCTTTCTATTATCAGCTATGGTGGGTCTTTCAATCAGTTCCATAAATATATGGCTTAGGTTATGATGATCTTTACCATAATGATCCATATGTTTCTTTCAAATTCTTCCCCTGGTTGCAAACCATCGTTCCCATCATGATCCACAGGTCCTTTTGATCAGAGACAGATATTTTCACATACAGTGGTGGCTGGTGAACTTTCAAAGAGGTGAGACGTTAACAGCTATCTGTGACTGCACAGCACATGCAAAGCAAGCACCTTCTTCGTCCTTGAAGGAATTTGAGTTGATTTTACAAATAAGAAAATCTAGAAAAAATAGTCTAAATTGTACATTTTACTTTGCAACATTCTACAACATAAATTAGTTACATAGTCAAATTTTTACATAGAGCTGTGAAGGAACCCTCATGAGGGTACCTACTGTGTCAGGGACTGCCGAATAGGGGTTTGGACTGCTGTCACCACTCAATATAAAACAAACATTAGCAAAGCAAATAGTCTGGAAACGACCACCAGCCTTCTGGTAATTTTTGATTTGTTTTGTCATGGTTTTTGCAAAAAATTACGGTTTGGGAATATGCTGGGCCCTCATCAATCTAACAAAAATCTCATTTTCTACAGGCAAAAGTTTGGGTGTCTCAAAAAAACACATTATCATAGTACTCTATGGCATTGAAGGGAACTGCTTTGTATGTGGATGCGTTCCTTCTGAAATGGCTGCATGCCATAACTGGTAGTGAAGTCAGTCAATGGCAGAAGTGGGCTGATACATTGCCCCTTAATGCATGCTGGAGTGAGTGGAAGAAAAATGTGAATGATACCAACCACAGACTAATGGATGACGTCTGGCTAACACCCCTATAAGTAACTATGTTATATGCATACGTTTAGTAACACAGACCTAAAAAAGCCAATCAGTTTGGCATTTGCTGCAAGTCTCTTGCCTTTGAGTAAGAAAGAAGGAAAGAAAGAAAGAAAGAAAGAAAGAAAAAAGAAAGAAAGAAAGAAAGAAAACAAGAGAAAGAAGGAAGAGGAGAAAAAAGAGAAAGAAAGAAATAAAGAGTGAAGGAAAGAAATAAAGAGAGAAGGAAAGAAGAAGAAAGGAAAGAGAGAAGGAAACCGAGAGAAGGAAACAGAGAGAAGGAAAGAGAGAAAGAAAGAAAGAGAAGGTAAGAGAGAACGAAAGAGAGAAGAAGAAAAGAAAGGGAGAAAGAAAGGAGGAAAGAAAGAAAGAAAGAGAAGGAAAAGGGAAGGTGAGAAAGAGACAAAAGAGAGAAGGAAAGACAAAAAACAAACAAAAGGCAAGAGAAAAGAAAGAGAGAACAAAAGAGACAGAAAAAAGAGGCAAGAATGATAGAAGGCAAGAAAAAGAAAGACAGAGAAGGAAAGAGGGAAAGAAAAAGGGAGAAAGAGGAGGAAAGAGAAGGAAAAAGAAAAAATAAAGAAGGAAAAAGAAGGAAAGAGAGACGGATGGAGAGAAAGAATCAAGAAAGAAAGTAAAAGCAATGAGAAAGAAAGAGAAAGAAAGAAAGAAAGAATAAGAGAAGAAAATGAAAAAAGAAAGAAACAAAAAGAAAGAAAGAAAGAAAGAAAGAAGGAAGGAAGAGAGAAGAAAGGAAAGAAATTAAGAAAGAAAGAAGCAGAGAAAGAAAAAAGGAGAGAAAAATAATTAAAAAGAGGATAACTTAATACAGCACAGATTCAAATTGACTCAGTCTGTTCTGGTATGCAGAGAAATAGTAGCAGTGAAAAAGTAAAACCCTCCAAAGGAATTTTCAACAGCATTGGCAAGAGATGGGATCTAATAAAGATGCAATGTGCATCAGAAGCGTTCTGCTATCACATCAGGCTCTATACACAAAGGCAATATTAAAGAAATTATAAAGTAAAAAGAAAAAGACTGGCACTGAAGGGAACTTGCTTGTGAGTGGATGTGCTCTTTATATGAAAGAAAAATGCAGTCACTCAAAGTGAAGTTAACCAGTGGCTTAAGTAGGCTGAACCACTGCTCGGAAGAGGCCTCCCTAACCTGAGTCACCAGTGGGGTGCCCCCATGCACGGCAGGACCAAAACCCGACGGAGGCACTCGCCGGACGTCCAAGATGGCGAACATGGCGCTCCAAGCGGTCAAGAGGCCTGGCCAGGAGAGTGCGGTGAGCACGGTGGGTGGCACCCTGTGGGGGCTGGCTGGTAGATTGTGCCCTCTCTTCCCACCAGAGCTGCCTGCCGCCCCTTTGGGGGGAAAACAGTGAGAAACCAATGGTGGTAACTCTGGGGCCCCCTGTGACATGCAGAGACTGCTGCAGGGAACCACGAGCACAAAAGGACAAGGGAACTGGGCATCCTGCTAGCGACACTGATGTTACCCAGGGGACCCCCCAAGCCAGAGAGTTGGGGGGGCAGAGGGTCCGGGGGATATCCAAGAGGAGAGAGAATCACCCCCCCCCCTCCCCACAGCAAGCTCTGAGTTGGCGAGGGACCTGGGTGTGGCGACTGCAGCACCGGACCAGGCAGTGGACCTAGCGGGGGCTGAGTCAGAGGAGAGAAGGGTGCTCATGTCACAAGAGGCAGTAGCATTCCATACTAGGTACAGTGAGAGAGACAGAGCAGCTGCTCCCATGGAGGTGACGGCCCTGTCAGTCCAGGAAGCGTGATTGAATGCCAGAGGAGAGATGGTTGGATAGTGGTAAGGGCGGACATGCAATTGAGCCCCAGGTGAAAGCAGAAGCATTGAAATGGTGAGGTCTAAAGCTTCCAAAACAATGAGGACGGAGGGACTAGGACTAAATGGAGGCAACAATGGTGGCCCACTGTGGGAATACAGGGCCCTGGACCTGGGGGCACACACGGAGATGATTCTGGTGGCTATACACGAAGCAAAAACTGGCCTACAACAAAAAATGGACACAGTGGCCCAAGACGTAGGGCTGCTGTAAGCTGATCATCACAAACTGGCGGGCAGAATGAAAGAGATGGAAATTTAACTCACTCGACTGAGACCCACTTTAACAACGGATGGTGCCCGCATTTGGACACTAGATGCAGCGGTTGCCACCCTGGAGAGTAAAAGGGACTACACGGAGGGGCTCTACCGCTTCAACAATGTGTGCTTGGTCAGTGTCCCGGAAAAAACAGGGGGTCCCTGCATGGAGTTATTCTTGGAAAAGTGGCTGTCCACAGTAGTGCTTGAGGGGAAAATGTCCATGTGGTTCTCAGTCAAAAGGGGCCATAGAGTCCCTTGTTGTCCTCCAGTACCGGGGGCTCCACAGAGGGCGATAGTGGCCTGGCTACTGAACTTGGACTTTGTCCCATGGGCTGTGGCAGGTGGGGGGTAGGCAAGTGAACATTTACCCTTATTACACCACTATGGTGCAGAGAAATAGGGAATCTTTTCTTCAAGTCAAAAGGCACCTGCGCCACTTGAATCTCCATTAGGCACTCTTCTTCTCAGCTAAACTCAGGGCACTGACGAGGGAGTCTCTTACTTCTTTATGATGGCGGCTGATGTGTGGCCTGGCTGGAGGCCAGTGGCATCCTGTGGTGGATACCAGAGTGGAGGAGAGGGATGGGGGCTGGAGAGGATCCTGGGGGTGCCGTAGAGCACAGAGCCATCGCTGCTCCGCACCAACGAGAGACCAGGTAGAATTAGAAAGAGCCATGGTTGTGGCTGCCCTACAACAGCAGCAAATCCTTGAGGAGACTAACAGATGGGAGGCCCTGGGAGTGGACTTGGAGGAAGCTGAGGATGGATCTTCACAAGGGATGGGTGGAGAAGGTGCCTGGGCACCCAGCGGTGACACCAATGATGGCAGTTGAGATCATATAACCTGGAGTGACAGCTGGGTCTGATGGAGGGTTGGAAGTTCTCAAGGGCCCACGGGGTGGCACAGGGGATGCCTTCTATAGAGCTGTGAGTAGTCCCTCAGGACACACAGAGATGAGAGCTGCTCCCGATGTAAAGTTGAGATAGACTTAAGAGTAATATGTTTGTTTTACAGGGGTGACAGGCACCTCTGCAGTTGGAGATGCCAACAGTTCAAAGTCAGCAACACAAGGGTGTAGGGAGGGGAAGTTGAAAGGGAGGGGGTGTGGAGGGAGAGCATCAAATTGCCTACAATCCTTCCCACTGCATCAGACAGAACAGAGCAGGATGGCAAGTGGAAGCTGGCCATGGCCGTGCACCTGACACCCAGTGCCAGGGAGGCACTCACTCTAAGGGTACAGTCCTGAAATTATAAAGGTCCGCAAGTTAAAAAGGGGATCCGATTGTTGATATGGGACAGGGATCAACCTCAGATAGCCCTCCCCACAATGACATAAAAGCCTGAACATGGGGGGATGGCCCTTCTGAACCTAAAATTGTCCTATTGGGCTGCTCAACTCCAGGTCATTAAGGGTTGGGTATACACAACACAGCAGGGATGATTGACTAGAGCTGACCGGAGAATGATGGACCCCGAGCTACCCTCGATGGCTGTATGGTGAGGGCAGGAAGATACTCCACTTTGGGACTCAGCGCCTCTTTCCCGCCTAAGGACCGTAGAGGGCCACAAGAAATGGGACTTGCTGGGCATCTCTAAAGTGGGCGACATATGTAGGGAGGGCAGGATGATTCCATTCCCTGAGCTGCAGACACAGTTCGAAGTCACAAGGTGCTAGTACCTCACATTCTAGCAAGTTAAGCACATTCTTTCGGGTTATGGGGACCTCCTTTGTGACATAGAAGAGGAAATGCCTCTAGAATATCAGGTACTGGGGACCAGCTACACAAGCATGCATTGTCACACACATATGCCTCCCTACTAACGCATAGTTTGCCTCCCCCCGGACATGCTGTGGGACAAAGGGGAATGAGACCTAGGGCAAATGAAAAACGAAGAAGGAGACTTGCAGGTACCCACGGGGAGCCAGGATTCCGACTGGTGCACCTAAAGCTGCTCCACAGGGCATACTACACAAGAATCCGCCTTCACAAGAAAGGGAGGATAGATAATGACAGGTGCCTCAAAGGCTGTAGACAGGGAGGTACCCTGATACACACCCTGTACTCGAGGCTCTGGGGATACTGGGAATGGGTGAGAGACAGAATTTCATCAGCCTTAGTGACCCCCTTGATGCTCACTGCACAATTAGTAATTGTGGGTATATGGGGAGAACAGGTTTTGGACAGGTACCCCTCCTCTTCCTTAAAGTGGCCCTAATGGTGGCCAGAAGAGATATTGTTCAATTATAGTGGGGGGGGAGCACTGCCAACAGAATATGAATGGATATCTAATTTGAATTGGTGCATGAGGACAGAGGAACTGGTCTAACCAAGCCAGAGGGTGTCTGTGTAAATTTGAGAGAGTGTAGGGCCCATGGAGAGAGGACATGGCAGACCTGGAACTAGAGTAGAAAGATTGAGGCTGACACTAGCGGAGGGGACTGGGACATCTTGAGACGAGAAACATCCCCAAGGACACAACAAAGGGCATGCCGCGAGATCCTGAACAGGGTCGACCAGAGGATTTGGTGGAGAATGAATGAGGAGGCAAGTACATGGGCTACAGTGTTCTATGGTACAGTTGTACGCTGTTTGAAAACTAGTAAAAAAGATCTTACAAAAAAAGAATATCAGATCACGTGATTCAGGTGAGCAGAACTAGACAACTAGAGGAGGTCCTCTTTTGGTAAGAGGATTATTATTCTTAGATAGTGGGAGCATGGATCCAGGTCTACAGACCTCTTGGAATTTGTTGAATTAGATATCATATAAGTTCAAGAAGTGGCTTGAGGGGCCTTTGGTAAAAAGGACAAAATCAATCACCCAATCAATTTCACTCAATAAATACAGAGTCCAAGGGGACAATTGTAAGAATAGGCCAAGGGGCAATACTAAAACAAATGCTAACATCTTATTGTAGGAGGATGGTGATGGAGGATTGCCTGTGGTACACATGTACAACATCCCATGAGATAACAGCATAGATGAAGCACTGGGGGACTGTGTAAGAAACACTGTTGTTTTGGGGCATTGATAGTGTTGGTAACATACAAAAATGATGGCTTAAAATATTTGAAGGTGTCAAGTAGTTTTACATTTACTTCAGGATTTCATCATTAGCCGGTAGTGGTGAAAACATTGGATTAAGCACTCTTTATTTTCCTCTCTGTCACAAATGATAGGGGGCAGGTGGAAATTCTGTTAGTGAAGGGCAAGAATTTGGTTTTTGTAGGTATTATTATAGACGTGAATGTGAGCTAATTAGTGACCAGCATGAAGCTAGCAAAGAAAATCATAACATTAACCTTAATTTATGTTCCTCACACAGATAAAGCAAAAGTGCTTCAATAAGATGAATATCAACCTGGTTAACTTCTCTTTGCTGCATATTACTGTGAACAACTTTAACGTCATGTTAGATAGCAGGCTCAAAATGCAATTCAAATGTTAGTGAAATGTAAAGAATAAAGTATGAAAAGCAATAAATGCCCTAAAGCTATATTTAATTTTGTACAGGTTTATTTATAATGATCAAAAAGCTGTTAGGAACTTCAACACATGGAGGGATATTCTCAAGAACTGGCGATAATTATTGCCAACCTAGGTTAACGCAATTTTACATAACGCCATCTATCGCGGGAAACTAACGCCGTGTTAACGGCGTATTCTCAACATGCCGGCAACAGGCGATAGTTTCCCGATAACGCGTCAAATGTCCGCGTTAAAATTTCCGGGCTGCTGATAAAAAAGGAAACCCGAACGTGAAAAAAGTGGCGATGGGCCCAACAGCGATAAAAATATCCGTGATAAGCAGCGCCAGGCTTGCTATTCCCACGTCAGGCGGGAAAAATCACCATAAAAGCTGCAAAAAAAAAGAAAAAAACCCAAACAACTGAGAAGCACTGTGGAGGAAGCTGGAGCAACTACAGAGGCCAACCAGAACCCCACAAACCCCCCCGGAGGACCAGCCAGGGACCTCGGGGAAGGAGAGGGGCAAGGAGAAGAAGAAGAGGAACCCGCGATTCAGTCCGCAGGAAAACAAGATCCTGATTACGGAGGTGATAGAACACCACCAACAACTGTTCATCACCTCCACCGTGTCATTGGCAACTAAAAATGCAATATGGCAGTCCATCTTGGCCAAGGTGAATGCAGTCGGAGTGAAGAGAAGGGAAGTGGACGACTGCAAGAAGCTCTGGAATGATGTGAAGCGCAAAACCAAGCTGAAACTCGCTAACAACCTGAAAGCCGCAATGCAGACTGGAGGTGGGAGTCCAGCGCCACAGCAGGAGCTGGATGAGATGGAGGAAATGGTGTCCACAGTCATCAGTGGGGAGACGGTGGCAGGAGTTGGGGGACCGGACACTGCTCAACATGACCTGACCCAACAGCAACAGGGTGAGTAACGACCAGGGACTGGGGGGATGGGGGGAGATGGGCACAATGGCACACATGCACAATTAAATATAGCACAGTGCACACCCACAATGACTCCGGATCATGTCCCTGATCTCCTTGGCATACTGCAGCACACATAGAAACAGCAAGTAGGCCCCCGTCGACAATGTGCCCAGAGGGGGCCCTCCCCACACATCACTAATCTCACAACAAACCCATGCACATGTGCTGAACCCAGCAAAGCTGCGGGTCCGTGAGCCACACTGACAATGCAAGTGACACTGCATGACGATTAGCATGGCTGCAGTCCAATTATCATGACGTGGTGCACGCCACGACACTGAGGTGGCTGAGTGTGGACCACATCCGTAAAGGAGCAGGTCACACTCTGACACATCCACGTGCACAAACAACCCCTGACGTCAACAAGACATCTGCGGACAAACCATGCCCAAGAGTCCCAACTCCCACCAAGAGCCCAATTTACCCAAGTCTGCAACATCTCAGCACTGTATAAGCACAGAAGTGAAAGGCACACCGCCTGAAAGGGATAAGGGCCAGCAAAATCAGAGCTGCAGGGGCGACTCTCCCACAATGCAGCACACACACATAAGAATCATAGCACATCAACATTGACAACAATGTGGTACAAACTGCAACACATTCACAACAGAACAGAGGACACAACTGCTGCTGCTTGTGTGTAGAAACTGGCCAATCACATTTGTCATAGCAGGAAACTGTGAGATGATAATGTACAAGTACAACCCCACATCCCTGATGGTGTAGAAATGTCCACTGTCCCGCATCAAATAGGCATCTCCTCCCAAACAGTCACAATGTACATTGTCATGCAGTCTGTTTGTAAACTTGTCCAATGCGTGAACATACATGGAACACACTGTTAAACTGCATCTCCCCTTTACATTGCAGAGGGAGAATCAACACCTCCTGCAGAGCAGACCGTACATCTCTTCACTGATGATGAAGAGGACCTCCACACCATCGACACTGACGCCCTCCAACAGCTCATGGACACCCTCAGCACCCCACCCCCAGGAGCAGGGCAGCCCAGCTGCATCGAGGAGACCCCACCCCCTGCACAGACCACACAGCAGGAAGCACCCACCACCACGGCTGTCTCCCAGGACCCCCACGACCAACACATGGCATTCCAACACCGTGTGTTAGAGGGCCAGAAGGAGATGGCTGATCAGGTGCGGTGGGGTTCGACCTCATGGCAGCCAAACTAGTTGCCATACGTGGGTGTCTAAGTCCCATCAGGGACCACTTACAGTCCCTAACGGACACCCACAGTCCGCTCCATGCTCTCCAACAAGCCATGGCTGACATCGCTGGAGTCATGACTCTGAGACAAGAACAACTGTCTAGTCAGAGTGGCTCCAGCGATGTCAGCTGGGAGTTGGGACACATGCGGAGGATCATGGAGAACATGGAGCGGATGCAGGCGGAAAGAATGGCTGCCACGGCTGCACACCAGCGAGATGTAGCTGGGATCTTCCATGCCTTGCAGATCCTCATCATGGCATTGCTGCCACAAGGCCTGGCGCAGATGAATGCTGCTGCTACTACTCCATCCACATCTCCGCCCCCTGATATGTCAGTGCCTCACAGTGCGGCAGACAATCCACCTCCGGCCCCTGGTGTGTCACTGCCACACAGTGCGGCAGACATTCCACCTCCGACCCCTGATGTGTCAGTGCCACACAGTGCTGCAGACAAAACACCACCACCCACACGTGAGGCACATCACACATCAGAGGATGATGATGTGGATGATTCTGCCTTTGTGGTAAGAAGGAAGCGGTAGCATTCATCTCCGCCATATGGCCTGTTTAAGCTTGGTTCTGCCCTCTGCATCATGCCCTGGAATAGCACCTTCCACTGTCCCCCGATACACTCTGCGACACTCACCTTGGCCCTCGACATGGACTGCCATATTTGGTTTGGTTACCAATGACACAGCAATCAGACTGCGGACTGAACTCTTTCTCTTCCGATGAACTTGTCAATCCCTAAAGGACTCTGGCTGGCCCTCCATGGGGCAACAATGTAAAGTGGGGTTTGTATGGCCATGTACTGGTCCAGCTTCAACACTCCACCGAATGTGATTAAAACACTCTAATTTACACAGATGTGTCATGTCTATAATCAAGCAAGTATGAAAGTATGGATGAATGTAGGGGCAGTGATTCCAAAAAAAGGTACTCCCTGGGAACTGATATCAATGCGCATGTTTGACCGTGACCCAGATAGGCAGTGAGATGACTGGGAATGTGTGAACTAGCTGTGGCCTCATTGCTCCTAAACAACAATCTCACAATTTCCCAACTTAGCCCCATGTCAATGTAGGAAATAGGGCTGTGTGTAAAAAAGTCAAAGTTATGTGGATGCCACAGCTCGGAGCAATGATTTGTTTGAGTGTGCAGCGGTTGGACTCCTGGGATGGTCTGTGCGTAAGTGTGAAGCTGAACACGGACAAGACGGAGGTCCTCATCCTCGGCTCCAACCCCTCAGCCTGGGACGACTCCTGGTGGCCAACGACGCTGGGAGCAGCCCCGACACCCACCGACCACGCACGCAACCTGGGAGTCATCCTCGACTCAACGCTCTCCATGGCCAAGCAAGTCAATGCAGTCTCCTCCTCCTGCTTCAACACCCTCCGCATGCTTCGCAAGATCTACAGGTGGATCCTGACAGACACAAGAGAACAGTCACCCAGGCCCTCGTCAGTAGCAGACTTGACTATGGGAACGCCCTCTACGCGGGAGCCCCGGCCAAGCTCATCAAGCGACTGCAACGCATACAAAACGCCTCCGCACGCCTGATCCTCGACGTACCACGCCACAGCCACATCACCCCCCACCTGATGAACCTGCACTGGCTCCCTGTCGACAGGAGGATCACCTTCAAACTCCTCATCCACGCACACAAGGCACTCCACAAAACTGGCCCAGCCTACCTCAACAGACGACTCTTCTTCTACGTCCCCAACCGCCAGCTCCGCTTCGCCGACCTCTCCCTCGCCACCGTCCCTCGCATTCGAAGAACAACCACCGGCGGCAGATCCTTCTCACACCTCGCCGCCAAGACCTGGAACACCCTTCCACTAAGCCTACGACAGACCCAAGACCTGCTGACCTTCAGGAGGCTACTCAAGACCTGGCTGTTCGACCAGAAGCAGCACCCCCCCCCCCCCCAGCGCCTTGAGACCCTCGCGGGTAAGTAGTGCGCTCTACAAATTCTGTGATTGATTGATTGATTGATTCCATGCAAAAGAACTGCGAGCAAGGACTTCTGTGTGTGGGGTGTGTATACGTTGGTCTTTGGTTAGCGCTGTGCGTAGTGTGGGAGTCGTCATCCGCTGCTATGGTATCTCTCAGGGGGTGCCGGGCTCATGCAATTCCAAGGTCGGAGGTGCAGATGTGCTACCGCCTTTTAGTTCAGACAAAGGAGCTTGCATCCCTAATGTTAGTTTGTCATCTGCTTGCATTCTGGAAATGTGATGTGGAATTTTTTTGGGGGGGATATCACTGCTTCGCCTTCCGGCATGGTTGAACCCTTACCAGCCATGTACGTGCCCTCATGGTCAATTTTGCATGCTCTGATGTAGCAGTGGTGTTTTGCTGCAGTCTGACAGTGATAGGTACAGGTAGCTGTGAGGAGGCGCGTGACTTCTCACCTTGCACGTATTATCTGACACTGTTCACTACTATTGATGGATGACGTCCGTGTACACATGTGATCTGTACATGGCACATATGTCCAGGGGACACCTTGGTGTGTTCCACGCAAGGTATTCCTGCTGGCTTTTTGGCTGGTGTGCATCTCCCATGTTGCTGAGGTGTTCACTGTGCCCCCATCCCCCTTACGTCCATGTTGCTCATGTTGTGGAACTTGAGTCACAGGGTACATCTCTGCATCAGGGTGGTTCATATTTGACCCCAAATGACACCCGCAATTTCATATTTGACCCCAAATGACACCCGCAATTTCATATTTGACCCCAAAGGACACCCGAAATGTCATATTTGACCCCAAATGACACCCGCAATTTCATATTTGACCCCAAAAGACACCCGAAATGTCATATTTGACCCCAAATGACACCCGCAATTTCATATTTGACCCCAAATGACACCAGCAATTTCATATTTGACCCCAAAGGACACCCAAAATGTCATATTTGACCCCAAATGACACCCGCAATTTCATTTTTAACCCCAAAAGACACCCGCAATGTCATATCTGACCCCAAATGACACCCGCAATTTCATATTTGATCCCAAATGACACCCTGTTGTCTTTTCATGAACACCAATGACAGCCTTCATGTCATGTTTTTATACACATGTGATACGCTGATGAGTGGGATTACGTACTACATTTGACACCCTGAAATGGCATTTCTAATACGTGACACCCTAAACAGCCTCTCTGTACAGAGGTGATATACCCACCATCTATTTGCTATTTGTGAGATTGTTAGCACTTAATGTTGTACTTACAATTGTCAGAGTGATGTGCTAATGCAGAGGACTGACATGCACACAGGGAATGTGTGTTGCAATGAATTTATTTGCACATGCTGTTCATGTGGTCATTTTGTACTGTTCCATGATTGCTTAGGACAGTCACAATGTGACGTGCTCATGCGAAGAAATTGTTAATGATTGTGTTCCTTCGGGCTATTCCTGCTGCAGCTGCAGTGGGGTGTGGTCCACCTGCCTCATCTTCCTCATCATCGTCCGGTGCATCTGGCACTTGGATCCATGGGGCATTGGTGCGTACACATATGTTGTGCAATACACAACATGCAATGATCATCTTGCACACTATTTCTGGGCTGTACAGGAGTCTTCCACCTGTGATGTCCAGGCACCTGAAACATGACTTTAACATGCCAAATGTGTGCTCAACAATGCCCCTGGTGCGTTTGTGGGCCACATTGTACTGCCTCTGGGCCGGGGTGTTCGGGGCTCGGAGGGGTGTCATCATCCACGGGCAGAGTGCATATCTGTTAGACCTGGTACCATTGCGTGAGTCTCCCTTCCATTTTTTTTACTGATTTCCTCCTCTGTTTTTGATATGTTTTGCTGGTTTAGATGCTTTGGGCACTGTGCCACTGCTATTCAGTGCCACAGTGCAAGTGCTCCCTATGGTAAATTGATGTATTGATTAGTGACTCCATGATTGGATCATTTGATTTACTTGTCAGACCCTAGTATAGTGCACCATGTGTGCCCAGGGCCTGTAAATCAAATGCTGATGGTGGGCTTGCAGCACTGGTTGTGCCACCCACAGAAGCAGCTTGTAAAGTGTGTCTCAGGTCTGCCATTGCAGAGCCTGTGTGCAGTCTGTGACTGCCATGTCGACTTGGCAAGTGCACCCACTTGCCAGTCCCTAAACCTTCCCTTTTCTGCATATCAGTCACCCCTAAGGTAGGCCCAAGGGCAGGGTGCATTGTATGTAAAAGGTAGGACATGCCCTAGTGTGTGTAGCATGTCCTGATAGTGAATTACAGCCAATTTCGTTTTTCAATGTTGCAAGGCTACCTGTCCCCATAGGCCAGAATGGGCAGTTTGATTATAGCATCTTATAATCCTAACTGACCCAGGGAACATGGTAGAAATTCGAATTTAGTATGCCTGAACTCAGAACGATAAAATACATCTTTTAGTGAAGTTGGTTTTAACATTCTGTGTTTGAAAATACCACTTTTAGAAAGTAGGTATTTTCTTGCCTAAACCATCCAGCCTGCCTCTGCTAGCTTGTGTATTGTATGTCTGGTTTTGTGAGTGACAGGGGCTGGGGGGCACCAGGAGACAGGGTGAGTCAGCACAGGGCTGAATAGACCTATCTGCATGTAGAGTGGTGGGAGGAGTAGCACCTGGGCCTGAATAGGGCTGTGCCTGCCTTCCACAATGCTGGCTCCACCTCCTGTGGTGTGTCTGATGTCCCTGGCCCACACTGACAAAGGAAGAGGGTGTGCACTGGCAGAATGCATCCAGAACTGGTTTGGACTAGGTACAGGACCCTCTGCCTTCAGAGGACAAAGGATTTGCTGGTATAAATATTGGGGCCCTGACCCCAGAACTTTAGATCACTTCTGGAACAACAAGACGTACCTTTGCCAAGGAGAAGAACCAAGGAAGCTGCAGGAGTTTTGGACTGCCCCTCTGCCAGTGTGCTGTTTGCTGGGTTGGCCTGCAGTGGTCTTCATTGCCAAGGAAAGGAGAAGGAACTTTTAAAGAACTTTCATCATCTTGCAGAATATTCTCCAAGGGCTTGAACTAGAGCTTGCCTCCTGCTGAAGTCTCAGGGCTACAAGACTTCACCACCAGCTCCCTCCTGAATTCCCTTGCTGGGGATTCTGTCTGCAGAAGCCTGCGTGTCGCTGGGAGCTGGAAGCGCGACTCAACGAGAAGAAGCGTGTCGCTGTTACAGCTGCTGCCGTCGCATTGCCGGAGAAGCGTGTTGCCGCCGCAGAGGCCACCGCCGCATCACCAGAGAAGCGTGCCTTCGTCGCAGCTGCCTGCCGTCGCATCACCGAAGAAGCGTGGCTTCGTCGCAACTGCCTGCCGTCGCATCACCGGGGAAGCGTGTCGCCACAGCAAGGGTCGCCGTCGCATCCCCCAAGAAGCCAGTCAGTCATAATAGCTTTATTCGACAAATAGTCATAAAAGCTGAGTACAATACAAAATATATGACCAAGATATTAAAACTTTTAAAAAGAAACTTCCCAAAAAGTTAAAAAGTCCTAAAAATTATAAAACCAACAATAAAAGGTTGTAAGCTCCCCTCAATGTTATATACATATATACAAACGAGTCTTTTTACAAAAGAAACACAAAATTCCATGAACAACTCAACTCTAGCTTTGCGCTTACTACCTTTAACGTTAAAAGGAAAGTTAGGCATGTAGTACACGTTCATTACAATGCAACAATCACTTTAGATCTGATCACCCATGCCCATCCTAAAAATTTAGCTAAAGATATGGCAAGGGGTAACCATGTTTCAGTGCGAATTAATCTAAGAGCTAGCTCGTGTTTTCGTGTACCTAGGGCTCTGCAAATTGGGGCCAACCAAGTATGCCTCTGGACTTTATAAGCGGGACACACGAATAACAAGTGGGCCAAAGACTCCAAGTTTACATGACAAATAGGGCAGGAGGTATCACCTTCAGTGTCCCATCTCGCAGTAAATGACTTTATGGGTAATGTGCCCACTCTAAGTTGGAAATACAGCTTTCTATCATGAGGCTTCGTTATGGTGTCCCAATATGGTTCCAGCTTTTGTACTGGTTTTACATCTAGGAATTGAACTGTTAGTGTCGAAGGATCAGTATTCCTAAAGGTGTTATTAGTCACCCATCCCCAGTATCTTTCCTTCAGCTGTGCTTTAGAGGGAAACTGAGTGTTTTCAGGATTTTCCCATAGGGCGGCCATGCCTTTAGTTACTAGGATAGATCTAACTTCCTGCAGCCATTTAATTTTCTTGTAACGATCCGCTCTTATCAGATCTTTTAGACCCTCAACATAAGGTGTCAATTCAGGAGTTGACCAGATTCTCCGCCAGAACAACAAAGGGCGTAGTCTGGCACTATCAGCCAAAGCCTTCCTGCCTAAGTCATATAGTAATGGCCGTACCGGTGTACTTTGTGGTAGGTAGGTGATTTTACGAAAAAGCTATTTTCAGCTAAAGTTAGTTTTGAGAGATTTTTAAATCCCCAGAGCTCTGCCCCATATAATACTGCACTAACAACTTTCATGTTATAAATGTTCAAGACTGGACTAACTGGTTTTGTAAACGATGCATTAAATTCAGCCAGTAAAGATCCTGCTAACTGACGATGTTTCATTGTGGCCATATCCAGTTGCTTACCCCACCTCATGTCACTCTGCATAATGACCCCAAGATATGTAAAATCTTTTACCTGCTCTAGGGGTTGATAATTCAGCACCATCACTCCTCTGTAAGATCTGTGGGGATTAAATGTCATAAACTTTGTTTTGGACACATTTATCTCCAAACCCCGCAGATGACAAAATTCCTCGAAGAGTGATAGGGCTCGCTGTAAACTGCTCTGTGTTTTAGCGATTAACAGCGTATCGTCTGCAAACATGAGAATGGGGATATTTACGCCCGCCAATATAGGTGCATCAGTTGGGTTTGCTTCCAGAAATTTTACAATGCCATTTATAAATATAGAAAACAGCGTTGGTGCCATCACACAACCTTGTCTCACCCCTTTTTCCACTTGAAAGGGGAGGTAACCTGACCCTGGGTACCCCACCTGATTTTTGCGTGGTTTCCCTCGTGAAGTCTAGCTATAAGAGTTAATAGTTCTTTAGGCACCTCCAGATCTTGCATTACTCTCCACAGTCTACTACGGGAAACGAGGTCAAAAGCTGACTTTAAATCCACAAAGGCAGCATACAAGCCTCCTTTGTCTAAGACCACCATTTTCCAGTAGAGCAATGTGAAGCGAAAGGTTTGGTCAATAGTACTTATACGTGACCGGAAGCCTGCCTGGAATGGTGATAATACATCCTGCTCATCAATCCAATCTTGGATTTTATTTAGCACAAGGCGTCCCATAATCTTTTGTGATGAGTCGATTAGACTTATGGGTCTATAGTTCCCAGGCAGTGACTTGTCCCCCTTTTTAAATATTGGAATTATCTCCGCTCCTTTCCATGAATCTGGTACCGGCATACCTTTAGCAATTTCATTAATTAAAATCAAGATATATCGGCTCCATTTAGATTTATTGGAAAGGAATATATCAGCGGGAATCCCGTCGGGCCTGGTGCTTTACCTCCCATTAGAGAGCCCAAAGCAATATTAACATCCGCTTCACTAAAAGCCAGACCATCATAGTAAGTGTATGCAAACTCAAACGCATCCTTATCATCTATACTACAGGCATATTGAGATTGAAAATGCGTTACCCATTGATCTTGGCTTACATGATTTATCGGCTCTACAAGTCGACCATCTCTGCCCCATTTGACTACGTCCCAAAATTGTTTAGGATTTTTACTTTCACAGGCACATTTAAGATCCTGCCATCTGTTCTCATCCCAAGATTTCTTCGCAATCTCCTGGGCTTTCTTATAGATTTGCCTGGCATGCCGCACTTTAGTCAGATCACCTTCCTTAATTGCTTTCCCCAGGGAACTACGAGCCTCCTTACAGTCTTTATTAAACCATTTATTTCCATTTTTGTGGTGAATACCTCTGCTTTTACAATTTTTTATAAAAGTAGGTACGGAGGTGTATAAAGAAATCAGCATGAAATTCAGTTACCAACTCAAGGGGTGCCAGGTTTACCAGGAGGTCTTCTAATTCTAGTATTGCATTGTCAACATCTAGAGAGATTTTATCTAGGACTTCAGGCTTCTCTATTACATTTACCCATTTCAGGCGCCTCATGTCATTTGTGGGAACTAGATCTAGGGATATCATTTCTCTACCAGAATAAATGACATCTTTCTCTATCACTACATCAAAGACTGCGCACAAGGGGTTATGATCGCTCTCTATTCGCTCATTTACCATCATGTCCCTTAATACATGCCAAAACTGACAACTAATCAATAAGTAATCAATGCGGCTAGAACTAGATCCATTGTTAAAAGTACATGCACCATCTCTATCTGATTGAGTTCTACCATTTGCAGCCCTTAGTCCTTTCTCCATACAGATGGAATTTATCTGAACCACCACATCAGTCCATTTTTTTTACTGGAATTAGATCTAGTTTAGGAATTCTCCACAAGTCATCTTCCACATCAGTAATATTTGAATTCCCAATTAGGAGGGGTTCAAAAGTCACATTGAAGTCTCCCGCTATTATTACATTTATACCCCTAGAGTATTGGTCTAATAAAGTATCCAAGGCCACTAAAACCTCGGATTTCCTACCCTTTGTCCCTCTTGCATAGATGTTTTAGATGTCAAGCTTTTCACGCTCTCCCCACTTCAACCTGAGCGCTAGTATATCCTTGTTGTGAGCCTCGAGGACCTGCACAGCAAAGCCAATTTCTTTAACCCTCCCGAGGGTCGACCCTTTCCACCAAGAAGCGTGTCGCCGTTGCAGCTGCCTGCCGTCGCATCACCGGAGAAGCGTGTTGCAGGGCCTGTCGCGGCTCCAAATATACAGAGTTCGCCACACGGCCGTCGGGCGTGCACGCATCGTCTTCACATCGTCGCATCGCATCAAGAGCGCACCCGCATCGCATCGCACCGGATCGTCGCACCGCATCGAGGCGCCTGCTCGCCGCATCACCCTCCCTGCGGACCCTTTGTTGGTTTTGCGTTACGCATCCAAGGTACTTTTGTGAGAAACATGTCGCATTTATCATCAACTTGAACTAAGTTACTTCTACCATCTTTAAGTCTATTTTTGAGTACAGTATTGTGTATTTTTGTCGTTTATGGTCTTGTGTTAAGTTTATATAAAGAATACTTATTTTTATAAAACCTGTGTAGTATCCATCTGTAGTGTTTTCACTGTATTACTGTATGTGTTCACAAATGCTTAACACACTACCTCTGAGATAAGCCTGTCTGCTCGTGCCAAGCTACCAAGGGGGTGAGCAGGGGTTATCCAGGAGTGTAACTCCCTTGCCCTGACTTAGAAGCAAGGGTCCCTATTTGGACAAAGGTGTATACCATTGCCAACTAGAGACCCCCAGTTCTAACAATATCCTTGATCACTTGTGAGAGGTAAGTGAGATTAGTGTAAATTGGTGGTTCTGCATGCTGTGTTGGCAGACTTACAAGTTTTGTGGTGTGTGATTTGTGCGACTTTGGGATTCATGTTTGCCATGTATTGCTTCTGGCAAATTAGCGGGATCAATGTGTATTACGCAGCCTCACAGCTGCTCCTCCCTCCCCCCGAGCCTATTTACTTGTGTGCGCAGCGCGGTTGCATCACTTGCACTCCTACGGCACACCATTGTCATGCCTGTCTGCGCATGTCCGCAAGCCTGACAACAACACTGTAATGTTGGCCGTTGAAGGTGGGCGGCCACGTGTGTGTAGGCCTATGGTAAGGATAGGGAGGACACAGATGTAGAGTACAGGCCTGGCTGAACTCGCGCTGTGATTGAGGCTAGGCCTTTGGCTTATGCTGCGGCAATGAAGATACACACACAACAGTTGGCATGTATGAGCCAAGACCCCAAGCGGTCTTGCGCTCCTTTATTTATCCATTCGGGCAAGCCCGCCCTCCGGGTGCATGCTACATTGCAACATTGTCGATTAAGGTCCGGGTGGTGCCGACACTACAACAGAGACACACGCCATAGTTACTTTTGTGGCCAGCCCGGAACTGAACCACGCCCAGAGCCCACAACTGAATCACGCCCAGAGCCCCAGGCCATTTCTTCACACTCCTCACACGCCTACGCTGCGCTGCCGCCGTGGCACTGGGATGTCGTGCGCTTCGGAGTACGTCTCCAGACGTTCCACCCAGGCTTTCCAGCGGCCTGCCTGGGACGGAGGTGGCCGCATGACTGTGAAGGGCTCCAGTGGCATTACCGAGGACATGCTGTTGGTTTGCTGGAGGCGGACTTGTGGGGTAGCCCCACGGGACGATGACTTGTGGTGCACAGAGGTAGTGGCACCTGAGGCACTGCGTCCGGCATTGGCCTACCGCCACGTGGCAATGACTTGCGGTGCACTGAGGTAGGCCCACCTGAAGAGCTGAGCGGGTGTGCAGCCTGCGATGATGCAGTAGGCCTGGAGGCTGGACGGTGACTTGTGGTGCACAGAGGTAGTGGCACCTGAGGCACTGCATCCGGCACGGGCCTACCGCCATGTGGCGATGACTTGCAGTGCACTGAGGTAGGCCCACCTGAAGAGCTGAGCGGGTGTGCAGCCTGCGATGATGCAGTAGGCCTGGAGGCTGGGCGGTGACTTGTGTGCACAGAGGTAGTGGCACCTGAGGCACTGCGTCTGGCACGGGCCTACCGCCACGTGGCGATGACTTGCGGTGCACTGAGGTAGGCCCACCTGAAGAGCTGAGCGGGAGTGCAGCCTGCGATGATGCAGCAGGCCTGGAGGTCCGGACTGGAATGGATTTGTCTGAGACCTGCTGGACCGCAGTGTAGGCCGGAGGGAGCAGTCAGCACACAGAACTCCGCGGTGTGGTGCCGCAGGGTACGCTGGGGGCCTGTTGCGCGGAAGCCAGCGATCGGCTGAGGAGGCTGCCAAGCTCGCGGGCCTCGGGCTTGAAGATTGCACCGGCACGTGGTGGGCCCTCTTGGAGACACGCCGGTGGCGGCAGGTGAGCAGTGAGGCCTGGGTGCGCAGGGGCGGGCAATCACCGCTGGGCGCCGGACGGGTCTGGGGACCAACGGGCTGGGGTGCAGCAGGTGCACAGGATCGCGCAGGCACCACCGGTCACGGCGGCGGCCTCGTGGCCGGGTGAGTGGCGCCGCCCTGGCAGACACGCCCCTGCAGGCAATGACGAGATGTGCGCTGGGTGTCGTGTGACATAGCCACCTCATCGCAGGTGTAAATTTGGCCATTGAAGGTGGTCGGCCATGTGTGTGTAGGCCTATGGTCAGGATATGGCGGACACAGAGACACACGCAGTAGTTACTTTGGTGGCCATCCCGGAAGTGAACCACGCCCAGAGCCCCGGGCTATTTATTCACACTCCTATGCTGGACTGGCGTACGCCGGCCCAGCCCTCTACGCTTACGCTTACAGGGGGGGCGACATAGCTACATGTCCAAGGTCTTCCCCACTGCCTGAGGTAACATGGTTGCGTCCACTGTCCACAACACTACAAACACCAGCAGTATATGTCCACATGGACATGTCTGTGCTCTGCATACTCAAGACTGTCCAGCACATCACCGCCACTCTTGGCATTGTGTACATTCTTATTCATGGGTCACTTGCCTCCTTCGCACATTCTTGGTTCCCACCTCTCCCCACATTCTGTAATTGTGTGGCAGAGGGGCTATGCCTTTGTGGATGGTTTGTCTACATGTCTGGCCCCTGTTACCACAGTTACTTGTGTTGTCGTGTCTGGTAGGTGGGCATGTTGGTTGGCATGTTGTATGTGATTTTTGTTACATGTGCATTCCCACAGTTGTGAGTTGTATGATTGTGGAGTTGAGGTGTGTGGTGTGTTCCGTTGGTACTTACCAACTAGCAGTCCATTTCCATAGGTGCCATCCTGAAAGCGCTGGTTGATGATGGACTGTCGGAAGATGTAGGAATCATGCACACTGCCTGGGAAGTTGGCGACGACATTGGTGAACAGTCCCCGGTGGTCCACTATTGCCTGCACATTGATGGAATGCGTGTGCTTTCTGTTGCGGTAATTGTGTGCAGTGTCGGCAGGGGGCACAAGTAGGACATGTGTGCAGTCAATTGCCCCCAACACATGCGGGAAGCCAGCTATGGCGTAGAAGCCTTGCTTGGTCTCCAGCTGCTCCTGCGCAGTGTGGGGGAAGTGAAGCTGCTGGGGTATGAAGCTGATGATGGCATCCAAGACAGGTGTGAGGAACTTTGATAGGGCTGGCTGTGAGACTCCTCCGACTCTGGCAGTTGTTGGTTTCAATGTACCAGAGGCCAACAAGTGCAGCACAGCCAGCAGCTTTGTCTGCGGAGGGATGTTGGTTGTCCGCTGTGTTGGTACCGTCAGCCTGTGGGCAATGTGGGTCAGTATGCGGAGGATAGTTGTCCTTTTGAGCCTGTAGTGGGCCATGACATCCTCTGGCGTTAAGTCTCTGAGGCTGGTGCGTTTTCGGAAGGTCCGCTGTCTTGTTCTGCGCTGCCTCGGTGGTAGTCCGGGGGGGGTGGTCCTGGGGGTGGGGGTGGTCCTGGGGGTGGTGGCGGGGGGTGTTGTGGCCCTCTTGGGTCTCCAAGCTGCATGATTAGTAGCTCCATGGCATCTGTTGGTCTTCAGATGTGGCTCTGGGCTGGGCTCCCTCTCTACTGCAGGTTTTTGTCCTACTTAAGACCAGAAAAAAGCAGGTCTTAAGTCCCTGCTGCTAACGTGCCTTATCGCCTGTTTTTGGACCGCATCGCCGATCTGGCTGGTCGTTGAGAATATCGCGAAGTGGTGTTATTGTGAGTTTTTGCACGGGAACGCCTACTCTGCATATGATTAGCGTTAGTTGTCGCTGTCAGCCTTGGCGATGTTTTTAGCGGCAGCTATCGCAGGTAAACTGACGATGTCGGCTGTTAGCGCAGGCTTGTGAATAGGGCGATAAATCTATCGCCACTTTCGTGGCGGAAAAGTGCCGCTAAATTGGCGATAAATCCTTGAGAATATGCCCCATTATGTATTACTTGGGGTCGGAGTCGGAAAGGATTTGTCATGGGACCCAATTGAGGTAAATGGGTCAGAAGATTTGGTACACTTATGGTTCTTTACGTTAAGCCATTTTGGAACATTTACACCTTGAACATTTATTTAATGTATTTAATATTGTAGGCATTTTTGTGTAACATTCTATACCAAAATGGAGTCCACATAGAGAGAGTTACATTCCCAGCAAAAACAAATGTGAACTAGAATGTGGCGCCCATCTTTGAACTCAAGTATATCAAGGTGCTTACCCTGGACTTGCTTACCAAAGGCCGTTTATTTGTCTGCTCGCGTCCTGCTCAGTTTGAAGACTGAATTGTGCTACGATCATCTCTGGAAAATCCTCTTTGTGGTATCAGCTGAATTTATTCAGTGGATCTAATTGTTGGACGGCCACCATTTGTGTTTGTAAGGACTTAGATAGTTCTTCAAAGGCAGTATTGTTTCATCACTGATTCTATAGAACTAAAGTTACATTTTTGTCTGCAGACTAACAATCTCTCATTCCTTTTACTTTGGCTTTGAACGAAGTACTGGATTAGATTTTCTGAACATATTATAACCTGCATGCAATATTACTCGAGGTAGTTTAGGTTTAGTTTCTGTATGGATACATCAGCACACCGCAGAAGAGTTGGACTTTAGACTAACATTTCATATTATATGTTGCAGGCAAACAATTTGCATTCACAAGCACAAGTAACTGCTAAGGGGTCGATTCCGATCTCGGGCGGAGGCGCACCTAACACCATTCGGCCGGGAAAAAACCCAGCCGAACGCGTGTTTCCCGACCGATTCGTACAAACGTCCGAACGAGCAAGTACGATGCGCACAACTGCACAGATTCCGACCCAGTCGTACTCACCCAATCCAGGTCCTGTTCTCCGACCGAGCCTGATCCGTAAACGCAGAAACGAGTCGCACGGAAGCCAAAATGCAGCCCCGTCCGGCCGGACTAGTACGATGCGCCTTCCGTACGCGCCGAACCCGTCGCTACGCACGGCACGTCAAAGCATCCGGGAGAGGCGCACATAAGCTCCGATTCGCGCCACAAGACGATCCACGGCTACGAGACGAACACGCCAGCCACGAGTACGACCCGAAGCAACGAGAAAGACGAACAAGGCGAACCAACCATGAATCCCATCGCGCAGATCCTACCAATACTCTACATCTATTACCGGAACTGGTACGGACGAGTACGGCGCAGATGGTAAGTCAGACACCCACCACACAAACAAACCACACGTACCCGACACATAACACACACACATAGGGATGCAGAAATTACTTACACCAGCAACAGCAGCACCATAGGGGCGGGGTGGCTATCACCAATGCCATATACACCCATAGGGGCCCGGATGCCAACAACTACCACCACCCCCACTAATGGGAGGCTGGATGCCTACCACCACTACCACCCCTACCCATGGGGGCTGGATGCCCACCACTACCACCCCTACTAATGGGGGGCTGGATGCCTACCACTACTACCACCCTCACCCATGGGGGGCTGGATGCCTACCACTACTACCACCCCAACTAATGGGGGGCTGGATGCCCACCACTACCACCCCTACTAATGGGGGCTGGATGCCTACCACTACTACCACCCTCACCCATGGGGGGCTGGATGCCTACCACTACCACCCCTACTAATGGGGGCTGGATGCCTACCACTACTACCACCCTCACCCATGGGGAGCTGGATGACTACCACTACTACCACCCCTACTAATGGGGGCTGGATACCTGTCACTACTACCACCCCTACCTATGGGGGCTGGATACCTGTCACTACAACCACCCCTACTAATGGGGGCTGGATACCTGTCACTACTACCACCCCTACCCATGGGGGCTGGATACCTGTCACTACTACCACCCCAACCCATGGGGGGCTCGATACCTGTCACTACTACCACCCCTAGCCATGGGGGGCTGGATACCCATCACTACTACCACCTCTACCCATGGGGGGCTGGATACCTGTCACTACTACCACCCCTACCCATGGGGAGCTGGATACCTGTCACTACTACCACCCTCACCCATGGGGGGCTGGATGCCTACCACTACTACCACCCCTACCCATGGGGGGCTGGATACCTGTCACTACTACCACCCCTACCCATGGGGGGCTGGATACCTGTCACTACTACCACCCCTACTAATGGGGGGCTGGATGCCTACCACTATTACCACCCGAACCCATGGGGGGCTGGATACCTGTCACTACTACCACCCCTACTAATGGGGGGCTGGATGCCCACCACTACCACCCCTACTAATGTGGGGCTGGATGCCTACCACTACTACCACCCCTACCCATGGGGGGCTGGATGCCCAACACCATACAATGTGACCCCCTATCACATGTGTCACACATAAATGTGTGTGGCCTCCACAATGCAAACAGACCATGACCACTGTGGCAATGGGGTCCAAACCCCCATCATCACAGTGACCAAAATGTAAGTGTGGGGTCCATAGCTGAAGCACATCTTGAACATTGTGGCAATGGGGTCTAAACCCCCATCATAACAGTGACCAAAATGTAAGTGTGGGGTCCATAGCTGAAGCACATCTTGAACATTGTGGCAATGGGGTCTAAACCCCATCATCACAGTGACCAAAATGTAAGTGTGGGGTCCATAGCTGAAGCACATTCTGAACATTATGGCAATGGGGTCTAAACCCCCATCATCACAGTGACCAAAAGGTAAGTGTGGGGTCCATAGCTGAAGCACATCTTGAACATTGTGGCAATGGGGTCTAAACCCCCATCATCACAGTGACCAAAATGTAAGTGTGGCCATGGAAAAAGCTGCAACTGCCAAACAGCATGGCTGAATCCTGGTCACAGAACAACAAACACATCAGTGGCAAAGTAGTGTACGTGTCCCATAGCAACATATATTGGGTGAGGCAAACAGTGCAGTGCAAATAAGACATACCTTCGGCCATGTGCAGACAAACATCACCCATGGGGGATGACACTGTCAACATTCAACAACAACACAATGACAGAAGTGACCATCATAATGCAGAACCACATATCTGCTACAATGGGCACACAAATGTAGACATCCTGTGGAGACTGTAGATGTGAGGTGAACAGATACCACACCATGGCAGCAATGGGACACACAAACCATGAACATTGAGCTGACTGATGACCTAGGAGTCGCAGGGACAGCAGGTGAAACCCACCAAACAACATACAGCCAATGGAACACTAAAGATATGCCAATGCAGTGGTGCAGATGCACAAACACAAACAGGCAGCCCCACACTGCACATCAAACACAACAGGTGAGGGGGGGTTGCCAGTGTCTCCAGGCAACCACACAACACATGATGAGGCCTGAATACCAATTACACAGATGCGCATACAGTGCCACACAAAAGTAACTCATGGATCCAAATCCCCTATGTGGGCAATCAGGCATTGTCAGATGCGAGGGAGCACAAATCACACATGTCACACAAGCATGTAGGAACAGCAACTAACACAGCAAGACACAGACCCACCACAGCACTACCCCCAGGGTCCCCACAATGTGGTGACCCTGGGCTGCATGATAATCCCACTTTGATGACAAAGCTAGATGTCGTTCACACTGTGAACCACAGTCATGTGTCCTGAGCAACAAACTACCATCACACCTACACAAGCACAAATCAATCAGCACGGCCTGTCAGCCAAGGCCAACATGGAGGCAGGGGCCTAGCCGGGCAACAACTCACATCTGCACAGACTCAACACCACACACCTCGACCTCCACCAATGTGCAGCAGTGAAGCTCACATGCACTGGTGACATTGCACATGCACCCATGACAATCCCAGGGGTGGTGGTGGGAACTAAGCTGCAGAAAGCCATCACACATGGCCAGTCAACAAGACTCCTGAATGTCTGACACACTGCACAGTACGCCGTACATGGACATTACGTCAATACCACATCAACCAATGGGAACCAGGCCACAGTCCCACACCAATGAAGAAGCCAAGGTCACCCACAAAGAACACACATAGACGACTTACAACATTGCAGCCCTGACCCTGAGGAGTGCCAGCAGTCACACACACAACGTGTCACAATCACTGAAAGCTAACACAAACTGGAAATTACATGACAGGTGTAAACAACAAGTGCCAAGGGGAATCCTGACTGTGTCCCATCTGCGGTTGCCCACAAACTCAGCCCTGACAGCAAACACACCTATGGGTGACACCCTGATGACCAGCAATGTGCCATGCACCCACATCCCAGAGAACCCAGGAAGAAGACTTTGGGGGGAACATAGGTCAACTCAGCAAGCATCACAAACAGGAACATCACTAGGGATCCCAGCCTGCCCAGCAAAATGGAAGTGAACACACACAGACATGCTCACACAACACACACCTTGGGCTCAGGCAATGTCACCGGATCAACACACTGCCATGAGGGGACTCCACTCCTGTGTGAGGAAAGCTGTGCCATACATTGCCTCATTAGGGCTCCATCATGTCAGCAGAACACTTGGTCACACAGTCAACAATTAGCACCAAATGAAGGCTCCCGTCATATCAGCATGGTCATGGGAGTGTCACCGAAATCATCAGCACAGATCCAACACACAGGTATAGCAAGTTGCACTGATAACACAGATGAGTCCTTCCCCATTGATGCCCAAACTTGCATGTCCAGTGGAGATGGCCACACGGTCAGGGAAGTAGACCAATTGAACAATGGCAAGCACAACAGATGTGCAGGGCTGTAAGCCACAGATGTGATATTGCAAATAAAATCTAGGAATTCGCATTGCCAAATCTTGAAAACATGACACCCTCATATTGCTGCAAAGGATGACATGGATACACTACAGGATAGGACACATTTCCTGTGGACCACATGGGTTCCAGCACAGTAACACTTCATTTTCATGAGACCAAAAATCACCATCACTGCAGCAAGGGCACGGTTAGCATCATCAACAACATGTACATCAGAAGCAAAACCACTAGAGAACAGAAAGTTGCTTTATTCAGCATTTGGGTGAGAGAAGTGAAAGAAAAAATATAACAAAGGCCAATGGCCAGTCCATAAATGAGTCCAAACAGGGTGACAGTGCCAGATGTCACCCTTCGCATGCCTGCACTGCTACACACCTGGGACATTCCACTTGGAGGGGCATACGGGGGCAGGCCGGGCACCGCAGGGACAGGATCAGGGCTCACCAGAAGGAGGCAGAGAAGGGGTGGTGGGTGCTGGGGAGTCACTGACAACTGCAGTGGAGGTGTCTGACATGGTGTGTGCCGGCACAACTGGGGGGCATGACTCAGATGGTGTGGGTGCCGGCACGACTGCAGTGGGCCGTGCAGATGGAGTGGACAGGTCCCCCACTGCAGTGCCCAAGTCAAGCGGGGTGGTAGTGGACTCCACTGCAGTGCCCATCCCCAGGGGAGGAGAATGGGGTTCAGGTAAGGTGGGCAGGACAGAGGGGGAGGACACCGTCTCCACACCAGTGGCACAGACATGAGCAGCGAGGGGTGTGGTGCTGGAAGAGCAAGTGGCAGGGGGAGAAGGCCGGATCATTTTGGGGATGGTGTATCTGTGGGTGGGGGAACCTGGGGCAGGGTGTGGTGGGGCACCTGTGGAGTGGGGGCCTGAGGGATGGAGGAAGGAGACTTGGTGCTTGTGCCGCAGGGCGGCGGAGGGGTCTTGCTTGTCCGGGTCCAGGGGGACTTGCGGATGGGGGGCTCAGTCTGTCTGCGCCTGCGGGAGGGTGTCCGGGGGCGAGGGGCAGTCCCCTCTGCGTGGGTGGGCTTCCTCTTCCCCCTGAATGCTGGATCAGCTGGATTGGAGGGGAAGAGGCCTAGGTCAGAGAGGAAGACCCGCTGTGTAGGTGGGGTTGCAGGTGAGGAATGGGAATGGGCCTTGGAGGGAGAGGTGTCTGAGGACTGTGCAGAGCTCGTGGATGCGTGTGTGTGTGCCTGTGCCCCATCCCCTGTGAGTGTGGTTTCATTCCCCTGACTGTGCGTGCGTGTGCGTCTGGATTTGGGCATGTGTGTCTGTGTGCTGCATGTGTCTGTGCTGGTGGGTGCCTGTGCCGGTGTGTGTGTGCTTGGGACAGGTAGGGTGCTGGGGAGTGTGGATGGAGCAGAGGTAGGAGGGGTGAGGGACTGTTGGAGGAGGGACACTGCTGCCGTCAGGGAGGAGTCCATGGACCTATTGCTCCTCTGTAGGGCAGACATGCCCGATGAGATGCCCTCCATGAACGACACCAGCTGAGTCAACAGAGTGGTGTGGGCATGGAGGACACTCAGCATTGCTGTCTGCCCTACATGGAGCTGGCGAAGGAGGTACACAGACTCCTCACTCAGGGCAGCAGGGGACACAGGGGCAGGGGGTGCGGTGCCTGGCACGAAGGAGACATGCTCCCGAACACGGGAGCCTCCACGGACCTCTGGAATGGGAGCCGATGGGAGGGCGGTGGTGGTGGTGGTGGTGGCCGGGACAGCAACACTAGCTGGGGTGTGGTGGCTGCTGACACCCGCCTCCACAAGGGAGTCATCCTCCGAGCTGCTGTGGTCCTCAGCTGAGGTGGATGCTGCTGAGGACTCCTCGGTGTGGCTCCCCTCGCCCTCCGTGCCACTGGGTCCCTCCGACCACTCCTCGGCTGCTGACCCAGTCTGGCTCTGCGGCTCCTCCTGGTCCGTGGAGCTGTCCCCTCCTGTGGCCGTGGATGTATCTGCAAACAATAGGGAGACAGACAAACATCAGTCACCTGCACTGACTGCACACACCATAGTAAGTACAGCACATTACAGACCAAGCCCTGGTATCCTCAGTTGAACATTGCCAAAAGTGCCCAAACAGAGTAGGAGAAGCCAATTGTCAGTCTGATGGTCAACCATGGCACTCACATCCCTCCTGGCCTTGCACCCATCTGTCTGGTGTCTGTCGGATGGCAATACCCCAGTGTGGACACATGCACCACCTACACAGTAGTTGGACAGTGCAGAGAACACGGTGAAGTATGTGAACATGCACGCATCACAACTCTTGCCACTGAGTCAGTACAGATGTCCGGATAAAGGGATGGCCAGAGTCTAATTTGAAATGCATGTGATGCATACCAGCACCAGACACCATGATGCACCCATGTCCTGATAGTCATTGCCACAATGGGGTGCATGTAGCACATGTCACTTCCCTGCAGGATCACTCATTGGAAGTTTAATGCCATGGCACAGGCATGCCTGCTAAGTCATACATCACTGTCTCCAGTCACATGGGCAGGGCAGCCAGACAACAACAGTCTGCACTGTGTCACAATCCTAGGTCAGGGGGAATGCAAGTCCTGTAGCTGACAAGTGCACATATCCATCCCCCACACACCACATCATCTGAACTCTTATTTGTCCATGCCATACCAATTGGACATATGGGAGACCTGAAACACAACCCTCGGAACCTGATCACCTCACAATCTGCTGTGAATGGGAAACAGCTGCCTGAACTTCACATTCGCATACCCAAGTCTGCACGGTCAAGTGATCAAACACCTATATGTCACACAAGTATCGTCTCCCATGGTCACATCTCCGGTGGCATGCAGAGCCCTAACCGAGAAACACCCCAGTAGTCCTGACAACGAAGCCACAGCACAATGACACAGAGGCAGACACCTGAGGGGACATATCGCTGAGCGCAACGTGTCAGCTGATACACGGGAGTGGGAGTACAAAGTGTATTTTATGGCCTGGAGTAGGCATGACTGTCCTGCCCCACGTGAATGAGGGATGAGCCCTGGACAGTAGGCAGGTGGCTAAGTATGTGTGACACACTTGATATACATACTCCTGAGGCCCAAACATTGTTCCCACCCGCAGCATTGGTGTGTGCCAAATACCACAGGCACATGTGGTGAATCAGATCAGCTATTGGACCACATATCAAAGTAACACGCAGATTACATGTCAGGACACAGGCATTGTGTAAGCAATGGACCCACCCATGATGCCCACCACAGAGTCAGGGGAACAAATGCTGTCCTCCACCTTGAGCTAAGCAAAATGCAAGGACACAGTACCCAAGTGACACAATTCCCTGACTGTAAGGGCCACACCTGGGTATCAGATGAGGAGTGGGCAGTGCACAATTGAGGGACATGGGTCCTGGACCACATGACTGATGTACTGTGGAAGTTTAACCAGGCCAGAGGAGGGCACATAGCATGGCAGACAAAGTTCACAATGCAGTCATGGACTCACCCCCTCCTTGCTGCTCTCTGGCCTTCAGCTGCCCATCCAGATCAGGGAAGACCACCGCCAGGATCCTGAGCATGTGGGGGTCAGGGTCCGGTGTCCGCCCCTCCTGCGAGGAGGCGACAGCTTCAGCTGGACCTGTGCGATCCTCCGGGTCCAGCCCCGAAGGTCCTGCCACCTCTTCTGGCAGTTGCGAATCCGGCGCTTGTAGACCCCCATGGATCTCACTGCCCGGACGATGTCCAGCCATATCTTCTGCTTCTGGTGGGCATCAACCTGTGAGGATGACAAAGTGAAAAGGCCATTACTACACATGCAACATATCCGTGCATTACACAGTTGGATATACATGTCTCTATCACAGGGGCACATGATGTACACAGGCAGTGCAACAATGGCTCTGAACAGTTTGCCAGCAGTTACTACATGGTATCATTGCCTGGGGAGTAATACCTCGTTTAAATGCACTGTCACTGCACTATACCTGTTCAGTGCGTGTAACTACACACTATGGGGGGTGACAACTACTCAGTGAGCCTGCTAGCCAGTGGCGTGCAGACTGTAAGTCTTGCTAGTCAGACAACACGCACATTTAGTAAGGCAGTGGACAGCACACTAACCTGCTCCCCTGGTTTCCCATACAGCTTGCTGTACTGTGGAAGGAGGCTGTCCAGCAGGGCCTGGTTCTCCTCAGTGCTGAAGGCTGGGGCTCTCTCCACAGTACGTGCCATTGCAGGATCCAGAGGATGCAGGTACAGCAGCAGTGTTGGTGGCAGATGTCGTCCTGGAGCATGTAGTGCAGGCAAGTGAGCTCTCAGGGGAACAGCCAGCATTATATGGGTGCTGCAGAGGCAGATACTGTCCCATGTGTCCAAAGTGATAGGTCCAAGTCGTTTGCATCTTCTGAATCTGGCCAATCCATGGAATTGCACCACTTACACACGCCCACAGCATCCTTCAAAAGTTCAACTCCATGAGACCCATGATTTTGCAACATTGTTGTGGGTGACCAACTGAATTCACTGCATCAGACTCGTTGAAGGTTTGAAAACGCGTCCGTTGCCATGCCAGGCCATAGCGAATGGGTGCGCACCGATCGGTCCATTGCTGTACAACGCGTACATCGGATGACAACGCGTACCCGCTCACATTGTATGCAATGGCCAATGCGTGCTCACCGATCGGTCCATTGCTGTACAACGCGTACATCGGATGACAACGCGTACCCGCTCACATTGTATGCAATGGCCAATGCGTGCGCACCGATCTGTCCATTGCTGTACAACGCGTACCCGCTCATATTGTATGCAATGGCCAATGCGTGCGCACAGATCGGTCAATTGCTGTACAACGCGTACATCGGATGACAACGCGTACCCGCTCACATTGTATGCAATGGCCAATGCGTGCGCACCGATCGGTCCATTGCTGTACAACGCGTACCCGCTCACATTGTATGCAATGGCCAATGCGTGCGCACAGATCGGTCCATTGCTGTACAACGCGTACCCGCTCACATTGTATGCAATGGCCAATGTGTGCCCACAGATCGGTCCATTGCTGTACAACGCGTCCCTGTACATGTCACTGGCATATGTCACCATGCCTGTCACAGATGAACGTATGCCAGCCACATTTACGTTCCAGGGACTCAGGGGCACACCTACAACAGCACAGCCTGTCCACACTGTATCCTGAGGCATGTAAGGCTGCATTACCTTTTCCGTGTATGAGGGTCAACATGTGGTTTTAGGGGTGGCACTTGGGGGCAGCCACTCCCAGGCTGAGCACGTGTTCATGGGGACAGAATGCTCTGTGTGTTGTGCACATGACCACTGTGATGTGCAACTGTTCAGTTCAGTGCATGTGGCATGGTCACATTTCCAGGTTGTGTATGTGTATGTCATGTCACATTCCCCTGAGTCCCATGTGGGACGGTATGTACGTCACAGGCTGACCCATTGCAACGATAGTGATGGCCCTCCACAGTCTGTGTGCATGTTGTGTTTACAATGTCTCTGGTTCCATGTGCACAATGGGGGACAGTCTCCACATCCACGTTGTTCGTGCATGGACTTTGATGTTGTGCATGTGAGTGTGTCACAGACGTCCATGTCTGTCCTGCCGAGGCAGAAGGGACCACTAGCTGTGGGGCTCATAGTTGTTTTGCTGTGGTGTATTCATGTTGCACCATGTCATGCCAGTGTCCATTTGGCAATACAGGGTCCCTGGGAATCTTCCTGTCAATGAGCTGTGATGCCTGGGGCACATCTGTCCTCACATGTCACTGTGGTGTGTGTTTGGAACGTGACAGCAGTACATGGGAACTGTGACACAGCCTAATGATATCCCATGGCACAACCTGGGACTTGTTGCCGACACTTGTTGAACTGTGACGTTAGATGTTGGCCATGTAGGTGCCATACATGTCCTTACGGTACAGCACACATCATGTACTTGTGTCTCACAATGATGTATCATGTGATATTGTGTATGGTCAATGCCACATATGTGGGGTGACTGACAATGTATCTTTCTCCACCTATCCACTGCAGGGCACTAGCTGTCCATAGACCATTCCCTGACCTTGCATCCATGGTGGAACGGGACTGCATCCGACGGTACCGCTTCACCAGGCCGCTGATTGAGGAATTGACGGTGCGCTTGGCCCCACATTTGCAACATGGCCGGACATACCCCACAGCGCTGACCCCCAAGGTGAAGGTGATGGCAGCCCTACACTTCTTTGCCACCGGTACCTTTCAACACACTGTGGCGTCTGCTGGTGGGATGTCACAGACCATGTTCAGCAGTGTGCTACGCGATGTTTTGGAGGCTATGTTGAGATACCTGAACCAGTACATCTATTTCCCTAGACTTCAACAACTCACTGACGTGAAGAGTGACTTCTATGCCCTGGGGAGGATGCCGCATGTCATTGGCTCCATTGATGGGACACATGTGGCTTTGATACCACCACAGGCACATGAGCAGGCATACAGGAACCGCAAACATTACCATTCGGTCAATGCACTGGTGGTATGTCTTGCAGATATGAGCATCTCACACGTGTGTGCCCGTTTCCCCGGTTCTGCACACGATGCCTACGTGATGAGGAGTAGTCGCATCCCGAGGATGATGTCCCAGATGCGGAACCAGCGTGCCTGGCTTCTCGGTGTGTACTGACTTTGTACCATTGTGTGTGTTCTGCAATGTAGTATTCCACCCTCTTTTCCAACTCAGCTAATGTGCAATTGTCCATATGTAGGTGACTCCGGATACCCCAACATGCCGTGGTTGCTGACGCCCCTCAGGAACCCTGTGACACCAGCCCAGATGCGCTACAATGAGGCACATGGTCGGACCAGGAGAGTGATTGAGCGGACATTTGGTCTCCTGAAGAGCCGCTTCCGCTGCCTGGACAAGACAGGAGGGGCCCTCCCATATGCCCCAGCAAAGGTGTGCAAGATTGTCATCGTCTGCTGCATGCTACACAACCTGGCAGTGCTGAAGGAGTTGCCTCTCATCCTGGATGACGATGACCAACATCCGCCACCTGTGGAGGATCCTGGCCTGGACCACGATGCCAGTGATGATGATGATGATGATGAGGGTGATGTCCGCACACAGCTCATCACCAACTTCTTCAGCTGAATGTGAGTATCCGGAGATGTCATGTCAATGATGTGAGTTTGCATGATATGTGTTGGTGGTGCTCTGGTGCTGTTTGAGTGTGGCCATGTGCTACATGACTGTATGCGTGTAGCGATGTGTCCTTACAGGTAGTCTGTACTCCCCAACAGTGTTGACATGCTAACTTGGTTCTGGGTGGGTATCTTGTGACATGTATTGGGCATGAGTATTGCAGTTCTGTCCTGTTCTTCAGTGCTTTTGACTGTGTGTCATATCTGTCCTTCACAGGGTACTTTCAGAGTTGTTTGGTCAACTGTGATCCCCCGACACCGTGATTAAACTTCCAGGGTGGTAGCTGTCGTGTTCCTACAGGTGATGTGCGCCACACCCATGGACTTCCTTCCTTCTACACTTGTTGACTGTGTGCCCACTGCCAAGTGGGATTACCTTGCATCTGTAGTGGTTACAACATGTTGCAAATGTGTAATAAACCTGTGCTTCACTTTGTGATGTGCGTTGTCTGTGGTCACACATCTGACTGACATTTGCTTACTGCACCAGTGGGCTAGTTATCACAGACTGTGAATAGGTGTTGTGTCTGTGCATTGCACCGTATTTCCTGGCAACATCAGTGTAGGCGATGAGTCAGATGGCCTTGGTGTGTATGTGTTGTGTAGCCCTGGTGGTGTGTCTCCCTCATATGTGTCACGTCGCCATGACTCAAATGCCTGTGTTGTACTTGCTGTAGCAGTTAGCATGCACAGTGTAATTTCGCAGGTCATCATCTCCATGACAGAAACCACGTTGGAATTACAACAGAGGCAAGTATGGTGTATTAGTGTGTTTATTGTCATACATGTGTGAGTATAGTGCACAGGATGGTGGGTGCTGTACTTTGTGATTGTAATCCAAAGTTCCTAGATGATTTGGAATTCCTGGTAGCAGATATGTCCTGAGTAAAGTCCACAGTCATCTGATACATTGGTCCAACTTGTACTCCCCATGTCATGTGGGGGAGTTGTGTTGCATTCAACAGGGTGAACAGTTTGCGCACAAAGGTGATTTTCCAGAACTAGTGTTGGCTTCCTGGTGGTTGTGCATGGCCATCGGCCTCTCAGTCGCCCTTCCTCGGACGACCCCTCTTCTTTGGGGGGGGGACCCTCAAGTGCAGGCTGCTGCGGTGCAGGGGACTCTCCGCCAGAGTCATCCTCCCTCCCTGTGGCAGTTGCAGTTGTTTCAGCACCAGATGTTGTGGGCACACAGGGAGGTGTTGACATGTTGGTGCTAATCTGGCGGAGGCATTGTAATATGTCCCTATGCACCGCCGTCATTTCTTGCAGTGTGTCCCACTTGGACTCCATGCGGGACATGTGGGAGTCCAAGCGGGCATGATGGGCAGCCTGCTGCTGTCGTATGTCCCTGAGGATCCCCACTACCTGGCTGAGCTCTCCGGTGCTGGTCTGGTACGCATCGGCTATGCGTACCAGTTGTGGGTCATCATGCAGTCCAGACCCCTCTGCAAGCAGCGACCTATGTCTACCACCCCTCCCACCACCCCTGGCGACACGTGCAGGACCTGCGTTGGCACGCACAGGTGACCCTGGGCCCCCTTGGGGGTTGTTGCTGGTGTTGGTGTCCATAGCTCCACATTGGGACAGGGTCCGTGTGCTGTTGGTGGTGGTGGTGGTCCTTGGTCTGTCCGTGTCGGCAGGGGTGGTTTGTGTGTTGTCAGTCGTTGGAGGGGTGGGTGCAGGGGGTGCAGCTGGTGGTCCTGCTGTTGCTGCATGATGACTCACTCCGGAGGTGCCAGGTAGGTCTTCGTCATCCGAGGAGGGCAGAGGCTGTTCCACACCAGTGAGCTCCGTGTCCCCCGGAGCCTGGGACAGGGACTCCTCAGCGTCTGCTGCTGTGTCCCCATCATCACCTGTTTTTGGGAGACACACACAATGTATGTTATGTTTCTGCAGGCATCAATGGTTCACACACCTGACAGTTGTGACTGTACCTCTGGATGCGGGCCTGTACATTGCATTGTCCTAAGTTGTCACAGTCAGAGCTTGATATTGGTGTAGCACATTGTCCTGCATACTTTGAGCATTTCAATATGAATGTTGGGGTGTGTACATGGCCTGCATTGGTTGTATTTGGTGGACATCCGGCCCTCCTTCTCCCCCAGCCCAGTTATCCCACCATGAAGCATGCCACCCTTGCAGTGGGTTCAGGTTGACTCTCAGGATGTCGGTAAGTGGTGTCCTGCTGTTGGTTGGTGCCCAGTTCCCAGCAGGGCCTTGTGCTCCCCACAACAGAGCACCATTGTCAGACATCTTTGAAGTGGCTTT
This sequence comes from Calotriton arnoldi, assembly GCA_963921515.1. Lineage (NCBI taxonomy): Eukaryota > Metazoa > Chordata > Amphibia > Caudata > Salamandridae > Calotriton > Calotriton arnoldi. Next base: position 171,968 of record CAWUFW010015463.1, read on the forward strand.
TCACTGCCTGTGATGTGCGCATGGTTCAGGGTGGTGTTGATGGGACAGTTGTGAGGGTGACCAATATCTGTGACTGCCACTCCCATCATGCTATTGCCTCCACCCCCCTTCCCAGCATGCCCATACTTCCTTCCTTTTGAGTGGACTTCACTGTGTGTGAGTGTGACAGCAATGGCAAGATGGCTGACAGTGGTGTCCTGCTGTTGGTTGGTGCCCAGTTCCCAGCAGGGCCTTGTGCTCCCCACAACAGAGCACCATTGTCAGACAACTTTGAAGTGGCTTTTCACTCCATGTGAGGTGTGCATGCTTCAGTGTGAGCTTGCTGGGCCATGTGGGTGGGGGATGTTGAGCTGTGACTACCACTCCCATCATGCTATTGCCTACACCCCCCTTCCCAGCATGCCCATGCTTCCTTCCTTTTGAGTGGACTTCACTGTGTGTGAGTGTGACAGCAATGGCAAGATGGCTGACAGTGGTGTCCAGCTGTTGGTTGGTGCCCAGTTCCCAGCAGGGCCTTGTGCTCCCCACAACAGAGCGCCAGTGTCAGACATCTTTGAAGTGGCTTTTCACTCCCTGTGAGGTGTGCATGCTTGAGTGTGAGCTTGCTGGGCCATGTGGGTGGGGGATGTTGAGCTGTGACTACCACTCCCATCATGCTATTGCCTACACCCCCTTCCCAGCATGCCCATGCTTCCTTCCTTTTGACTCTGCTTCCCTGTGGGGTAGTGTGCCTGTGCTGACAAGATGGCTGACAGTGTTATCCTGGGGTTAGTTTGGCTACAAGTCCCATGTGTGTCCCTGTGCTTCACACAGCATAACCCAGGGTTGTGGTTCTTTGTGGGATATTTGATTAGAGTGTGAGGCAATGCATTCTCCCAGGTGAGTTGTGTGGAGTTTGTGTTAGGGGTGTGTGTGAGTAGAGCTGCTGGTAACTATGGTCAGTGCTGTCAGTCCTCCTTCCCACCCAGCCAGATATCCCACCATGGAACGTGCTTCCATTGCAGGGAGTGCAAGTTTGCTCTCAGGATGTCAGTCAGTGGTGTCCTGCTGTTTGTTGGTGCACAGTTGCCAGCAGGGCCTTGTGCTCCCCACAGCAGTAGCCAGTGTCAGCCATCTTGTCAGTTGTTTTCCACTCCCTGTGATGTGAGCTTGGTTCATAGTGGTGTTGATGGGCGCATTGTGAGGGTGGGCAATATCTGTGACTACAACTCCCATGATGCTATTGGCTACACTGACTTGACCAGCATACACAGGATTCCTTCCTTTCAGTGGGCTTCCCTGTGAGGTGGTGTTGTAGTGGTGGCTACATATCTGGCTGTGTTTGTTGGTTAGATTTGTGCCACTGCCTAGCTGTATTTGTAGTTGGGTTTGTACATATCATGACACAGTTACATATCACTATGAGATGGCATGTGTTGTGTTTATCTGACTGACATACACATCTTGGGATGATTATCTTTTGGTTGGTGTGTATTTGCTAAGGGTGCATGGTTTGACTATCCCCTTGACAGTGATGTGTGTGCATTGTCGCACAATATTGTGTACATTTGTTGTGTACTCACCAGGCTCTGGGATGTTTGATAGTCCATATACGCTCACTGGTGATAGGATGGCCCGCACCTTCTCCTCCCAGGGCCTGAGGTATACTGGTTTGGCAGGAGGGCCACTGCTGGTGTATTGGCTCAAGATGTAGTCCTTCTTCAGTAGGTCCCTGACCCTCCTGCGCACGTCATACCACCTGTTATGGATGTCTTCCTTTGTGCGCAAACATGGTGATTGTGCGTTCACCCTGTCGACAATCCTCTCCCACATCTTGGTTTTCTGCGACATGGGGGTCTGTTGGACCAGTGTACCAAACAGCTGTGGCTCTACCCTGAGGATCTCATCTACCAGGACTTCCAATTCACTATCTAGGAACTTTGGATTCTTCTTTGGGGGCATGGTGATGGGTGGTGGTGGTGAGTGATGTGTGTGTGGGTGTGCAAGTGAGGGTGTGTGAGTGTGTGTTTTGCTGGGTGTATGTGAGGGTGCTATTTGTTGAGGTTCTGATGGTGTGTGGCTTGTGTGATGGATGAGATGTGAGTGTGTGTGTGGTTGCTGTCTGTTGGTGTTGAGTGCTGGCAGGTCAGTTGAATTTGCAAAGGATCATGGTAGGGATTTGTGTCCTTTATATGGGTGGAGTTGTGGGTGTGTCTTTGTTCCATGTCCCCCCCCCAGTATTTATTGGCTTTGTAATTGCTTGTTTTTCCCTTTATTTTTGTGTTTTTTCCTTTGTACTTTTTGTGCATGTAGGAGACGTTCTTCTGACTGTGTAGGACGCTGCAGTTGGTCTCGTGCGGCTTCTCCGAGTCGTTCACGCTGTATTTCTGTTGTGTTTTACGTGCGGCGTACGCGTCGGTCGCGGTGTGTTGGGTTGCTTCGGCTCGCTGTTTTGTATGCGTGTCGGTCGTACGGCATGGGCTCCGTGCGACTCGGTCGGGTTTTCCACGCATTGCATCGTACTGTGCGGGTCGGAATTCGCGGGTACGTTTCGTTCGGTTTCCTTCCTGGTGCGCGTCGGTCGGTTCGATTCGCGTTTTTTTCCGGCCGGATGGCTGTTTTCCGTGCGGTTCGGTCGTTCGGCTTGGGTTCCGTGCGAGTCAGTCGGAAATCGCATGCATTACATCGTACTTTGCGGGTCGGGCTGCACCGGTACGTGTCGGTCGGAATAGATTCCCGATCCGAGTCGGTCGGTACGTTTTCCGGCCCGAATCGGAATCGGCCCCTAAGTGTTGCTTAACTCTGATTCATATATATGGTAAATGTGTTTTTATATTGTCTTCAGGAGTCTACTGCATGAGGCAGCTATTCAAGGTCTAGGAGAATGGCGAAAGGCAGTGACATGCATCTTTCCCAATTCTCCATTCTCCCAGTGTACTTGGGCTTCTTACCTTCCTCATAGTACAAAGTGGGCCCAAAGGAGGACTGTCAAAGTCCAGACATCCCCTCAGTGGGACCATGAGACAGGCAAAAGGTTATCATTTCTGTCATACCAAGTGCGATCATCATTCTAGAATGAATTATGAATTGGAGGATAGGTTATTTGTAGATATTATATTAGAACTGGAACGTTTACTCAAATGTTCATTCATGGTACTCTCTCTAGAGTACAGCACTAGAGAAAGTGATGGGCAATGAACATGAAACTGAATCTTCTTCACCTTGAAGTTCAAGAAAACATAATGAGAGTACCCAGAGAATATGTTGAACTAAGTCTAGATTCACACACTCTGAGATAATTTATTAAGTGTATATGCGTTTTAATGGAGAATTGAGAACACCCCTAACAACTTTGTGACAACCTACAGACACAACCATGTGCCAACTTGATGACTCCAGAAGTGTGTTAGCTCATTTGCAACACATGGTCATCCATCACTTGCTCATTCGTTGAACTCTGTGATTTACTAGACAAGCCCATGATAAGTATCCGCTACCTGTGAATGAATGAAGAAAACCCATTACTTTTCCTATAACGAAACTGTTTGGTGATCCAGCACAGATATAATGTGGAACTATGGGCTGTCAGTGGTCATTTAAGGTTACATGCTATTTTAAAGTCTGTGTTTTGTATGTTTTTCTCTTTCATTGATCATTTAAGTTTACATGCTATTTTAAAGTCTGTGGGGCAGATTTACAAGCCCCCTGCGCCACCAGTACGTCACTTTTTGTGGCGTACTGGTGGCGTATCTTACGGCTCCATATTTACAAGGACAGGAAAAGCCACCCTGCGTGACTTTTCCTGTCCTTGTAAATATGGCCCCTTTACACGCAGCACTTTACGTGGAGGGGCGTTCCATGGGTGCTGCTGTGGGTGTTCCCACGCCAGTAGCGGCCCGTGGTGGGAGTGCTGCCGGGCGCTGACGTGGGGCAGGAGGGGCAGGGTGGGGGGTAGTAAACTATGGATTACGGCCGATTAGAGGTAAGTAAACATATAAAACGAATTTCGATTGCGCGCGCAACGAAATTCGTTTTATTTATTTATATGTTTACTTACCTCTAATCGGCCGTAATCCGTAGTTTACTACCCCCACCCTGCCCCTCCCCCGCCCCACGTCAGCGCCCGGCAGCACTCCCACCACGGGCCGCTACTGTCCCACGCAACACCCATGGAACGATACACATTTCCAGATTTACGAGGAATTGTAAATCTGGAAATGCGTGTGAATCCTACGCCTCCCCAGGGGAGGCGTAGGGAGGTGGCAACGAGGACAAATGTTTTAATTTCTCCTCGTTTTTTCCTCTTTCAATGCGTGCTGCATTCTGCAGCACGCATTGAAAGAGGAAAATGCATGTAGTGATTGTTTTTGTGCAGGAAGGAGCCCCTTCCTGCACAAAAACAATCTCCCCACAACGCAGGCATCCTTGCACCAAGGTGCAAGGGTGCCTGCGCCGGCGCATGGCAGCAGTTTGTGCGCCAGCGCAGGGGGAAGCACAGAGATGCGACATATTGTTGTAAATATGTCGCATCCCTGTGCTTTGAAAGTGACTCAGTGCGGCGCAGCCAAAGGGCTTGCGGAATGCACTGAGTCACTTTCATTGTAAATCTGCCCCACTGTTTATATGTTTTTTTCTTTTTTGGTAAAAATGAAAAGGTATGTTTCCTGCCCATGCAGCCGTTACTTATATGTGACCTAGAATAAGGCAATTGTTTTCTTTTTGATTTTAACTTATAATGACCTCATTTCACGACATAATGTGTAGAGCGACGAGTTTCACAACTTGGGGATGCAATAAAGGAACAGATTCAGGGACTGAAAAATTATTTGGAATGCCTTCAGTTGTGTTCCTTTGGGAGTGGGAACCCATTTTCTGTCAGAGTCTCATCGTTGACAAATATGTTGCTACAAACTTTCTAGAACAATCCATATTTTTGAGTGCCTCATCATGCTGCTCGTGAATTTTGTCCTTCGAACATGGGATTGTTTGGTCTGTGACTCTGCTTGCATCTGCCTTGGCCATAGAGGCTTGAGGCTCAGCTGTCAGCATGCTGTGTTCCTCAAAGTACCTACTGCCTTTCAATAAACTCCTTGTGCTAGCTTCTCTGGTGTCATGGGCCAGCGTTGTGGGGTTCCAACTGAATATTGCTAGTCAATCTTCCACCTCATTATTCCCTGATTGTAATATTTCCAGATAGAAATCGCAGTGGTTAATTTAAAAAAACCATATATCAGCATGTGAAGGAAACCCCATGTTTGCGTGAAGTAGTACTCATGTAATACTACTTTACATACTGTTAAATGCTTTTGAAATTGACACAAAACATATAACATTGGATTATTCAGTGGATATTCATATACAATTCGTACAAAATGAAAGGACAATGCTCTTTTTACTCTTTTAGTAGTCGTGCTACTTCGCATACTTATGATTGCCTTTGTGAATATGCTCCTGAGAGTTTATACTCATGAATGCCTTTGTGCACATGCTCTTGAGTGGTTAATTTTGTAAATCATAGCAAACACACAAAGAGTTCTCAAACATAATTAAACATTAGGGGGCAGATTTACAAGCCCCTTGCGACACTTTTACGCCGCCGTTGCGTCACTTTTGTGACGCAGCGGCGGCGTAAGCAATGCGTCACTATGCAACGTATTTACAACGTGACGCATCTAGTGAGATGCGTCACGTCAAACCCTGCTGCGTCAAACCCTTACGCCTGCTTGAAGCAGGCGTAAGGAGTGACGCACCACGTTAGGTATGGGCGGCCCCTGTGCCTTGCTGGAGCCGCGTCGCGCTTGCGACACGACTCCAGCAATGCGCCGCCCTTACGCCACAGGATGCGACACGCATCGGCCTGTCCTTGCGCCACGGTGCACCGCATTGTAAATGCGACGCATCCGTGGTGGCGCAAGGAGAGGATTGCGTGTCGCATCTATTCTGGCGCATCCCTGCTGATTTGCAGAGATGCGCCAGAACTTGTAAATCTGCCCCTAGGTTAGTTAGAGGCTCCCCTGATTTCTATGTTGTCATTCTCCTCAGACTGCAGCCCTGCTTCTTCATGTTGGTATTTTATAGCAAATTGAAGTAAATGAGCTTGAAACACAACGACTTCCTTCCCATTCCCAGGCAACAAAATTCTGTAAACATTTAAATGAGAAGCACATTTTTGTAGTGATCTTTGTATCCGTGGCATTAGCGAACCCTTGTTGTGAATCCAATCTGTTTTATCTCACTTCCCATAATCTTGAGTCCCAAGAGTTGACGTGTCTCTGTCTGTTATACTTTGATAAGTGCATCGTCAATAAGTTTTCTTTAGTATGTACATTCTTTGAAACGTTAAGCAGGGTCTGATACTTTCACTTCAAAGACATTTAGTTCAATACAGTTTCTTTTTATACATTTGGGATTGCAACTTCTGCTTTGTAGGATGGAGTTAAATGCTGGATGTTTCCAGTGAATTCTAATATTGAATTTGCTTGATCTGACACAAATTTCAAGGTCTAGAAATTCTCATGGGGTTTAATATTAAACCAGTTTTTAAATGTCATTGAAATATATTCATATAATTGTTGTGTTGGTTGGTGTGTTCACCAAATTACCACTACCACACTACCGCACTTAATTCCTTCTTAATTCCTCTGCTGACCGGCAGAGGAATTGAGGAGGGAGCAAGTGCGGTGCTAGTCTACCCTTGAAGAATGTGTGACTCAAAGATGACACCCCTTCCTTGGTTTAGAGCAACTACCCTAACCATATCTGAATGACTGAAGGAAATTAAGTTACTGGTTGAGGGAGGTGAAACCTTACCCAAGCAGCAACCACAATTCTTGTCAGGGTGAAACACAACAAACCCCAAATTAACCTGTGCTTAACCCTCTGTTAAGATGGCACAAAAGCAAACAGGCCTAACTTAGAGTCAATTTGTAAAGTATTTATGCAATACAAAACAATAATGAAGTGTAAACACAAAACAAGAAAAATCCATCACCAATTTAGAAAAATAGAGTCAAATGTAATAAATATTTTGACACCAAAATGACAAAACTTAAATTAGTAGAAGCGGAGTTATGAATTTGTAAAGTTTAAGGTAAAAACAAGCCCCTAAAAGATCAAAGGGCCAACCGCGGACATCAAGTTGTGCGAAATTGGGTCAAACTAAAAAAATATGGCCAACCGCGATGGACTCCAGGTTGGATACAAAGAGTGGATTTTGCCCGGTTGGCGCTTACCTTTGGACTTAGAAGAAATTTCAGCAAAAAGTTGCATGTAAAATTTAGTAGGACAAGGCTGCTGCCGGTGTCCGAGGTGGAGGTGTCATTATCGGTGAGCTGTGGACAAAGTTGCGGTGAAGATTTTCACACTTGGACTTAATCTCTTATTTTGGGAGTTGAAAATCTCAAGCGTACGAGGGCGCCACATGACTGGATACCCCATCTGCGTAGGACAGCTGAACATGATTTGAGAAGAACATAGCAGGACATGCTGCAAATTAAGGCCGACCAGCTATGCACCTTGGGCGGATAGACAAGCAGGTTGGTCCTGGTTTCTTCAGGGTTCTCCAAGCAGTTTTTTATCCCACAATTTTCTAAATTCCAAGTTTTGGATTTTTGGCAATCTGGGCACATATAACACCACTACCAAGGGTCCAGGACTCAGGCCAGGTCAAGGTACGGGTTCAAGATGGTTGGAGCATTTTCTGTCCCTGATGCTCTGATCAAGAGGGCAGGCAACTAGCCCTTGGGGTCACTCTTGTAGTACTGGGTTCTAGAAGTGGAACAGGGTTTAAACAGCAGGGCAGGCCTTTGAGGGTTCAAGGCAGGCTTCAGGTAGGAAAGCAGTCTTCTGAAGTATACAGCAGGCCACAGCAGCAGGCAGTCCTCTGAGAGTCCTTCTGCCAGAAAGTGAACGGTAGAGTGGGTCTGTGGGTCCTATTTTGAAACCTGGTGCCTTCTTTGAAGTAGGAGAATGTTTCAGGAGAAGTGCTTGGAGTTTCCTGGCTCCCCTGCCCTGGCTCCAGGCTGGTTGCATGAACAATGCAGTGGTGGCAAGTCCTTTGTGTGAAGGCAAGGCACAACCGATTCAGTTCCAAGTGGGGCTGTGTCCAGCTCCGCCCTCTCCATCCTACCAGTGATGTCCAATCCAGGCACATCTAATCCCTCTATTGTGTGGTTGTCTGGGAGGAACAAACAAACTCCAACTACCAACTACACCTACTGATGTGGCCCAGGACTAGGCTGCAGGCATCATTTAGTGAGGACAGGAAAATGCCAACTTTCTAAAAGTGGATTTAAATTACAATTTCTCAGAAACCAAACATAAAATCTTTACCTCTCCCCAATGAAAAGTCAGCACTTATTAAATGTAATAAGCAACTCAATGTTATCCTATGGAAAGGAAGGCCTCACAGTCGTAAAAATGGATTTAGGTGTTTTTCACTAGCAGGACAGTTAAAACTTAAAAGTACATGTCCAACCTTTTAATTAAGATGCACCCTGCCCTACGGGCTAGCTATGCGTAACCTAGGGGTGACTTATATGCAATAAAAGGGGAGTTTAAAGCTTAGAGAGGGCGTTATATTGCCAAGTCGAATTGGCAGTTTACTACTGCATTTAGGCTCCAATGGCAGGACTTGACAACTCCTTTGTCATCCCACTTTTTAATCCAGTCAAGATAACTGTTAGAAATGGGGTTTCCTGTTGGCTATGGTATGCACCTAATCCAGGCAGAACGCACCACTCTAGTCAGGTAAAGGGAGTTACACATCAAAGATAACCCCTGCTCACCCCCTTGGTAGCTTGGCAGAGAAGTCAGGCTGATCCCAGAGGCAATGTGTAAAGCGTTTGCGCACCCACACACACACCATTGACACACTAGGCACACTACAAAAGAGACTCCACACAAGGTTATATAAAAATATCCTTTGTATTGCAGATACAACACATTAGACCACAATCACATAAATCATTGTGCCACTAAGCACTTGTCATGACTTCACATAGACCATAAAAACCCCTTTGCCACTGGGCAATTGTCGTAGCACATGTAGTGTGCTGAAGTAATGCTTATAAGTTGCACACGTCATAACCATATCATTACTGTGCATTTTATACCATCACATTCCATGGTACTCGTTATCCCGGCAGTGCAGGGCATAAACCAACATCTCACCCTGAATGGAACATGCAGCACGTAATGAAGAACAAACACATAAATCACCATCTGCCACGAGGGGACAACTAGGAGTATCATAGAGTCATACAGCACAGCGTTCCTGTGCTTCTGGTACACCCTATGCTGTCATGTTACTCCCCAACCGTAGGTTACAGGGCTTTCTGCCCTGCTACCAAAGTGAATGCTGTAATTATCACGGTGCAGTGGAAGCACCCGGGTATGATCTAAACAAGGCCCCTCGGGACCGAGAAAAGCAGTGCGGCAGAATGCAGCGAAGAAAACAAAAGGCACGTCCACCCTTGCCCCTCAGGACCGGGGGGATAATTGCGGCTTTTCCGGCAGCTCAGAGCTATGGCGCAGGACCTCGCCGGGGAGGACGCCTCCTTCGGGGCAGAGCCTACTGTGGCAGCCCACAACCACGCGGTGCAGCCGCTCTGCTTCGGCAAGGGAGCACCTCCTCGAGGCTTCTTCCGGGCTGCGGGGCTGGATGAGGTCTCCCTGACGCCGCGGGGCATGGAGCAAAGTCTCCATCGGCTCGGCTCCCTTCACTCTAGGCTTCCACCACGACTGGGTCACGCGCCCTCACTGACGTCAGCATTGCCCTGGCAACACCGAGGAATTCCTGGACGGGATTCCTCGCTACAAGTGTGCTGTTTTGCACCCCGGAGCCACGTAGTAGAGCCCCAGCTGGTGATAAACCAACAAGCAAGATGCAGGGAGCGAGAGTGGGGGAGCGCGGCTTCTCCTGTAGCTCTCCTATCTCGTTGCGCAATCACCTCGAGGAGAGTGTAGCTCTACACATGCTGCACAGAGAAGAAAAGCATTCCTGTCCAGTATCCGGGCAGAGTGAGCCCCCTCCTCAGGCTCAGGACACAGAATTCAAAGCGCTCACCATGCGCTATTTTCTTCAGGAAGGAGCAAAGTCCTCACCATGCGCTGTTTGCAGAGCGCTAGGGCGCACCAGCAAGGTGCATACAGGCAGGCCAGAATGAGGGGTCCTCAGAGCAGAGTAGCAGTCCTTATCTCACACCAGCACGTGCATATTAGAGAGTGATCCAGTCCCACGGCAGTTCCTCCTGGCAGTCCAGTAGCCTTCCGGTTACAGGTCCACGCAGTGTCTACTATCATGGGGTCACAGCCCCTGTACTTACACTGAAAAGGTCTTTGTTCTGGGGGCACTTCAAACACTTTTTTAGAAGTGCCAACCCCCCTTTTCAAATCCCATGCCCTGGCCCGAGACACACTACAGGGAGGCAGAGACAGCATTGTAAAAGGCAGGAACAGTCCTATTCAGGTGCAGGTGCAGCTCCACCCACCACTCTAAATGCAAACCAGGCCTATTCAGGTGCAAGGGAAACTCCTCCCGCCACTCTAAATGCAGCCAAGGTCTATTCAGCCTAGCGCTGAGTCACCCAGAAAAGGCAGGACACACCTCAACCCCCCTTGTGACTGTCGAGAGTGAATGTGCATACCCTTTCTCCTGTCAGTCTAAACCAGACGGTGAATACACATCCAGGCAGGGCACAAAGACTCAAAAGCACACAGAAATGACTACTTGTAAAAGTGCCATTTCTAAAATAGTAATAACAAATCAGTTTTTGACAATAAGCAGTATTTATTACTACTATTCCAAACATACCAAACATGGTCACGCTACCCCTCTCATATCAGAAATTACTACTGAAGCACATATCAGGGAATTCCCAGTGCAAACCTATGAGAGGGCAGCCTCACAGCAGTGAGAAACTAAATAGGCTGTTTGTCGCTACCAGGACATGACACACAGTTAAGGCACATGTCCTACCTTTTACCTACACAGCACCCTGCCCATAGGGCTAGCTAGGGCTTACCTAAGCAGTGACTTATAGGTAGTAAAAGGGGAGTTTCAGATGTGGCAACCACTTTAAATGTCACATTACTATGGCAGTAAACTGAGCGCACAGGTTCTGTAGTGGCAGAGGCATGAGACAGGTTTGAAAGGCTACTTCAGTGGGTGGTGCAAGCAGAGCTGCAGGCCCACTCGTAGCATTTAATTTACAGGCCCTGGGTATATGGGATACCACTGTACAAGGGACTTACAGGTAAATTAAATATGCCAAACAAGTATAGACCAATCTTACCAAGTTTACAAGAGAGAGCACATACACTTTAGCACTGATCAGCAGTGGTACATAGCTAAGAGTCATAAAACCAATACAAACAGTTCCGAGAAAATACGGGAGGAAGGCAAAAAGTTCTGGGATCACCCTGCAAAAAAGGCCAAGTCCAACAATAACCATAAATACAAATTTGAATAGGATTAGTAAACACTATTTTAACTTTTTTCTCCCTGGCACAGGAATACTGTTCTCTCCCAAACTAATAACAAAAAAACTCTAGCCGCTACAAAAGGTGATAGCTTACTTGAGTTCAAGTAAGGGAATGCCCAAGGACGAACCATGCCACAATTAAGTGGGTGAGTGTCATGCCATTCCCATTGACATATCGGTCCACAATTTATGCTTTTAGATATGATTAGCCCTTAGTTTTGTGTGAAAAGTTCCCGACTATGCCATTCTGAAGGACCCCAATGGTATCCCAGTTATGGAAAACATTTTCTGATGTATGCTAAGGATTGTTTCTGACCTGTGGGTATATGAATGGTGGATTAGGAACACAAGATCAAATTCATAATAACACTACCACAGACATCAGTTTAAAAAAAAAGATTAATTAACAGAGAGCTGAGAGAAAAGAGCTTCAGAAAGAATGTGATGGCATTAACCCCTTCAAAAGAGTGAGGAAAAGAGATATTCTCCCCAAACGTTATAGTTGCAAAGTCCTCTGAAGGAATCATCATGAGGCCGCATCTAAGGAATGTCAATCATTCAATTTCATCAACCGTTTCACGTTGGAGAATCTCCTTCTGATTATTCTTGAGTGGAAGATATTGGCCTTCCTGGGTCTTCAGGATGGGCATATATATTCCTGTCTGCCTTTAGGACCGGAAAAATCTCTAATTTATCAGTACTGGTTGAATGTCCTATTGGTTTTTCACATATAGGGGGATATTCTCAAGAACGTGCGATAATCATCGCCAAAATGGGTTAACGCAATTTCACATATCGCCGTCCATCGCGGGAAAATAATTCCGTGTCAACGCCCCATTCTCAACACGGCGGTAACATGCGATAGTGACCTGATAACGCCTAAAATGTCCGCAATAAAATCCCCGGGACGGCGATAAAAATCTAAAGCCGAACGTGAAAAAAGTTGCGATGGGCCAAACTGCGAAAAAAAAACACAGCGCCAAGCCTGCAAGTCCCACAAGTCAGGCGGGAAAAACCACCACAAAAGCGCCAACAAAAAACACAAACAAAACACAAACAACTGCGAAGCACCATGGAGGTAGCCGGAGCGAGTACAGAGGACAACCAGAACCCCACAAGCCCCACGGAGGACCAGCCTGGGACCTCGGGGTCAGGGAAGGGCAAGGAGAAGAAGAAGAGGAAGACGCCTTACAGTACGCAGGAAAACCAGATCCCCATTACGGAGGTCATAGAACACCACCACCAAATGTGCATCACCTCCACTGTGTCATTGGCAACTAAAAATACAATATGGCAGTCCATATTGGCCAAGGTGAATGCAGTCGGAGTGAAGAGAAGGGAAGTGGACGACTGCAAGAAGCGCTGGACTGATGGGAAGCGCAAAACCAAGCTGAAACCCGCAGCCAACCTGAAAGCAGCAATGCAGACTGGAGGAGGGAGTCCAGCGACACACCAGGAGCTGGATGAGATGGAGGGAATGGTGACCCGAGTCATCATTGGGGAGACGGTGGCAGGAGTTGGGGGACTGGACACTGCACAACATGACCTGAGCCAACAGCAACAGGGTAACGACCAGGGACTGGGGGGACGGGGGAGATGGGCACAATGGCACACATGCACAATTAAGTATAGCACATCTGCGGACAAACCATACCCAAGAGTCACAACTCCAACCAAGAGCCCAAGTTACCCAAGTCTGCAATATCTCAGCACTGTATAAGCACAGAAGTCAAAGGCACACCGCCTAAAAGGGATAAGGGCCAGCCAAATCAGAGCTGAAGGGGCAACACACCCACAATGCTGCACACACACATAAGAATCAGAGCACCTGAACATTGATAATGTGGTACAAACTGCAACACTTTCACAACAGAACAGAGGACACAACTTCCGCCGCTTGTGTGTAGAAAATGGCCATTCGCATTTGGCATAGCAGGAAACTGTGAGATGACAATGTACAAGCACAACCTCACGTCCCTGATGGTGTAGAAATGTCAACTGTCCTGCATCACATAGGCATCTCATCACAAACAGTCACAATGGACATTGTCATGCAGTCTGCAAGTAAACTTGTCCAATGCGTCAACATACATGTGAACACAATGTCAATCTGCATCTCCCCTTCAATTGCAGAGGGAGAATCAACACCTCCTGCAGAGCAGACCCAACAACTCAGCACTGATGATGAAGAGGACCTCCCCAACATCGACACCGACGCCCTCCAACAGCCCATGGACAACTTCGGCACCCCACCTCCAGGAGCAGTGCAGCCCAGCTGCATCGAGGAGACCCCACCCCCTGCACAGACCACACAGCAGGAAGGACCCACCACCACGGCTGTCTCCCAGGACCCCCACGACCAACACATGGCATTCCAACGCCGTGTGTTAGGGTGCCAGGAGAAGATGGCTGATCAGCTGCGGGTGGGGTTCGACCTCATGGCAGCCAAACTAGATGCCATACGTGGGTGTCTACGTCCCATCAGGGACCACTTACAGTCCCTAACGGACACCCACTGTCCATTCCATGCTCTCCAACAATCCATGGCTGACATCGCTGGAGTCATGACTCTGAGCCAAGAACAACTGTCCAGTCAGAGTGGCTCCAGCGATGCCAGCTGGGAGTTGGGACACATACGGAGGATCATGTTGAACATGGAGCGGATACAGGCGGAAAGAATGTTTGCCACGGCTGCACACCAACGAGATGTAGCTGTGATCTTCCATGCCCTGCAGATCCTCGTCATGGCATTGCCGCCACAAGGCCTGGCGCGGATGAATGCTGCTGCTACTACTCCATCCACATCTCAGCCCCCTGAAGTGTCAGTGCCACACAGTGATGCAGACTAAACACCACCACCCACATGTAAGGCACCTGACACATCAGAGGACGAAGATGATGATGAATCTGGCACTGTGGTAAGAATGAAGTGGTAGCATTCATCTCCGCCATATGGCCTGTTTCAGCTTGGTTATGCCCTCTGCACCATGCCCTGGATCAACACCTTCCACTGTCCCCCGATACACTCAGCGACACTCACCTTGGACCTCGACAGGGACTGCCATATTTGGTTTGGTTACCAATGACACAGCAATCACACTGCGGACTGAAGTCTGCCTCTTCCGATGAACTTGTCAATCCCTAATGGACTCTGGCTGGCCCTCCACGGGGCAACAATGTAAAGTGGGGTGTACATGGCCCTGTACTGCTCCAGCTTCAACACTCCACTGAATGCGAAAAAAACATTCTGATTCACACAGATGTGTCGTGGCTATGACCAATCAAGTATGAAAGTATGGATGAATGTAGGGACAGTGATTCCACAAAAAGGTACTCCCTGTGTAATGCTACCAATGCGCATGTCTGGCCGAGACACAGATAGGCAGTGAGACACACATTGTCATTCAAATCAACACTCATCACAGTTGAATACAAGTGAAGGTGCGTAGACTTTATTAGCATATGCGTGTCAGTACGGGCAAGAGAAGTGCCACAACATGCAGACCAATGCAGCAGTATGTCAGGAATATGAGGAACGTTGCCAAGCGCCGCTGTCCACTCCGGGGGAGTGCCTCACCCTTCACAGGTGTGTGTCAACCCGCGTTGTTGTCCACTCATGTATTCGGAGTCCAGGCGAATGCAGCCATGTCCACTGTTGTCGTGGGATATGTGACCAGATCTCCAAGATGCAACAAGGTGTTGGGACATGTGCAATGGGTTCCAATCTGTTGTGGCTGCAGGTACGTAGTTACTCGTCCATGAAAGCGATTGCAGCTCCGTAGGCTATCATTTCCAACATGAGCTCGTTGTCGACTTCATCAAACAGGACGGCGAGGCGATCCATTAGCAGGTCCGGACAGATGTGCTGCGTCCACCCCCTTTCACCAATTAGCACTACAGCCCAATAGGGGAGCGGTTCAATGTGGTCACTGCACACGAGGAGTTGTGCAATCTCCCAGGTCCAGCTGCCAGCATGCATGCCAAGTATCAAGGCATCCCATAAACGGGTATCACGGTGACACTCCTGGTCGTGGGCCAACAGGGGGCGCACACACATGTCAAGATCCAGTTCAGCTACCGTCCTGTTGGATAGGCAGACAACCATGGGCCACTCGAATATGCACGATCGACAATGCAACACAGGCTGAACGCAGGTGACGTTGGCAAGGTGGAAGCTTAGCCGGTAACTAATCCGCAGCACTGCCAATGGCAGTGCCCCCAGTAAACGCAGCATACGTGCACGGTACAGTTCCACCTGACAGGGGTTGTGCAAGTGTCCGGGATGGTCTACCATTGCGTCAGTGGCTCTGGTTGAAGCGGCACTGTTCTGACCTGCGCCAGTTCTGTGGATGAAATGCCACAGCTCGGATCAATGGGTTGTTTTAGTGTGCAACGGTTGTACGCCTGGGATGGTGTGGGAGTAAGTGTGAAGGCCATTCCATGCAAGATAACTTAGAGCAAGGACTTCTGTGTGTGGGGTGTGTATACGTTGGTCTTTCGTCGGGCTGTGCGTAGTGTGGGAGTCGTCATCAGCTGCTCTAGTATCTGTCAGGGGGTGCCGGGCACATGCAATTCCGAGGTCGGAGGTGCAGATGTGCTTCCGCCTGATAGTCCAGACAAAGGAGCTTTCATCCCTAATGTTAATTTCTCATCTGCTTGCAGTCAGGAAATGTGAAGTGGCTTGTTGGGGGTGGGGTGGGATGTGTGCGACTTTGGGATTCAAGTTTGACATGTCTTGCATGTGGCAAATGAGCGGCATCACTGTGTGTTACGTTGCCTCACAGCTGCTCCTCCCTCCCCCCGAGCCAATTTACCTGTGTGCGCTGCGCGGTTGCATCACTTGCACTCCTACAGCACACCATTGTCATACCTGTCTGCGCATGTCCACAAGCCTGACAACGACACTGTGATGTTGGCCGTTGAAGGTGGGCGGACACGTGACTGTAGGCCTGTGGGAAGGATAGGGCGGACACAGATGTAGGGTTCATGCCTGGCTGAACTCGCGCTGCGATTAAGGCTAGGCATGTGGCTCATGCTGCGGCAATACAGATGCACACAACACTTGGCATGTATGAGCCAAGACCCCGAGCGGTCTTGCGCTCCTTCATTTCCCCGTTCGTGCGAGCCCGCCCTCCGGGTGCATGCTACATTGCAACATTGTCGATTGCGGACTTGGTGGCGCCGACACTACAACAGTGACATACTCATTAGTTACTTCCTTGTCCAGGCCAGGACTGAACCACGCCCAGAGCCCCGGGCAAATCCTTCACACCCCTACGCTGGCTTTGCGTACGCCGGCCCAGCCCACTCCGCTTACAGGGGGGTACGACACAGCTACATGACCGGGGTCTTCCCCACTGCCTGAGGTGGCATGGTTGCGTCCACTGTCCACAACACTACACACACCATCAGTATATGTCCACATGGATATGTCTGTGCTCTGCATACTGAAGTCAGTCCAGCACATCACCACCACACTTGGCATTGTGCACATTCTTATTGATGGGTCACTTGCCTCCTTCGCACATACTTGGTTCCCACCTCTCCCCACATTCTGCAATTGTGTGGCTGAGGGGCCATGCCATTTTCGGGAGGTCAGCTGTCTTGTTCTGCGCTGCCTCGGTGGTAGTCCAGGGAGGGGCTGGGGGGGCTGGGGGTGGTGGCGGTGGGTGTTGTGGCCCTCTTGGGTCTCCAGGCTGCAAGTTCATTGTCTCCAGGGCATCTGTTGGTCTTCAGATGTGGCTCTAGGCTGGGCTCCCTTTCATGATGCAGGTTGTCGTCCTGCTTAACACCAGTAGAAGGCAGGTGTTGAATCCCTGCTGCTAACGCGCCTGTTTTCGGATCGCATCGCCGATCTGTCTGGTCGTTGAGAATATCTCAAAGTGGTGTTTTCGTGTGTTTTTGCACGGGAACGCCTACTTTGCATATCATTAGCGTTAGTTGTCGCTCTCATCCGTGGCGATGGTTTTTCCGCCAGCTATCGCAGGAAAACTGGCGATGTCTGCAGTTTGCACCAGCTTGAGAATTGGGCGATTAATCTATCGCCACTTTTGCGGTGCTAAAGTGCCGATAAATCGGCGATAAGTCCTTGAGAATATGCCCCCCAGTTTCCAAGAAATGAACAAATTACTAATTCCCTTTGGAGGTAAGTTTTGTGCCAGGCATGGGATGGTGCTCTCATACCTGACTGATCGACTGGACCATTCTGCTTTCCAGGAAACAACCTTTGGGTAGCACTTAGGGAGTGACAAGCCTTTGTCAAACCCCTTCTTTATTCAAAGGAGAGAGTGACACAACACTCTCCTTCTCAGGACCTTCAGAATATTAGAGCAAGAATTTAAACAAACCTGAACAAGAAATTCACCCTGAAGAACAGACCACAGAAACTGAGATGTAAACTGGAACCACTGCAGGCTGCCCGGGGTCCACGAAGGAGACCCGCTAAGAGGGCGGCCGCCTTAGTGCCACAGGAGGGCACAGGAGGCAGCCTTCCAGTGTTTGGGACCCTCGGGTCCAGTGTGCCGCGTCACTTCCGGGGAGGGGCGAGGTACATATACCTCTCCCCGCCCCCTGGGTGCCCTCTTGGCCCATTCCCCTGACGCCGTTTCCTCCCTACCGCATACCCGGCGTTCAGGCAGTGGGTGTAGGGGGGGTTTTTTGTCTATTTGTCTAATGTATTATTTTGTGTTGCAGGCGGAGTTACAGGGCGATCCAGAGGCTGTAGGTACATACGGGTACCATGTACAGAAGCACAACAAGGGTGCAAAGGCCAAATATCCACAGGGAGGTCCTCGCGTTGGACCCTGGAGGAGCGACGGCGCCCCATTAGTCCTACGGGCGGTTGTGGACCTGAGCAACCGGGGGTTGCCTGGCAGGCTCCGCCCCGTATGGGGCGTGAGCAGGGGCGTGGGCTGTTGGTCCACTGGTGGGAGGGGTCTTCCCTCCCCCAAAATATGGCAAACACCGTTGGGGAGGCCACGGTGTAATTTGGCTCATCAGGTGGCAGGCGGCGAGGGCTGCCTGCCTTGGGATCGCCCGTAAGATAACCCACCATGTTGGCATATTTGTAATGCTAATAAACCTGCAGCAGTTTTCTCCACAAAGAAGGTGTCTTGTCTGGTTATTTCTATAGGAGATTGCTGTATGGTGGGGTGGCGAGTGTTGCCGATATTGGCACTATGAGAACCACTACTGCGGCCCCTGTTGCTGTGGGTTGCATGGGCCAGTCTTGGGCTCCTGGTCAGACACCTTCTGCCTTTCTGGTCCACTCACTCACTATTTCTAGAGGCATGTATCATTCGTTGCAAAGACAGATACCAGTGGCTTGAAGATAGGGTACCGAGAGGCTAGGAGGGAGGTCAAAGGGGTCAGAATGCTCAGTAACAGGCCAGTGTTTGGAGCGTGTTATGGTGGAGGCAGTCAGGGAATTCTTTAAGGCACCACCTCTCGAGCTATATTACAGAAGCTCGCTGCAGTGGCGTTCTAATTACTAAATATCTCACCCACTGATATTTTGCATGGTTCGATTTTGACGAGCAATCAATACCTTATAACAACCATACAGGAGAGACAGTGCGGTCTCCTCCGATGCGTGTTGTTCTTTCATATAAACAACATTATTCCAATCCGTACTGGACAAGGACCGGAATTGATAGCCCTCTGCAGTAATTTTGCTACAATGTGACCTTTGTGCACTTCCGCCAGTGGAGCTAGAACACCAATCTGTTTCCCTTTCAGGCTGATCTGTAATTATCTGCAACAACAACGCACGCAATCTCTCTGCGGTATAAAAAACATGAGAGAAAACTCTCTCCCGTCGAAAACCCTCTTAGGCGCCAAATTACCCTTACGCGCGCAGAAAAGGTCGGCAAATCGGCAGCACCCGCATCCGGAGACGTGGGCAGGTTTTGAATCGAAGGAGTGAGGGAACAAAGGCAAGAAAAGGGCAGGAATTGGCAGCTCCAAAGCGAGGGTGTTCAAGGCAGGCAAATGTTAGAGACGTCGAGCTTTGACCGCACTTCAGTCAATGGCACAGACGAACAACCCTTTATTGTATTCCGTTTAAAATGGCCTCGTGCTTAAATGTACAATTTGCGTTTCATTGAATCCTCTTTTGTTCCGTCCCCTTCGTCCGCTCGATTGAAAATATACTTTCAAACAGACATTATCAATACATATTGCATTTAAAAATAGACCCGCTGCTCGTTTCAATAGCATGTTGTCCTCGTACCGTACTGAACATCAAAGCCTGAACCTTTCTTTCAACATCCGGGTAACGGATGGATGCTGTGCTAATGAAAGACATTTGTTGCTAAAGAGAAAATGAAAGAGAATCCCAAAGCAAGGATGCGCACAAACAGTACATCTAGAAGGCGGGATTACAAAAAAGCCCACAGGGTTATTGTGCACAAGTACACGCATGGCATATGCAATGTGTAATTGACACTAATTAACCAATTTGGTGTCCACAAGTTTACGAATGTGGACATGCATTTACACACATTTATTAATTTTGCCATGAATATGAAAAATTCTGAAGACAGCAGAACATTATTTTTTTACGGAGTTTTATATAGCGCGAACTTGACCCGAAGGTGTCGGTATCAGAGCGCTTTACACTAGCAAACAGTTGCGTTACATGAGGACACATTCAATTTTGTTAGGCACGGGGAGATTAAGTGATTTGCCCAGAATCACAGGATGTTGCGCGTCCTTGCCGAGACACGAACCCAGTTCCCCAGATTTGTCGTCAACCCCTCTAGCCGTTAGACCAACTCTTCTTGTAAGAGCACCACTAGCAATATGGAATCATGCCCAAAAATAAAAGTGACAAGCAGTCCTAGGAGAACATGGACAGCGAATTCACCAAATGGCAGGGGTCACGGAAGTGATATCATACACACTTTGATACCCAATGAAGTTACGGGGTTCACCCCTTATTCCACCCATTGCCTCTCAGCAGCCTACTATTATCTGTGGGTGGGTAATGGAGGGCAAAGTGTAGAATCTGCAGAAAGAAAACAAGACTGAGGGGCATATTACCCCTATCGCCACCACAACGTCACTTTTTGTGACGTTGTGGTGGCGATAGGGTCAGCGCCCTATTACCAAGGCAGCGTTAAACCACATAACGTGGCTAAAAGCCAGCTTAACGCTGCCTTGGTAATAGTGCCCCTTTCACGCTAAACTTAGCGTGAAAGGGGCGTGCAGTGGGTGTTGCGGTGGGCGTTCCACTGCAACACCCATTCACTTCGACGCTGCCATCTATTATCAAGAGAGGCGATAATAGGTGGCAGCGCCGAACTTAAGACCAGGAAAATCCTGGTCTTAAGGTGGCGATACGAGGAGAAATGCTTCATTTCTCCTCGTTTTTGCTTTTTCCATGTGTGCTGCCTTGTGCAGCACACATGGAAAAAGCAAAATGCCAAGGTTTGTTTATGTACAGGAAGGTGTCCCTTCCTGTACATAAACAAACCTTTTTTTAAAATGCCATTTTGTAACTTACATGTGTGCTGCATGAAGCAGCACACATGTAAGTTACAAAATGGCATTTTAGGTTTGTTTATGTACAGGAAGGGACACCTTCCTGTACATAAACAAACCTCTCTGCTCGCAGACACCCTTGCACTCTGGTGTAAGGGTGCCTGCGTTGGCGTTAAGTCGTGAGACTTAGCGCCATCGCAGGGGGAAACGCCCGGCTGCACCATATCCTTGGTAATATGGTGCAGCCTTGCGTTTCCGAAGTGGCGATGAGAGGCGTTAAGCCAAGGAGGCTAACGCCTCTCACCGCCACGTCCTAGATAATATGCCCCTGAGAGTTATATTTATTTTCTGTTTGCCCTGTTGATCTTTAAGGCCAGAAGTAGCAAAGGCAGTGACAAGAGTACCAAAGGGCATGACAGGGGTCGCAGCTGAAACCCCTCACTAACTGTAACTGACGTCTGTAGTAGAGGGTATTGCAAACCACAGTACACTTCCACAACCGAGGAAGTCAGCCAGGAAGACAACATCTGAGGCACATGCCAGATCCAATACTTCTTAAACCTCACATCTATCCAGTCTTGGAGTAAGTCACACGCCACACTCAGGCCACACATTAGAATTGCAAAGGACGGGCTGGTTTTTACTTGTTTATTACAAAGTAAAACAAGCATTAAGAAATGTCAGTATGTCTCTCCTTTTGGCTTTGCAAAGGCAGACTTTTGACTTTGCCAGTGCTTTTTGCCAATGCTATTCAGCATTAGAGAAAGGGGGAAAAAATGGTTATTGGTAAAATTGAACAGAATCGGCCAACAAAATGCAGCGTTGTATATTTATGATGTGGCCATCATTTTGTTGATACGTTTTTATTTAGTGTTCCAAGATGGTGGTGAATGCTTAATTTAGAGCGGTAAATTATAAAAAAAAATGTGATCCAATGCGCAATTTTTTTGTCCTGGCTGCAAGGTGCAGTTGTAGCCCCACCTCCCTCCCAAGAAAACAAAGAACATGAAAGGGGTAATAACAATGGGCAGGAGGGGGACAGTGTGGGTAGAATTTAATGTCATGAGTGGTATGAGCAGCGAGGGACAATGAAGGAGCTGGGTGGTGTATATTAAATTAAAAAATAAACAAGTGGAATGGGAAGATGGAGGGGAAGCAACAGACAAGCTGAAGCAGGGGGCAGTAAACCGGAGATTGTAGAAACTGTGGTTTGAGCAGTGGCGGCTGGCAGGGAACGGGAGTGGAGGGTGAAAAAAACAAACTACAAAAAAAAACACTTACCTCTTCGGCCAGCCGTGTCTCTCCTCCGCTTCCCTTCAGACGAGTCCCGAACAGAAGCAGGAAGCACATGGGCTCCCCTAAGCCAATCACAATGCTGCAATGCAGCGTTGTGATTGGTCTGAGTGCCATGGTTCGGGAGCCTGTGCATGTTCCTCACCAGGCTGTGCATTACAGCCTGGAGAGGAACATACAAAGTGCGCATGACTGTTTGGCCGGCTCAAGACGGCCGGCCAAACCGTCATGCGCACTTAGAGTGTGCCCACCACTCCACCCCCTGTGACCCGAACCCCGCCCTAACCTAGTCCTGTAACTAAGAAAAATAAAATGATCATAACGATGTTATCATTTTTTTAAAAAAAAATTTCTGCTCTGAGAGCAGTGGGGCGACGCTCCTCCGCCTTAGCGGAGGAGCCACCCCTGGGTTTGAGTGGGGAAGCAGTATATGAGAGATAGAGAGTAAGAACACATGCACTCCCCTGAAGTACTGGACAAAAAGAAAAAAGGGGTTACCTGAACATAAGAAGTGAGAGAACATAAGTCATACAATCAAAAGAATGGTGATGGATCTATGGTTCATGGGATGAACAAACACAAGAAGAGGAATAAAAGCCATTGAATAAGAATCAAGCAAATGGGATTGGAAAAAAGTCCACCAATGTTTTCCAATGGGCTAACTCAGATCTCGACGTAAGTAATCTTACAGTAGTTCAACACGACCATTGTGTCCGTCGTTATTGCATTAAGGTAGTAGAATACCAAATATATAGAACACCAGACAATAGACCATGGCATATTATAACATATAAATTCGGGAATGCATTTATGAAATTGAAAACCAGGTTTGTATGTTGAGCTTAACATAAGTACATCCAACTGCACACTTACTCACTGAAGGACAGCAATTATGCTAGCACTGTTGATGTGGACAATGAAGAACTAATAAACCACAAGAGCACACATAAACCACATTAAACAATCCTCACAATAAATGGTAAAAATATAACTGAATTTTTGTCTGATGCAGAAAAACTGAGCTACATGCGCACAGCAGCTGAAGCCTCTTTATCGACTGGCCAATCCAGCAGAGTTAAGAATTATAACAACACATCCAACAATCCAGAGGCAATTTTCCAAAATGTTGGGACAGGTAATGTTGCCATGGCTACTCTAGGTTGAAATTGTTTATTGTTTCTCTGAATGAGAAATGTGCTAGGCATCACAATCTGCCTTTTTCAAGTTTTCTGCGACCATGAAAGAAATTTTGCCAGTTACTGTTGACTCGGACGTTTTATGAGATTGTGGTGTGTATGTGTGGGGGTGGTGAAAAGTCTCGAACAGACAATATTTTGCAAAATTCGCTTAATTCTGCCCAGCAGAATTCATGAAAAAAATGGTGAATTAAACCTGCAAGTGGGTTTTTTCCTCAGGCGTACTTCATGGAGTTCGCTTTTCAGTGGCATTTTTCGCCCACTGCTCACCTTGGCTCAGGTGATCAAGAATAGGTGTATAAGGAAAGAGAGAGAGCACAGAGACAAATAATCACATTCTTCATCATCGCTGACATGTCGAAATTTGTCATCGCTGCTGTAAGATTGTTGACCAGCCCATTCTTGTCACAATCCATGGTGGTATGGGTAAGCTGAGGCAGGTCACGCTACAATGCCATTATACGTGGCTGATCAGTAGAGTAGCCAATTAGAATGATGTAAAAACAGACACCAGTCCTGATTGGTTGAAATGTAGCACAATCCTAAATATTCTTTTTCAACAATTCTGCCATTAACGAATCAAATAGGCCCTTGTTTTTATACCATTGTAATTGACACTTGGGCAGTTTTTTCAAGTAGTGCTGGGAGGCACATGCTATCCCAAATGAATTTACCATATACTGAAAGCAGGCAGTCTCACCACAAGTGAGTGTCCATGTTTCAACTTGCAATCCAGCTCTTTTTTTTTTCTTGTTCGTCCAATGAGCAAATGTTGTCATTTCTCTAAAACTGATTCAACTTCCCGGGAACAACACAAAATGTCTTGAATCTGTTCAGTGCACTAACATATACTGGGTAGGTATCTCTTTCAACTACCTGTGACCCTGGGTCTGGTCAGTGTTTGTGAGGTGGGGCACCCACTACAGAGTACCCAATGCACCTTCTCACAACCAGCTACTTTTAGAGAAACATTGACATCACAGCAGGCATCTCACAACCAAGCCAGTCTAAATGCAATGTTTTCTAAACAACCATGTCCATCTGCAGGACAGGTAATGTGTGGCAGAGTTATGGTACAGGACGTGACAAGTGACACAGCAGCTTTATGCTGTGGTACATTTTCATTTTTGCTTGGTACTCTGTCCTTCACATATGTCACGCTACAGTCTCCAAAGAACACTGATCAGCTGTTTCACAAATGGCACCACCTGCACTCCATTGGTATACAAGACTTCTGTGCAGGCAGGTCATACATCACAAGTGTGTATATGGCAATATTCCTCATGCAATACATGACCGATCCATATTAAGGTGGTCATCGACAGTCGTGAATCTGCAGGCCATGACTATGGCAATTTCTGGCTGCTTGGTCACTATCTTAACAGAACGAACTTTATGCTTATCTCAAAGCTTTTCCCTTTACTCTCTTTAAGCCATATTAGAACATTGGAATGTTGGGAGCTCCATTGAAGACAATGGAGTGCTCCCTGCTTCTACGGGCTGGTAAAGGCCCGCAGAGCAACATTCCAATGTTTTACAAAGGCCTCTCGGAGCTCGAGGGGATTTAAATCCCCTCGAGCTTCGAGAAGCCTTTGTTTTATTTGTTAGAACATTCTGCCCTCTAGTGGCAGAATGTTCTAATAGCCTTATCGCCCTTCGTAGCAGGGCTATACCGGCTATTAAAGTCCCGGCCCCTTGTTAAAGTCCCTCGCCTTCGGCTCGGGCCTTTATCGCGGGAGCGGGCCTTTAATAGCCGGTATAGCCCGCTACGGCGGGCTATAATAGTGTAATGGAACTGGGAAAATGGCTTGTATCGAAGAAGATAAAAGACCAATAATTTTTGCCTAATCTCTTAATAAAAATTCTATTCCACTAACACGTTTTATCTGTTTTCTTATATACATATGTAGCATTGGAAACCCATACAACGAATGGACAGTGGACCTCGACAGAGTGCCGCACCCACATCCTTATATCCCCAAAGAAAAGTACGTTGGACAATATATATCACGTGGTGTGCACTACCCTGTATGCACCCTCTGTCCAAAGGATGCTACCCTCATCAAGGGAAATAATTTGAACCATCACAACCAAGGGTGCACCACATTCAACATATTCATGATCATTTAAAAAAAATAGCAATTAGCCATGACAATTTTCGTAAATCCAAAGAGTATTCCTCCTTTATTCATGCTTCTTTTTAGCACTGTAAAAGCCAGCCAACGCGTTTCGTCCCAAAAAATTGGACTTCTTCAGGGCATTAATTGGGTTAAGCAACCACAAAAATCTTCCAATTCTATTTTTAAAAGAAGTGAGCATTTCAACTGTTTATATAAAGACAGGAAAATTTCCATGATAATCCATCCGAACAGCAAGTAACTAACAGTCAAAAACGTGAAATTTATTTCCACCCAATTATGTGTTTTGTATGTCAGATTTCATGTAATCCAGGCATCATTATATGGAGGGCATGGTCGCTGTGTAAGTAGCACTTCGATTGGTATGGTGAAACGGGAACAAACTATGTAGCATTGGCCCCAGCAAGTGAGCACAACCTGAAGTATATGTGAAATGTGACTAACAGATATGTAAATATGTGACCCAGACATTTCCTAATCCATGTCCTTTCTATAGTTTTTAAAAACAAGCATTGGCATAGCCAATAGGTCTCGCCTTTGGGACCTTATAAGTGTTTAGCCATGCAACAGCTGATGTTGTTGCACCAAGGATATTGTGCTGGATAACTAAACACTTATAAGGTCCCAAAGGCGAGACCTATTGGCTATGCCAATGCTTGTTTAAATCATGTGATCACTCCGATTGCCTCTGCCACTTCCCCATTCTCCCGAGGTTATTTTCAGCAAGGGAGACTTCAAGGAGGGAATGGGAAATTAGGGAGAAAGTGATCAGAGAAGTAAGAGCGTGAGAAAGGAGAGAAGAAGAGAGACTGCATGGATGGAAAGAGAGCACTAGTGCAAGAAGACAAAGAAAGCGGGCTGGTTTGAGCATTTTCGCAAGGGATGCTTTTGGTTCCCCATTTTGACATATTGTCAAACAAAATCTGTGGACTTGAAACAGATGTTATACTAGCATGGAGCACGGTGGCAAAACGTATAAATATGTGTATTGTGTCGGTTTGATGTTTTTCTTCTCTCCTGCTAGGTCTGTTGCTTCTTTTGCATATTAGTATGATACCCCACCACAGTCAGTCACCACAAAAACAACTATAGCAGTCCAGCACGTCTGGAAACAATCAATTAATCGGACACGCATAAAAAACGAGATACAGCTTTAAGGAACGAGAGAGAGAAAAATAGCTCAGTAGCTACTGAGAGATTCCGGGATATGATGATTGGGGGTATAGTACGAATAACGAGTATATATAACATGTTGAGATAGAAAGAAAGGCGGACAAGGAGCAAAAGGGAGTGAGGGATTATAGAGAAGAGAAAGTGAGACGAGAGGAAGATAGAGCGAAGGAGAGAGCGGGAAGAACCAAAGGGGATATAGAGAGAAAAAGTTCACTTCAGAAAATCTAAACACAGATATCTAGAACCATAGGGAGGAACAGTTGTACAGTCAATTTAACAGGGAAAGTCAAACATATAAAGTGAGTGCAGCAGATCAAAACCATTTTTTAAAAACTCCGCTACGAAATGGTACCCCATAAAAGGTAGAAGGAGCCGACAAGTGTTGCCATGGAAGTACGGCGCGAGGCCCTTGAAGAACAGGCGTCACCGGAAAACGTTGCCAAGGATACTTCAACTTGGGCACAACTGGAATTTAACTATTAAATAATCATCATCAGTCAATGATCCGAACACATTGCCCCCGCGTCACACGGTAGCATAGTTCTGTGTGAACTGACCCCAGTGCCTCGTTTGATGTAGCGCAGCCCCCCCGAGCCTTAACCTACACGTGTCTGATCGTGGTAACTTCCTCATACGAGCGGGCAGCTTGCAAGGCGAGCACTTTCGGAGGTCTTTTGTCATGTGCCCAAACCGCATAATCCTGCCAGATAAGGCACCGACAGCTGTGGCAATGTCTGGCTTTAGATGCCCGTTAGTGACACACACAGGCTGACAAATCCCATTAAACAATGGCAAGTTTAAACAACACCAAAATAAAACACCCGAATGCGGCGCAGCGCGAGATGCACTTACCCCAGTGTTTCCAGCTCGCAACCCTCGCACTCCTCTCCCTCGTCTTCCTCGTCCTCCTCCCAGCTCATCTTGCTGCTCTTGACGCTGTCGCCCGGGTTGCGCTCATTCCACGCGTTGCTGCCTCGCCTCACCCGCCGCCTCAGAGGTCACCCGCCGCCTCAGAGGAAAGTTCGAGTTTCAGCTGCGCGAACACCAAGCACCTGAGGAAAGCTCGGAGGCAGCAGTGAAACTACCTGGTAACAACAAAGGCTGCTGCGGCGGCTGCTCTTGTGAGTAGTGAAAAATAAGGAAGTCGAGACGGGCCACCCCCACGGGAGCCTGTCTTCAGGGAAACTGAAAGGAAACACTGGCGCATGGGAAATGTAGTCAAGGGGTTCTCCACCTGCTGCCTGCATAGGTGTCAAAGAGTTCATGAGGCATGACTCTCAGGCATAAACTTTGGAGTGTGCATGCAGTTCTCCGATGACAGTTAATAATTCACTGTTTTATATTAGGATTTTAATTTATAAACTGCAACTGCAAGTAACACAAGATGCCACCTGTGTACAATCCGACACTTGGAAACATTTAGGAGCCGGGAATAGAAGAGGAAAAAAGAAATGGCGGGCGCGCGGTAAAAAAAAAAAATAAACAGTGGTGCGCGCGCACCACAGAGGAGCGGAGGGGGGGGAGGAGGGAGCGCGGCAACCTGCTCAGCTGACCAGACGCTCGTGCGTCATGGCCTTTTCCCCGCACGGCCGGCATATGTTTCCAATTATCGCGCACGCGTCTGGGCACGATAATTGGAAACACATGTTTGCCGCGCGTACCCATCCCAAAAAGGCCAGCCACGACGCACGAGCGTTTTTGGGACTGCTTTTCAAACTCGCTTACTAAAAGTCTTCGCCTCTAGCAGCGCTTGCGCGCTACTCGAGGCTCGACCTAAAAATGGTGATAACAATACAACCAGATAAGGTGATCTTTCTGCCAGTATATACAAAAAATATTACCTATTA
Source organism: Calotriton arnoldi (assembly GCA_963921515.1). Lineage (NCBI taxonomy): Eukaryota > Metazoa > Chordata > Amphibia > Caudata > Salamandridae > Calotriton > Calotriton arnoldi. Next base: position 200,560 of record CAWUFW010015463.1, read on the forward strand.
GTAAACATCCCAGCATATTCAGTTCAGTATTCAATATCTATGACCTTCTTCAGAAACAACCCCATACTATATTAAACCAAACCAATGACATCTGTAACCAAAAAACTCTACCAGCGCTCCTCAACTCCTGCAGATCCTGCCCCATCTCAAAAATAAAGCGATCATGCCAGGAAAAAAAAGGAAAGACCCCACCAATCCCCTGAACCCTAACACGAATCCTCTACTCTCATTCCATCACCTAAAGAACCAATATCTCGGTGAAATCCTTGTTATCACCTACCAATAATTTGTCAGTGCCTACCCTCTGACCTCCTACACCCTGCAGTCCCAGTCTCTCCAGTCACTGTGGCATATGGTACATCTATTTACCCCTGCATGGAACCACGCTTCCCATTCACTAACTTTTCTCATTTTCATAACTCACTCGCAAAAAATTGGAAATAACTGTAAACTTCCAGTGGGTGGTAATTAATGAATGAGCAATTAACATTGTGATAAAGACAAAAGTCTTGACCTGTTGTTTTTCTTGATAAGGGACTCATTCAGGCCTAGGAGAGATACTCGCGTCAAGGGGAGGACATTCTCTTGAAATGTCCTGCTAACCACTCAGAATATCCCTATCTAGAAAGGAGTTAGGGACCAAAACGTGTAGCCAGTCCCCCTCCAGACCAATCTTTGGACAGTTCCCAAGAACTGATGGGAGCATTTTGTTTAGAGCACATGGCGGTAAGTATAGCATCCAACCATTAAAGAACGCCATATGCTGGAAATTTGCACTCCTTAAAGCAAGCATGGCTCACCTTGAAGTATTGCTCCTGGTGTCGAACATCTGGGCTGGTCCCGGTACGCTGTTCCCATTTATTTTTTATTGATACTATCAACTTTCTACGATTGAGACTAAGCTCTTGGTATCAAAACCAAGGTAGAGATTGACTCCATACTCTCTGAACAAGTTCTTTACCACCTTCTTGAAGGAGTTAATATCATCCCCAATAATATTGGCAAGAACAGCTTTTATTTGGGTGGAAATAAAAGAGTGATACTGACTATGGAGCACCTTGCCAGAAAACAACATCTGTGGAGACTTAAGATTGGAACCCTGGGGGTGTGGCAACCACTGAGGAAGATGGCAGTGAGTTAATGTGGCACCAGTGACGATACCTCATAATCCCCTAACAAGATCAAATGGTAGGCCCCCAGTGTCTGTCTGGGGGGCAGAGGGTGGACGGAGCAGCTACCTGAGTGAGAAGCAGTCAGTGCAATTGATGCAAGGAGGCGGAGTCCGTATGACACTGAGGCCTCGGCCAGGGGCCTAGAGCCAGCGGTCAGACACAGTGGTGCCACCTACAGAGAGCTGGAGGCGGAGTAGCCAAGACTGGCAGACCTGGGAGACTACCTGCCGGGGCGGCACTGAGAATGCCGGGTGAGTGCCGGCGGTCGCAGGAATGGAAGGCTGCCAGGTGAAGAAGGTGGAGTTGAGGTGTCAGAAAGAACCAGGCCACAGCGTGCGCTGTGGTGGAGACAGGCTGAGGAGCAGTGCGGGGCCTCTGGCTTGGGTTCGCAGCATCCACGCATTAAAACCAAGTTGCCAGTGGAGCAGTCGAGGTTGCCAACAGGCAAAACGAGAAGTCTGCTGGCTAATTGCCAAAAAGCAAAAACAATGTTCACAAGGAACTCATTTTGTAAATTAATAAATTTTTGCAAGAATTAGTATATCCTGCTTGACTCAAACAAAACAAGAAGATACAGAATGAAACCTTAATTCAATAAGGCATACCAATATTTTAGCAAAGTTTTACGTAACGACCCACAGAACAGAAATTTAGTAGTCCTCACTTCAGCCGAAGTGAGTGTAATTTATTTTGCATAACAGTATTTCACATACAAAAAGGCATAAAATATTTTCTATTTGTGTATTTACACTATATACCTTTTCACATTTGAGAGTGATTTTGTGAACCTCAGTGAAATTACACTCACTTCGGCTGAAGTGAGGACTACTAAATTTCTGTTCTTTGGGTCTTTGCTAAAATATTGGTATGCCTTATTGAATTAAGGTTTCATTCTGTATCTTCTTGTTTTGTTTGAGTCAAGCAGGATATACTAATTCTTGCAAAAATGTATTAATTTATTAATTTACAAAATGAGTTCCTTGTGAACATTGTTTTTGCTTATTAGCAATACCCAGTTCGCAAGGACATATGGGTTGCTCTTGTTTCTTTGTGAAAATTGTTTGGCTAATTGCAAAAAGCAGTGGGGACGTTCCCCTCACCCTCATGGCACCGACCTGAGACTGTAAAGGACAGCGAGTCATGGCTGACCATAGCAGTCCATAGGGGGGCGAAGACGCCGTTCAGTGGCATCGACTACTGCCTCATGAGACAAGGTGGAGTGAGAGACATGGCCCGTGACAATATTGTGGTGGGCATAGAATTCAGCCAACGGGATCTGCGAAACCCAACAGCCCACAAGGGGAGGAAAGTTTCTCTTTACCGACTCCGCTCTGGTAGGCGGCGGTGATTAGCACCTCCCCTGGTAATCAACCATAGACGATGCAAAGGCCAATCCTCAGAGACACCAATGGGGGACCGGTCCCTACCTGTCTCACGCAGGCAGACATGGCAGGTGGTAAAGGAGGGAAACACACCTAAAAAACAAAGCTGGAGAAGTACACAGTTTTGCTCCCCTGGCACAGTGGAGGGCACCTACGGAGCACAATTGTGGGAGTCCCTGACTCAGATGCAGAGCCATCACTCGCAGCAATAATGGCAGCAGTTAAGGACATAAAGTGCACACTAGAACTTAAATTGAACTCTGTGAAAATGAAATAACGCTCCTACGATCAGATATCTGAAAAATCAGTGAGAAGGTCTCAGAGGCAGAAACCACAATACAAGCACTACAACCCAAAACAGGACCCTTGCGAGACCAGTTGAAACACCTACTGCAAGATACAAAGACTATAATGGGCAAACTAGAGGTTTATGAAGGACACTCCTGATGGAATAATATATGAGTAGTAGGAGTCCCTGAGGGGCCAAAGGGTCCGAGTGTTGAACTGTTTATTTAAGAACTTATAACACAAGTGCAACAACCAATTGGATTGTTGAAAATCTTTTTGGTGGAGAGAGCACACCGGGCTCTGTTGTCGCTGCCCCGCCCGGGGGCACTCTCTAGTATCTCATTGCCCGAATATTCAATCATCGAGATCAGGATGCAATACTACAGGCTGCCTGGTGTTGTGGAAACTTGAAATATGAAAATATTACAATCTGGTTGCTCCCAGATTTTACCTTTGAAGTACATCAACAATGAAGAAAGTTCGAGGGGGTAAAAAAGGAACTAAGAGCGAGAGACCTGAAATATAAGATGCTAAACCCTGCAAAGCTCAGAGCGATTGGGAATGGAAAAACCTGGCACTTTGGAACACCTGCGGAGGCATGGGAGTGGCTGAAGAGCTTGAGGCGGGCGGGACCCTGAACAAAGAGAATGCCGAAGCCCCCCATTTACAAATGTTACAGGTTCACCAAAAATCCCCCGGAAAGAACTGATGGAAAAAGGACCGGCTGCTGAGCCTGGTGGGCAGACGAATGCGGCAGCTGTCAGGAGCACGGCTGAAACTTTGACAGGAAGGAGATCATGAGATGGCAGTGAGCAGAGGTCCAGTGAGTGACGAACTCTACATGAGAATATACAGGGGTATAAATGGCAAACTCTTCTCTGCACTGGCTTGGCCAACCAAAACAAATGTTACAAAGTTTATGGCAACGGGCACTCTGCAATGTTGTGGAGGTGGGTAGTTTCAAACTAACCATGCAGGGTGGCGGGGGGAGGGGGTGGGTTGAGGGAATAGTTACATTTACCCTAAACAGTTTTTGCACTACACACCACTACCTGATTATGCAGGGGCACAGCACATCCACTCATGAGGTTGCTAGATCCATGTGCACCAAGAGAGACCACATGTTAACTGCACAGCATGAAAGATCATCCTGAGGACCCTATGGCTACACACCAGACACTAAGGGCCTTATTTACAAGGAATTAACGCAGTGCAGTGTCGTAAGCCATTTGGCTGCAACGCGTTAATTTCGAAGCACAGGGATGCATCATATCTACAACTATATGACAGATCCCTTGGCTCTCCCCTGAGCTGGTGCACAATTTGCTGCCATTCGCCGACGCAGGCACCCTTGCACCATAGAGCAAGGGTGCCTGCATTGAGGGGAATGATTGTGTATGAGCAGGAAGGTGTCCCATCCTGCAAATAAACAATCTGAAATGGCATTTTTAAACTTCTATGTGTGCTGCTTAATGAAGCACACATAGAAGTTGAAAAACTGCACTTTTTTCAATGATTTTTCTTGTGCTGAAAGGGACACCTTCCTGCGCAAATACAATGTCGAGGTGATTTCCTTTTTCTATGTGTGCTGCAGAATGCAGCACGCATAGAAAGAGGAAAGAAACGAGGAGAAATGAAAACATTTCTCCGTGTTGCGCCTTGCTACACCTCCCCTGGGGAGGCGTAGCATTCAGACGCATTCCCAGGTTTATGATTTCTCGTAAATCTGGGAATGTGTCAGGTTCCATGGGTGTTGTGTGGGAACACCTACAGCAACACCCATGGAATGCTCCTGTCACGCAAAGTGCTGCGTGTAAAGGGGGCATATTTACAAGGACAAGAGGAGTATGCGTAAGTGAACGGCCGGGCAAGAAATGGGCAGACGCACAGGGGCGATATGTGGCGCTGACGGGGCAGTGGGATAGAATAGTTCGAAACCTCTGCTTGACATACATTCCACCACTGCTCCACACGGGCACACTCCCGGAGCTAGCATCTCTGCTAGTCCAAATGCCTCTTTGCACTCTCCTGGTAGGAGTGAACATGAATGACATGGTGGTGAAGGACCCAGATAGACTCCCCTCTGGGAAAGGGAAACATAAAGAAACACAGCTATCTGCATTTATGGATGCATTGGGACTGACAGATATCTGTATGGTCTACAATCCCCAGCGGATGCAATAGACCTATCACTCAGGAGCCCATGGTAGTCAATCCTGTATCAACTATTTCTTGACTCAACGAATATCCATCACTTTAACAGGGGCCAGACATCTGACTAGAAGCAGTCCTGATCATGCACCGACATGGGTAGAGCACAAAGGAAGGGCCATCAGAGAAAATGGGCATGGGGCACTAGACCTGTGATACTTAAACAATTGAGTTGATACAAACTGGATTATGTCAGGGCACTGACTGTTATTTTGCTGCAAAAGAGGGCACATTTGACTCAGCTCTCACAATATGGGAGCCCTGCAAAACAGTGATAAGGGGACAGGCAATGGCTCTCATAGGAACAGAAAAAAAGAAACAAAAAAAGAAAATTGACGTCATTGAGAAGGAACTTGTAGAAAAGTGACCCTTTTTTGACATGGTCACCCCCCACGTTTTGCCTGGTAATTGATGCAATTTTGACAGAAGTGCACTGGGTTCCTGCTATCCAGGTCCCCAGTGCCAGATCTCCTTCTGAAAAACTGTACAATTGTTCCCCCAATTGGCAATACCTTTAGCATCCCTGTAAGTCCCTAGTAAATGGTACCCCAGTACCTAGGGCATGGGTACTAAAGAGGGTCCCTAAGGGCTGCAGCTTGTATTGTGCCACCCTAAGGAACCCCTCACCACACTCATGCCAGCTCCCATTGCAGGCTGAGTGACAAGGTGCAGACAAAAGTGAAGACACAACATGGCACACCTGCTGTATGCCATGCCGGAAGACACTGCATGCAATATATGTAAGTCACCCCTACAGCAAGCCTTACAGCTATAAGGCAGGGTGCATTATATTACATGTGAGGACATATCTGCATAATCAGATAAGCCCCTGTGGTGTCCAAGTCGATTCTTGGACATTGCAAATGAACAGGGAAGCCATCTTGAGTATATGTACTGGGCACTGGTGATTACGAGTTCCCCAGTTACATGATTACATGATGGCTTCACTGAAACCCAAGATGTTTGGTATCAAACATGCCGTATTAATAAACCCACACTGATTTCAGTGATGGATTTATTAATACAGGCACTCAGAGTGTACCTTAGAGGTGAACCCTGAAAACATACCTATCTCTAGTGTGCTGTCACTCCCCTTAACGCCCCTAGATTGACTATTTAGTTGGCATCCCTGATGCCAGGAACTCAGATTCAATGGACCCAGAAGAAGAGGACAAAGAAGAGCCATGAAAATGAGAACTGAAGACTTGCTGTGGACCTTTTGGCATCAAACCCTGCCTGCACCAGTTTTGACAATCGTGAAGGAACCGGCTCGTCCTGCAACTGAGCCTCTACCAAGAACTGCAGTAAACTGCCAGCCCTTTGCAAATTGCCAGCAATCTCCTTTGAAGTACAGGAGCTACTCCCCTACACTCCGCAGGCACCAAAACAGCAGAGTCCAGTTTACCATACTCTTGCTCCCCAGTCGTACCGAAGCAGCAGCTGCCCAGGAAGAGGTCACCATGCTCCAGGAGCTCAGATCCATCTCCCCACCAAGTGAGAAGACGCCAGGAGAAACCAGAACCGCACAGCACCAATACCTGGGGCACTGGACCCCTTGCAGCAAACAAAGCCAGTTTGAGTCCAATCCGAACTCCAACAACACCGAGACCGAGCAGCTGTCGAGGGACATCAGCACTGCAGAGACCCACTTCCAGAGTTGCCCAGCTGTCCTGATGTTTGCACCCTCAACCGGCGAGACCGAATACCGCAAGGCCCTGCGACGCACCAGCCCAGCTGACCTACTCCCTGTGCACCCGAGCGCCTCGGCCTGGGTTCTTGAGAACCGACTGTGCTGCTTTGCCCCCACGACCCTTGTGTACCGAGCCGAGCCCCCTGTTGGGAGCTCCCAGACATGTCCCCAAGTCCCCCTCTGCCGGCTGTTTGTAGGTGCCCCCTTCTCCTTCGGTGTAGCGCGTAAGGCTACTAACCCAACCCAACCAGCACCTCTGCACCCAAACACCACAGGGTAGGGAAACTTCAACTGCTGCTGCTAATTTGGACTTTACCCCCCCTACTAACTTAAATCCTGAAGGGAATCCCCGGAAACCTACTGCAAGTACCTGTATACCGTATATGTCTTTTTCTCCCATAGGAAAGCATTACGGGTAAAGACGCATTTAAGTGAACATTTTACTTACCTGTGAAATTCGATATATTAAAAAGCACTAATTTCCATACAAAGTTCTTGGTATCAAAATGTATATAAAAATATGAGTTATTTTTCTAAATTGATCTTGGATTTATTTTTTGAGTGTGTGTCTCATTTAGTGCTTCTGTGAGTACAACAAATGCTTAGCACTACCCTCTGATAAGCCTAAACTGCTTGCCCCCACTACCACAAAAGAGAGCACTTATTTTTATCATTTTGCCTCTGTAAACCAATACAGGTTGCCTGGACTGTCTGCAGAGTACCTCTTTTTGGTACACTGTATAGAGAGCCAGCTTCCTACAGATATACAGTCCAAACACCGGCTTAACTTTAAGAGATAGGAATAGAGGGACACAGTGGAGGAGAATGCCAGAGAGGTGTTTTGGGCTTCACAGCACCGTCTTTATGAAGTTGGCAATAAGACAGGTAAATTGCTGGCCTGGTATGATCACAGAGGCAGTATAAATAACTGGGTTCTCAAAATTAAGAGAGCTAGGGGAATGGTCCTCAAAGAAAATCGTTGTATAGCTAATTAATTTGCCAGATATTATTCTCAGATATATACCTCTAAAACAGTCAAAACTGCGACAGAGGCCATACTGCAGGACATCTCACTGCCTCATCTGGCAAAGTAAGATAGACATGCTTTAGAGGCCGGCATAACCACAGACGATATAACAGCGGCGATTAGGGATTTGCAAACGGGGAAAGATATAGTACCAAATGGGCTACGCATAGAGCTATACAAACGTCTAGCCACAAAACTCTTGTCCCACTTGTTAGCCATATACAAAGAAACAAGGGAGGTGGGCCGACTTCCTAGTGAGCAGAGATTGGCCACCATAGCAGTGATGCCAAAGTCGAGCAAAGCCCGAGATGAATATGCCTCTTACAGGGCAATCTCTCTGCTCAACGCAGAAGTTAAAACAGTGGCAAAGATACTGGCAACCAGGTTAAGAAAAGTGATTTCTACCCATATACATCCCGACCAAGTGGGCTTTATGTCCAATAGAAGCACAAGACTTAACATACGTAGGCTGTCTGGAGTGATGGGTGTGGAGGAAGGTTTGCAGGGACAGGCAGTGATGATGTCCATAGATGTCAAAATGGCATTCGACACCCTGGAATGGGGATATATGTTCGCAATGCTCAGCTGACTGGGCATTGGGCCTAACTTCATGCAATGGATACGACTGTTGCATAGCCACCTACCGGCACGGGTCAAGGTAAATGGAACATACTCTGACATTTTTGAGCTGAGGGGAGGTACCAGGCAGGGCTGCCCACTGTTGCCAATGGTATTCGTGCTGGCCGTTGAACCCCTAGCTGCATGAATCTGACAAGACTGTCTAGTAAATGGAATATACTGGGAGGGAGCCTGGGAAGACGGTATATCTTTTTATGCAGACAATATACTGCTTTACGTGACAGAACCTGAACTTACCATAGATAAGCTGATGCAGATCATTCGTAACTCTGGTAAGTATGCTGGATACCACACAAATTGGGACAAATCTCTAGCATAACCCCCTGACAGGGGATGAGCCAAGATAACCCCAAGATTGTAGGGTGCCTATGATGACAGATGGGTTTAAATATTTGGGTATACACATTACTAAAGATCCAAACGAATTTCTGACACGTAAACTATACTCACTCCTGGACTGATTCAGATGGGACGTCCGTCCTGCTACCACTATCACTAATAGGAAGAGCTGCAATGTTTAAAATGATGGCTTTTCCAAGATTTTTATATACCCTCCAAAACACACCATCGACGGTCTAGATGCACTTCTTCAGAGTGTTGGAGGAAGATGTTCGACTACTACTAAGGGACACCCCCCCCCCTCGAATTGCTCTGAAGAAATTGAGGAGAGGAGTGTATGAGGGAGGAATAGCTCTCCCAGATATCCAAGTGTATTACTGGGAGGCTCATTTGAATGTCATAAATGATTGGGCCAGTGCAGACTAAAAGGAGTCGGCAGTGAAAATAGACAGATATAAACTGGGGGTGAAAGGCTATCCTGCAGCACTGTAAGGGAGGAGCACCCTCGGCGATCTTCCCCCGCAACCTGGGTTGGAAAGGAAAACTCACTGCAGAGACACCACTGTGGGATAGTTGGCATCTTCGGGCCGTAGGGTACCTCAAGATGGTGACGTGATGGGACTTGGTTTGCATCTCAAAATTGGGAGACCTGTGGTAGAGGGACACAGTAGTGTCCCTAGAGAAGCTACAGAAGGAATACCACCTGGCGAAGGGCGAAACTTTCCACTACCTGTAGGTCAGACATGCACTATCTTTGCACATTCCTGCAGGAACGGAAGTCCGGATGCCACCTCCTTGGAGGCAGGAGTGCTGGCGGAGCCCCTTTTTCCTCTACTAAAAAATAGTGAACAATTCACAAGGGCATCTAGAACAGCTGACAGAGGCATTGGAGTGCAATCTGGGCCTATTCGAGGAGGGAGAGGGGGAGGAGGAGCTACAGAGCCAGAGTGTGGGGCAATATGTTCAGGATTCCGCATGATACAACTCAGGGCACTACATAGAGCGTACTACTCCAGGTCCTCCCTTAAAATAATGGGTAGAGCAATGATTGAGATGTGACAACGGGATTGTGAAATGGTGGGTTCCTCCTACCATATTCTTTGGGAATGCCCCATGATACAAACCTACTGCCAGGCGGTGTTGACTTGTATAATATGAACCTTTGGGACTCACATATGGGGCACACCAAAGCAGACACTACTTAACATAATAGATGAGGCATCAACAACAACATACCAGAAAATTTGGGTCGTGCTGGGACGGATGGTAGCAAAACGCAATATTGTGCACAAGCAGGGCGTTCCAGATGCTCCTGTACTGGAGAATGGAGCGCAGATATGAATTGGTGCATGCAGTCGGTAAAAACAATATATGAGGACAGGGGCTGCCCAAGGATATGGACGAAGATTTGGGCAGTGTGGTAAGCGAGGGATGGACATTAAAAAGATGTAAGACTGGTTCTACTATCCAGGAGAGAGGCCAGCCTGGATTTACTCCTGAATCAACGGGGGATGAAGATGGGATGGAAGGACATGTGCCACATGTGAGTGGTTGGGTGGTGCTTCCGATCCCAGCAGGGTCAGTTGGGCAGTTATATATTATGGTGTGTCTTTGTATTATAAAAATTTTCCAATGAAAACCAGTAAAAAATAAATTCAGAGATTGGAACCCTCATAAATATCCTCTACCTTTGATATGTTTGAATCTACCATTTCCGTATTATTCCATTTGACAGACCAGGGGACAGAAAACGAAAATAGCATAATGGTGTTTCGTCATTGATAATATAGGTAAGGCCTGATTTGAGAAGATCGTCTGCTGCTGATCCCAGGTTTGTGTCAAAGTTTTATATCTCACTTTTTTGAGATATTGTGAGTTTATCAGCCACCAAGAGAAGACCAGCATATTAATCTATTCCAATATTATACTCAAAACCGAGTTATCAAAACTGAAAATTGCTACTGAGACGGCGCAGCTGCAAGGCTGAGGATGCCATGTAGTAATTGTAAGGTCTGGAAAGGCGAGCACACCCTTACTTTTGGGCAGTTGTAAAATGCTCTGCTTAACTAGCGGGCGCTTCTGGTTCAGTACAAACATGGAAAGAGTCTGATTCGCCTTTGTGAAGAGAGTAATCCATTATAAAGGAATTGTCCAAAATGAGAAACGAAAGCAGCGGTAGGATCGAAATCTTAATAAATGTGATTCTATTATTGATACTAGCGGGAGATGCCGCCAGATTTCCAGAAGTTTCGTTACCTTCCTCAACACTGGTTTGAAATTATCCCTGAAGAGTTCCTACTGCCTTTCTGAAAAGTTGATCCCTAAATGTCTCTTTAGGCAAGCTCTGTAATTCTCTTTCAGAACCGAAAAGAAAACTTCAGGGGAGGCATTAAAAAGTAAACATTCAGTTTTGGCCACATTTTTCTTAACACCCCCCAGAGGAGTAAAAGCCATTATTGTTTTCAGGGATGCGTTTAAATTGCCCAATGTGATGGTTAGGAACAGCGCTACATCGTCTGCATACAAATTTATTTTTGGAATCCCAGGTAAAGATGTTAAGATTTGTCTGCTTTGGTGCAGGAACTGAGCCAATGGTACAATTAAAAGAGCAAAAAGCTACAGGGAGAGGGGGCACCCCTCTCGGCTCCCCCTCTCAAAAGCTATTGCCGCTGCCTGCAAGTTGTGCATAATCAATTGAGCCCATGCCCCCTGGTATAAGACTTGAATTGACCTTGTGAGCTGTAGTAGAACTCAATACTACCAAAAATGTAAAATAAACACTTCCAGCTCTCAAGGTTAAAGGCCTTTTTTGCGTTCAGCAGAATAATAGCAGCTGGTATGGAGACAGTCGAATGCAAAAACAACAATTGATGGACAGAATGCAGAACAATGTCGTACATTCACCCCAGTACAGAGACCTGGGCCTAAATCCATCGTTTTTTTGCTCACCATGCCATTCCAGTTTGGACCCAGCCATATGCAAATCAGTCTTGACCCTGCGCCCAATGGGAACAGTCCAGCCTGAACTGCCAGGCCAGGTCCTCCCTGGACTGGAAACAAGCATCCTAGGACCGGTTTCGGGCTTTCAGCCCTCATCAGCCAGGATAGCTTGACTCCAGTGGCATGGAGAGCACGGGACCCACGTCTGGGCATACCCGTCCCACTCGGGGTGACAAATGCAAAAATAACAAGTAAAAACCACATCAATAAGTTTGGCCATAAAATGGGAATTCACAAACAAACTGCGGCCTCTGATTAAACCAGTTTGGTCTGGGGTGATCAAAGCAGGGGCCATGATGTTGATCTGATTGGCAAAGAATTTAGTTACAGATTATAATCAATATTCAATAAAGTGAATGGTCCATGGCTGGGTTCTCCAAAGTCGGTCCTGGAGGGCTGGATCCATTCCAGATTTTTAAGATAACTACATTTATCTAAATGTGGACATGCTGAAAATCTGGCATGGATCTGGCCCTCCAGGACCAACTTTGGAGAACCCTGGTTTATAGGACCTGAAGTCTGTAGAGCGTTTCCCTTTCTTGAGGATGTCAATCAGGACCCCTCTATGGATAGAGTCTGGTACACGTCTACTACCCAGGAGGCTGTTAAATAAGATTGTCAAAGGTCCTGACATCACTGATGAAAAAGTCTTATAAAACTGCAGTCATAGACCATCTTCCCATGGAGTCTTACCAAAGGCGAGCTGACCTATTGTCTCCACTAACTCTGTCTCTGAAATGAGGATTGATTAGCCTGGCGGTGGATGACAAAAAGGGCAGATCCAGGCCATTAAGGTAATCCTCAATGTGTTGCCTTGTGACCCCCTCTACCACCACACCTTCTCTCCTTGATACAGGGTGGAGTAATACTGAAAAAAAACGTGTTTGGTTTCCTTGGTGTAGTCCTTGAGCAAGGCAGTACTATGTCCTTTCTAAACAGGTGATTCTGCCAGTCCCATATGTCAGAATCCCCTACTTCCCTTTTGTCAGCAAGTCACTGTACCACAAATGGACTAAAACTAAGGACATATCACTCGAAATGTAACAACTTCATCTGAATGCCTGCGTTGAATAATTGAAAACCCATAGGTTTCAGAGACATGGATAAAGAGACCTCACCCACACTTTTGTGGCATGCTTCATTATTGGTTACCTTATCCCATCCTGATAAGTAAACAACTTATCGATCCCTCGTCATACCGAGGCAGGGATACCGACTACAGGATCCTTACAATTGTCTAGTTGATTTTATCTGATCGGTTGAGTCCATCAAGGTGGTAGCTACCTACCTTGGTGTGGATAGGTCACTGTGAGAAACTGGGTTGTTGGTTGAATGGGGGTGACCTCTGCTCAAGCAGCAGCTACAATACCTCTCTGGGTAAGTCACAAAAGTCACTAAATTAACCTGTGCTTTAACATCTGGTAGCTTGGCATAAAAGCAGTCAGGCTTCACTTAAAGGCAGTGTGTAAAGTATTTATGCAGCACACAAACAGCAATAAAGTGAAAACACAACACAAGAAGAATCCCACACCAATTTAGAAAAATAGAGTATATTTCAATAAATAATTTTCTCCCAAAATGACAATAATCCAATCAGTAATATCGGAGTTATGAATTTTGAAAGTTTAAGGTAAAAACTAGTGCCTAAAAGATCAAAGCGCCAACAGCAGACATCTAGATGCGCAAGACCGAGTCAAAGTCGAAAAATTTGTCCGACCACGATGGAGCGCTAGACGGATACAAGAAGTGGATTGGGCTTGGCCTTGGCCGGGGCTTACATTCGCACTTAGACGAAACTTTGATAAAAAGTCTCTGAGAAGGTAGGAGTTCAGTGGGGCAAGGCTGCAGGTGGTGTCCGAGGAGGAGGCATCGCCACAGGGAAGCTGCTGGATGAAATCTTGGTGGAGATTTCTGCATCCCGACTTAGGGCCTCATTTATGAGAAGTGGCGCATGGCTACGTGAAAGCAGCGATGCAACACTTCTCAGTGCGCCCTCCTTGCGACACCTAGGATGCGTCATATTTACTGTATGATGCATCATGTCGCAAGGAGTTACAGATACATCAGTATTACTAACGTATCTGTTGGCGCAAAAGTGGCACATTGCTGGAGTTGTGTTGGAAGTGTGACGCAACTCCAGCAATGTTCCTTTCATATGGGGCAAGCCCCATGTGAAAGGGCCTGCGTCACCCTTACGCCTGCCATGAGTTACTGTGCCACTCCTAGGACCCTTTCTTGTGGGGGAACGTCCACCCTGCATACATTATACCTGACACAGGTATAATGCAGCGCAGGGGTTTACGAAGTGACGCATCTGCCTAGATACGTCACTTCGCAAATATGGCGCCACATAGCGCATTATTTACGCGGCCGCTGCGTCACTAAAAGTGACGCATGGCAGCGCAAAAGTGACGCAGGCCTTCATAAATAAGACCCCAAGTTTTACATAGCCAGATACCCCTTTGGTGAATGACCAGTGAACAGGATGTGCTGCTGTGACGAAGAACATAGGAGGAGCTACCGCAAAGTCAGGCCAACCAGTGATGCACCTTGACAAGCAGGTTGGTCCTGGTCTCCTCTCAGTTATCAGGGCAGTTTTAGTCAAAAATGTTCTAAGTCCAAGTTTTGGATATCTGGGCACATTTAACACCACAAACAAGGGTCTAGGAGTAGAGGCGGACACAACTTGGGCATTTAGAACTCACTCAGGCTGGGACCAGGGGCGGCTGTCCCTGAGGCTCTGATCAGAAGGCAAGCCAACTGGCCTTTGGAGTCACTCTGGTAGTCCTGGGTTCAAGTGAAGAAGCAAGGCTCAAGCAGCAGGGCATGTCTCTGAAGGTTCAAGGCAGGCTCAAGGAAGCAAAGCAGTCCTTCCAGATGCAGCAAAGCAGTCATGTGGAGCACATAGCAGGCCACAGCAGCAGGCAGTCCTCTGAGAGTCCTTCCGCAGGTCCAGAAAGTGAACTGAAGAGTGGGTCTGAGGGTCCTATTTTTATATCTAGTGCCTTCCTTGAAGTAGGAGAAGTTTCTAGAGAATTCCCTTTGAGGTCCTTGAAGTTTCCTGCTTCCCCTGTCCTGGCTCCAAGCTCGCTGCATGAACAATGCAGGAGTGACAAGTCCTCTATGTGAAGGCAGGGCACAGCCTATTCAGTTGCAAGTGGGGCTGTGACCAGCTCCACTCCTCCATTGTGCCAGTTGATGGCTAATCTAGGCACACCTAATCCCTCTATTGTGTGGTTGTCTGGAAGGAATAAACAAAGTCCAACTGCCAACTACATCCAGTCATGAGACCTAGGAACAGGCTGCAGGCACCAAATGGTTAGGGCAGGAAAATGTCAAATTTCAAAAAGTGCAAAAAGAACTATTGATAGACAGAAATCTGGGCCAAAATCCATCGGTTTTTTGCTCCCCATGCCATTCCAGTTTAAATCCAGCTATATGCAAATCAGTCTTGATCCTGTTCCCCATGGGAACAGTCCAGGCCGAACTGCCAAGCCAGGTCCTCCCTGGACTGGAAACAAGCATTCCAGGACTGGTTACAGGGTTTCACACCTCATCAGCCAGGCTAGCTTCACTCCAGTGGCATGGAGAGCACGGGGCCCACATCTGGGCATACCCGTCCCACTCGGGTGACAAATGCAAAAAGAACAATTGATGGACAGAATGCTGAACAATGTCATACATTCACCCCAGTACAGAGATCTGGGCCTAAATCCATTGTTTTTTTCCTCCGCATGCCATTCCAGCTTAGACCCAGCCATATGCAAACCAGTCATGACCCTGTTCCCCATGGGAACAGTCCAGACCGAACTGCCAAGCCAGGTCCTCCCTGGACGGAAAACAAGCATCCTAGGACCGGTTTCAAGGTTTCACCCCTCATCAGCCAGGCTAGCTTGACTCCAGTGGCACAGAGAGCACGGGACCCACGTCTGGGCATACCAGTCCCATTTGGAGTGACAAATGCAAAAAGAACAATTGATGGACAGATTGCTGAACAATGTCATACATTCACCCCAGTACAAAGCTCTGGGCCTAAATCCATAGTTTTTTTGCTCCCCAAGCCATTCCACTTTAGACCCAGCCATATGCAAATCATTCTTGACCCTGTTCCCCTAGGAATAGTCCAGCCCGAACTGCCAAGCCAGGTCCTCCCTGGACTGGAATCAAGCATCCTAGGACCGGTTTCAGGGTTTCAAAAAGTGGCATTTTGAAAATTGTAACTTGAAATCTGACTTTACCATTCAAGAGGATTTTAAATTACAGTTTCTCAGACACAAAATATGAAATGTTTACCTGTTTTCAATCAAACGTTAGCACTTATTAAATGTAATAAGGCAGCTCAGTGTTACTCTATGGGAGAGATAGGCCTCACAGTACTGAAAAATGAATTTAGGAGTTTTTCACAACTAGTGTCACGTGGCCCATAGAGACACTGTCGTCTTCACTAACTTAGCATGGGCACGCTGCAGCTTGCCTGCTGCTTTTCCGCACGTTACTACACGTCTATTTTTTCAATAATTTCAATGACTGATTTCACATGAGAACTCATCGCTGTCTTTACTCTCTGCATGTTCCTGGGATTTTGACTGAACATTATGTGTAAGGTCGAACAACAACGCCCCTTGTTATTTTGTTCTGGCCAGACCTTAGCCCTTAGACAAAACATACCGATGCAGCTGTTGTTTGGACAACGTACTCTGGTTTTTAGTGGGGTACACAAATAGGTAACACACACTTGGAGAGGGACCTTTTCAGGGAGAAGAGCGAGACAGCACCTATGATGTAGATCTACCATCTATAGGCTAAGGTATGGGGTCTGCTGACAAAGCCCAGAGATCTTCTATTATATAATATTACTTCTTCTTAGCAAGGGGAGGGAGGTTAGGCACTATAGTCTTTTCTCCATTGTCTTTCTATGATGACATCTCCCTTCATGATATATGGACTAGCTGCTATGCTGACTATATTTGTACTATGCATTTTCCTGCTTGTCGTGGCACGTATACTGCATGTTAGGGCACGTTAGTTAAAATAAATACTTTAAACTGTTTCGTGTCTCTGTCAGATCTTATTGTGGACAAGTACAAGAGTGAGAGCGAAAGGGTGTGTCTTGTTACCGTGATTCCTGAGAGAACTGGGAGCGTTGTGTTCTGGGGTGTCTAATCATTTGTTTCTCTGTGAGTAAGTAGGAGAGAAAGTGAGACACTATAGCTAGTCGGTCCTGAGCTCATGGGTACTAAGGTGGTAGGAAGACTCAGTCCCTATACAACAAGGTCCCATAATCCTGTGCATAGTTCTGTATTTGTGCAGAATCCCTGCAACACTAGGACATGTAAAACTTAAACGTACATGTCCAACCTTTTAATTACAATGCACACTGCCCTGTGGGCTACCTAGAGCCTACCTTAGGTGTGACGTATATGCAATAAAAGTTACGTTTAAAGCTTGGGAAAGGGGTCATATTGCCAAGCCGAATTGGCAGTTTAAAACTGCATCAGGCTGCAATGGCAGGACTGGGACATGTTTTAAAGGGCTACTTTAACTGGGTGGCACAGGAAGTGCTGCAGGCCCACTAGTAGCATTTAATTTTCAGGCCATGAGTATATGGTATATCATTCTACAAGGGACATATAAGTAAATTAAATGTGCCAATCCGGTGTAAGCCAGTTTTACCATATTTAAAGGAGAGAGCACAGGGACTTTAGCACTGGCTAGCAGTGGCTATGAGTGCACAGAGTCCTAGAGATAACAAAAGCAAAGTTCAGTAAAAGGTAGAGGCTAAAGTTTGGGGGTGACCCTGCAGAGAGGGCCAAGTCTAACGGTCCTCGATGATGAAGCACCAACAACTGTGAAGATTTGAGGAAAGGCATGTGTGTTGTTAAAAATGGAAGGCGCCACATGATATACATACATTTCTTAATGCGATGGTTATGGGTACAGTGGTTTTGGTCAGAACAACTCTTATATGAGCGTGTTGGAGTGAACTGTACGTAAATAGGGTACTAATATGCTCATTTATGATTGGAAAGCTACATCAAAAGTGCAACATCTATATTATGAATTGTCTGCTTTAATTAGAAAACATTCATATAGTCATAAATTATGTGCATGAATTGGTATACATGAATTATTTATTGTGGAGGTTATGAAATGCAGTAAATTGCAGTTACCTGTTGTCAAAAATACTGTCCAGTGGCCATGTCAAAACTGTTGTTCAGTTGCATCCAGATATTCACTGCATTGGTTGTCCACTGCAGGTAAAGAAGCCAATAAGTGAGGAACCATAAAGAGGACCTCTGCTCATATGTCTGCCCTAAGGCCCTTGTTAGGCTTGGGATGTCCACCCAGCAAAAGAAGGTGACGTCACAGCTCCCTTCAGGGCTGGGATGCATATTGGCAGTGATTTCCCCAGTTCTAGATACCTGGCTATTGGAGAAGGAAGAGAAGCAAGCTGATGCATGTTATCCTCTTTTCAGTTGTTAAATGCTACATAGTAGGCAAGAAAATGAGTTAGATTTTGACAATGCATTGATGGATACTAAAACATTCATGCATTCTCTTTGTTCGCTGACAAATTCTTTCTGCTATCAATAACATAAATGGCAGAGCATTCCTGTATCGCTTCAACTCAACTCAAAATTGAAGGTCAACAATTGAGTGGATGGTTATGGTGGCAAATTATTTTCATTTGGGTGGAGGGGGTACACAGGCCCCTGCAGCTCGGGGGGGAGGGGGAGCACCCCTCTTGGGGGGGCGCAACACTTCAGGGGAACCCCCCCTTTCAGCTAAAGGCCAATGAATATCTGTAAGATATAGGAGACTCAGGGGCCTCTCATCACATTTTGCAGATGGGGCCATCATTTTGAGTTGCGCCACTGTCTGGGCATAAAATCCTTGCTTGGCGAGTGACCCAGTCTTACTAAATGGTCCCTATTTTATATGAATGGAAGTTGAGAAACATCAAAAACTAAAGTAGATCCTTAACACGAGTCTACCTTGACTGGTATTCCTCATGTTTTTACACATACATTTTTCATTTCAGAAGACACATAAGGTAAAGAGTTCCACAGTTTGTTAGAGCACTTCACAAATCTGTGCGCACCAATCCACCAGGGAGGGAGAGAGAGGAGGATGGAGATATACTACGGGAATGACAATGGAGTCCACATTGTGGACTAACAGGGAAATCCCTAATAGTTATTTGGATACTTGATTCGCCTTCCAAACTCTTTGTTACCATGACATCATGAGCCTTGTGTTTGCCATGATGTTTGACTGTGTTTCCAGTTTATATCATTTAAATAATAGGAATTTTGTTTAAAAAAAAAGACTAGCAGGATCTTTCACAGTAGTCTGAGATATTATGTACAACTAGAGACTATTGAGGACACCTAGCCTGCCAGGGGAACGCTTTGTTAATTTTTACTTTAAGAATATTTTTTACAGAATTAGACATGTGGTCAATTGGCTCACCTCAGTAGGCTGATAGGCATTGAACTGTAGATCACTCCATTAACTATCAAGATTTCAGTTTTTCTGCATTGAGGGATAGTCTATTACAATCCATGAACTGCCAGATAAATATCCTAATCTGTTCAAAGTCTTGTGGAGAGGAAGGCCTTACAGTTGGGTAAGGTAATTTCAACATGTGCTGCACTACTGGTGCCACAAACATTACAATTATGACTTTTGCAATAAATATTGGCAGGTTAAATCTACCGATATTTCTCTGGGGGAAAAAAGACCAGTATTTACCAGAACTGTGGATTTTGGTGAGGTAAAAACCCAAATCTGCATGTTATTTCCCCAAAACTCTTAATTGGGTGGTATTTCTCACACGCATTGTTGGCGGGAGAAGGTTTGGCGGTACCTCTTTTCCTTTTGTGTGCAGTGTCCGGTGCAGGAACGGGGTTTGGTATTTGCCTTGGGGTCAAATTAGGGGGTGCAAAAGAAACGGGTGGAGTAAGACTGGTATTTACATCTTGGGTTATTGAAGAGTGCACCTTGGGACTGTCAGATGGAAATGGCTCCCTATCATCCTCCACTGGGCTCATCAAAATTCTCCTTTTGGTACGAGCAATCTCTTTAGCTATGACTGTAGTTGCCTTAGCAAGAAATGAATCTAAAGAAGTCAATGTTACCTCCTCTGCAGGTACGTGGCTTATCTTCTTCTTGCCCATCCTTGGGCAATTGCCCTTCTCAAGATGTTAGAGGGGGGGCCCAGCCCAGCCTCCTCCGGGCTCCGATGGGTGTGAACAGGCCCGTCCTTGGCCCGGGCGCGTCCCGAGCCGCAGGGCTGCGTCGCACTATTAAGCGCGTGCAGGGTGCCTTGAGGATCACTGGACTCGTAGTCCCCAGTGGTACGGCAGTGGCAGGCACAGCTCCCTCTCCCCAGCAGCAACAGGAGACAAAGTTCGCTGGTGGCTACACCGGCCATTGGGCTGCGACGCTCTAATAATCGCGTTCGGGGTCCAGGAGGATCACAGGACTCATAGTCCCCAGCAGTGTGGCAGTGGCAGGCACGGCTCCCTCTCCCCAGCAGCAACAGGAGACAAAATTGTTGGCGGCTACACCGGCCGTGGGGCTGCGTCGTGCTATTAAGCGCGTGCAGGGTCCTGGAGGATCACAGTACTTGTAGTACCCAGCGGTGCGGCAGTGGCAGGCACGGCTCCCTCTCCCCAGCAGCAACAGGAGACAAAGTTCGTTGGCTGAGGTCAATTTTACAGAGCGCTCTCGCAAGTGCACTAATGTAGATATTGAAGAGATGAAGGAAAGTGAGGTACTAGGTACTGAGCATAGCAAGAATCAAGATTCACAGCTTGAGTATACCCAAAACGAAAGGATCTTACCCACTTTAGAGCCATACCATCAATGCTGGATGAGCTGAGAGGATCTACAAGAATGGAATGATCCACCATGTCAAAAGCAGCTGGCAGATCCAGTAGGATCAAAGCATTTACATTGCCTAATTCAAGTTTCAGTGTGCTATCGGCTGGGAGCAAGCCCGCTTGCACATTATACAAAAAAAAATCATATTTTGTATATGAATAAAAATTAGCTTAGAAGCTTGGTTTTCCAGGATTTTAGTAGAAAATGGTAATAATGGCAGAGATTGAAAGGTCTTCAAGGTGGAAGGCCATGCACAAGGCTTTTTAAATTGAGGAATAACAGTAGCATACAGTAGTATAGATGTAAGGGATCCCTGAACTAGTAAGTGATTCAGAGAGTGGCTATTTGGGAGGTAACTGTCTGGCAGATTTCTTTATATACAAAAAAGGGCAAGGACCTAGCAGAGAAACCTGATTCACCAAAAGAAACAAAAACAACCATATCTTTTTCACATAATGATGTGGAAGACTTAAGGGGGAAGGGCTCTGGGTACAACTCTGTTGTAGCTGAAGGAAAGAGACCTAGATCTATCTCATCTCTTTTGGTTATGATCTTCTTGATAAAAATTTTATTGAGTTTGTTGCACAACTTTTGATAAGGGGAAATGTTGTGGTTCACTGATTAAAGATCTGGAAAACGTCTTGTGTATTATTAGCAGAAGCAATTTTACCCAAGTTGTAAGCATGTTTAACATTAACATAATTGTTCTTAAATAATTAGATATTTCAGCTTTATATTGTTTGTCTGCTTTGCAGTTTTAATCTCTAATAGTTTAGCCTCTTTTAATTCAGAGAAATAACAGGAGGCATGTTTCCCATGTTTAGTGACCACTTTATTAATTAAAGAAACATGAGATTCCACTGCCCCATGAACCAAGTCATGAGATTCTACTGTCCCATGAACCCCGTATGGAAAAGTCATGCAGTGGTCTTCCATTTACTGAGGAGATACATAGATGGAATGGTTGAGGGTGGCAGAAATATCCTCTGATTTGACTAACTTCCATTAGCAAGCAGTTAAATGTTCTTAAAATGTCCCAGGGGAACCATCCATTGAATAAAAGAGTGATTGGACTAAAGACAGGGGAGACCTTGAAGAGTGAGAATACCCAAGTTAGTAATCCAAAGCTGATTTAAAAGATGACGATAAATATGGGTAGGGTCTGTATATGTTGTGATATATTTAGGGAAGATAACAAATCGGAGAACTCAGCAGCTTTAGCATCAGCTCTATTGTTGGCTATTCAATAACTCAAATCACCTATAATGAGCGGTTGTGAGTATGAGGAGGTCAAGGAGTTTAGTGGGTCGAAATGATCAAGGGAAAAGTAGCTCATATACGCATATATTCAAGAACAATGTCTGACAATTTTTTTACCAATTCAACTTTGGATCCAGCACTTATGCTTTTGCTTTTGTCACTGTAAGCATGGGCTCAAGAATCTTAGCACTGAAAGGGGCATATTCTCAAGGAGCTACCACCGCGTTAACGGCACTTTATCGCAGCCAAAGTCGAGATAAATGTATCGCAACATTCACAAGCTGGTGCTAACAGCCAATAACACCAGTTTACCTGCGAAAGCATCCTCAAAAAACATTGCCACAGATGACCCCTGCAACTATCGCTAATGAGATGCAGAGTAGGCGTTCCTGAGCAAAAACCCGAGACAACACCACACCTCAACTCAACATTCTCAACGACCAGCCCGATCAGCGATAAAACCACAAAACAGGCGATAAGGCCCGTTAGCAGCAGGAAACTAACACCTGCTCTGACCTGGTGTAAAGTCGGACGACAACCTGCACCATCAAAGGGAGCCCAGCCCACAGCCACACATGAAGAACAACAGATGCCATGGAGCCCCTCACCATGCATCCCGGAGCCCCGAGAGGGCAACAACACCCACCGCCACCCCCCCTGACACCCACCGCCCGCCCCGGACCAACACTGAGGCAGCGCAGACAAAGACAGCGACCCTCCGAAAATGGACCAACCCCACAGACCCAACACCAGAGAATGACATTGCCCACTATATGCCCAAAGGGACAACCCTCCTCTGTAACCTGACCACCATAGCCCACAGGCTGACGGTACCAACACAGCAGACAACCAACATCCCACTGCAGACAAAACTGCTGGCCGTGCTGCACGTGTTGGCCTCTGGTACCCTCCAACCAACCTCCGCCTGAGACGGAGGAGTCACAGAGCCTGGCCAATCCAAGACCCCCACAACGGTCATGGATGACACCACCAGCTTGGTACCCCACTATCCATACCCCACACACACTGCGCGGGAACAGCTGGAGACCATGTGTAGGAGAGTAGGATCTGCCTCTTATGGTTACCCCCACTTTTTTGCTGGTGTATCACTGTTTTTGACTTTAGTCTGGCTGGGGCCCTGCTATCCAGGACCCCAGCCTAGCTGCTTCCTCTCTAAATTGATTCCATGTACTTTAGGTACATCCCAGATTGGATTCTGGGGTGCCCTTATAAGTCCCTAGTATATGGTATACTATGTACCAAGGGCATAGGCATCCCAGGTGCCTACCAGGGGCTGAAGCATGTATTGTGCCACCCATGGAAGGCCCTCCAAAATGACACCACAGGACTGCTACTGCAGCCTGGGTAAGGTGGTGCATGCACCCCTTACTGTGATATAGGCTACCTATATCACTACCATTGCACACACATATAAACCTATAAGTCACTCCTATAGCAGGCCTTAACAATCCTACAGGCAGAGTGCTTGGTTTTTATGTGAGAGGGTGCCCCTGCATGAGCAGAGCCCCTCTGCAGCGTTCGGAGACAATCCTCTGGTGCTGTTTGTGGTGCAGTCTGACCATATACCCTTAAGTGCATTATAACCTTGCGTTAAATGCTAACTTTGGGATGGCTGCACGGAAACATGTTGTGTTTGGTGTCAAACATCTTGGAATACTACCCCCCCCCGCCAGTTCTGGCGGGGGGGGTAGCATTCCACCCTTCTAGAGGGAGAGACATGTACCCACCGGAATACCTGGTATTAACTTTACAGAGCCCTGGCATCACAAAATGGATGCCGCTGCCACAGACACGGGTCTGGCCTCCTGCTGCTGACCGAAACTCCAGCAGGGGAGGCCTGGACAATAGGTTTCCTAGGATAGTGTGTATTGGGGATGGGCGGGAGCATTCTCTGGTGCTTTGATGTCCTGCACTGGGGGCACATTTGGTGTCCCTGTGCATAGCCCAGTTCAAACCGGTTGCAGGGGCTACCTGCCCCTGCTCTGGCATGAAACTGGACAAAGGGAATGGGTGTAACCACCCCTCTTCCCAGACCCTCCCATAGGTGGGTCCCCAGAGTATGTCCAACCCCCTAACTTAGTATAAGTATGGGACCCCAGTCCTTAGGACTTTAGATTACCCTGGACGAAACTCTGAAGCCAAATCCTGGACCTTCGACGCTCTACTTAAAGATTAGAGGACTGAAGAATCTCCCTTGGGGTCAAGGAGTGACTCCCCTGCTTGGCAGGCACCTAAGAAGCAATTGTCTGGTCTGCATCGCTGAAGCTCCCGCCGGACACCGAAGTCTTTGCAACACCAGAGGTAGATTTCCAGACTTCTCCGAGGCTGCCCTGAGACCCCAGCGAAGCTGAGGCCCGTAGCTGTCGTGGGTAACGTGGAACCGTGACCCCTGGACACCAAGAACTTTTGCAAGTGCATCCTCTTCCTGGTCTCCCACGAAGTTGTGCTTTGGGCTCCGAGTAGCGCCCGCCTCCAGCACCGACTGCACCAAAGATCACTGACCTCCACTCCACGAGTGTCCTGTGACCCAGCTCCAAGTGCGTCCACTCGAGGCTCCTTCGCGGTCACTAGTCTGTTGGCTAGTGGGCCCTCCCGAAGGCAACTCTTCTTCTGCTTGGGCTTTCCTGGTTGCTCCAGACGTGCCCTGACTGACCCTCGCTGGGTGAGTCCCCCAGACCTTGCTTGTCTGCATCAACGTCCTTTCTTTTTTTCCACGTGACTTGCCGTTGCCAAGGCTTGTTGGGTCCAATCCGGTCGCCGACACAGCAGCACTCGACAAACGTCGTGGGACAGCTCGAATCCAGCTCCTGGTCATCGTCGACGCCTCCTGGACCTCGTGGCTGAAGAGTCAAGACAACCGTCAACCTACCTGAAGCACCCGACATCGGTGGGCATCTGCTCATCGCCTTCCTGGTCACTGGCTAGTGACCCAGACTCTGTTCCCTCTGCTTTCAGGTCCTTCAGATCTTTGATCCACTCTTGGATCCACCCGGACACTTTCGACTTGGTAGCCAGCAGCCTGCTGCAGCAGATCGCCATTGAAAACGACGACGAAACCCGACGCCAAAAGACACCTATGCACCCGGCTTCCCTGGGTGAAGTAACTCGAGTACTCCGGTGCTCCCGTGGGTATTGACTCTAGAACTGCCTAGTTCTAAACGGATTTGCTCCAAGTCCTCCTCTAAGTGTCCTTTCCTTTTAAAAATCCAACCGCGACTTTCCCCATAGAAGTCAACGGTGGCTCGCGGCTGTGTTCTCACACTGCACGCGTACCCCGTGGGTCCCCTGTGTCACTACCTTGGGTGGTTCCTTGGGGTCCAAGCACTTCTACAGGCTCTAGGCCTTGTGTCTAGCTCAGTCGTGGTTCTTATACCACTATTTTAGTATATGGTTTGGTACGCCCCTAGGGCTCAAACGTGTATTGTGCTAAATACTGTTGATAACTGACTTGTAACTTATGTACTTCGAACTCTAGCCTCATAAAGAGACTAGAGGGGTGTGTTTAAGACTAAATACATATATTTTATATATATACCTGGTGTGGTCCTCTTTCATTTGGTCACTCAAGAGATTATAGGCTGGTAAAACAAGCTGCTTTACATTCCTTCAAGACTTAGCCTGAAGGCTGCTCTCCATAGCTACCACTAGGATAGCTTTCAATAAAGGTTGTCTTTAACCTATCTCCAATAAGGGGTTGTTTGGACTGGTGCAAGGTGCCCACTATAATTAGTGGACAGCATATACCAGGCCAACTTCTCACATTGGTGTGCAGCGTGTGGGATTCCAGCTTGCTATTGTTTTACCAGATAATCTCAATTGAATTGATCAACTGAAAACCACTAAAGGTACCTTAGGTACATATAAATACAAGCTTAGTATACAGTAAGTTCTACTGAACTTAGAGTTGTGTGTTAAGGGCTAGCACACCCTTTCTACAACTCAAGAGAGTTTAGTAGGCCACACTAGAGTAGGTAGGCCATACACCACACCTCACTAGTAATGTCTTCACTACCAGGAACCAGTGGGCTCCTGCCATCCAAATATGACAACCTCCCATTCTTGGAATTGAGAGAGTTGTGCAAGATTAGGAAGCTGAAGACAAGCAAAAGTGCCAACACCCAACGTCTCATGGTGATGCTTCTGCTAGATGACCTCAGAAGACCTATAGGGTCTGCAAGGATAGGCAGAGAGGGTGGGGCAGAAGATGAGGAAGGGGCCAGGGGTGAAAATACCCAGGACCTGACCTCTGAAACTGGCCAGGAAGGTGACAATGACCTTGCCCTGGGCAACCCAGCTCCTCCTGCAGGTGAGGAGGAGGATCAGAATGACCTCCCCTTTGTCCCACCAGGAAGAGTTGTGAGTGTGCCTAGAAGGTCCAGATCTCCTTCTCAGGAGTCTAACCCTTCTGACACCTCAGTAGGGATCTCTGTCTCTTCTCATAGGAGGGAAACCTCCCCTGAAAGAAAAGACAGACTGCTCAAGTATGAGGAAGCTCAGTTGAGAATCAGAAAAGAGCAGTTGGCTATAGACAGGGAGTCCCTAGAGCTTCATAGACAAAGAAGAAAGTTGGGACTAGAGTCCCATGGTGGCAGCAACTTCCCTAGTGGTAGGGAAAGGTCTTATGACCATAGAAACCTGAGCAAAATTGTCCCTCCCTACCAGAGTGGGGATGACATCCACAAATGGATTACTGCACTGGAGAGGGCCTGTAAAGTACAGAGGGTCCCTCAGGAGCAGTGGGCAGCAATATTGTGGCTCTCCTTTGCAGACAAGGGTAGAGATAAGCTCCTCACTGTTAGAGAAGAGGATGCTGATGATTATCCAGTCTTAAAAAGTGCATTGATTGATGGGTTTGGCCTAACCACTGAACAATACAGGTTAAAGTTCAGAGATACCCAAAAAGCACAAAATCAAGACTGGGTGGACTTTGTAGATTGTGCTACCAAGGCTCTGGAAGGCTGGTTACTTGGCAGTAAGGTGTGTGACTTCAAAGGATTTTATAATTTAATCATGAGGGAGCAGATTCTTAATAACTGTCAGAATCAGTTGCTACATCAGTACCTGGTTGACTCTGATCTGACCTCTCCCCAAGAATTGGGAAAGAAGGCAGACAAATGGGTCAGAACCAGGGTGAAGCAGAAAGTACAGAACCAAGGTGGTGACCAGAAGAAGCAAGATTCTAAGAACTCTGATAAGGGTGGGGAAAAGGGTAAAGACCAGAAGTCTTCACAAGGTCCCCAAAAATCTGCATCTGGTGGGGAACCCCAATCTAATAAAGGAAAAGGCCAAAAGAAACCATGGTGCAAAGTCTGTAAGCAAAAGACTCACTGGACCAGTGATTGCACCAAGTCCAAAGACTCTAATCCAACCACCATTGCCCCTAAGGCAACTGTTCCCCCTAGTCCAGCTACAAGTGGTGGTGGAAACACTCAGAATAAGGGTTTAGTAGGGTTGACCCTGGGTACTGAGATGGACTCTGGCCTAGTCAGAGTGCCAACTCAGGCTGTCCTAGTCTGTGATGGGGGCATGGATATGTCCCCCTTTGTGAGTCCCAGTAATTTGGGCAAATACAGACAGCAGCCTTTAATTAATGGGAGAGAGGCTTTGGCATTCAGGGACACAGGAGCAAGTGTCACCATGGTGACACAAGATCTTGTGGATCCTGGGCAGATTATACTTGGTGAAATGTACCAAGTGACCAATGCTAGCAATGTCAGAACAGACCATTCTCTGGCAGTTGTTAACTTCTCCTGGGGAGGGGTAACTGGCCTTAAGAAGGTTGTGGTGAGTGCAGACCTACCAGTTGAATGCTTACTTGGCAATGATCTTGAAACCTCAGCTTGGGCAGAGGTGGAGCTCAGGAAACATGCAGAAATGCTAGGGATCCCTGCACATGTCTTTGCTGTGACTAGGTCACAGGCAAAAATGTCAAGAGCTGAACAGGCCCTGGATTCTGGAATAATGGACCAGGTGCCTCCCAAGAGGAGGAGAAGTAGGGTTAAGGCAGTGCCTTCCCCCTTGGCTCAGGAGGAAGATCAGTCTTTTGAGGAAGATGATCTCAGGCCTGAAGAAGGAACTGTCCCAGAGGAGCTTGAACCTGATCAGGTTGAGTTCTTGGGGACAGGGGGCCCTTCCAGGGCAGATCTGAGCCAGGAGCAGCTGAGCTGCCCCTCTCTTGAACCCCTCAGACAGCAGGCTGCTGCTGAGGCTGCTGGGAATGCTAGTGGCACCCATAAGATATATTGGGATGATGGACTCCTGTACTCAGAGAGTAGAGATCCCAAGCCTGGAGCAGCCAGGAGGTTGGTTATACCTCTGAAGTTCAGGGGCTTCCTATTGACACTAGCCCATGATATTCCCTTAGCAGGTCACCTGGGCCAGAACAAGACTTGGGACAGAATTGTCCCTCACTTTCACTGGCCCCACATGTCTGAAGACACCAAGGAGTTTTGTCGCTCCTGTGTAACCTGCCAAGCCAGAGGGAAGGCAGGTCGCACCACAAAGGCCCCCCTGATACCACTACCTGTGGTGGGGGTTCCCTTTGAGAGGGTGGGAATTGACATAGTGTCAACGAGCACCTTCCTCGGGATCTGCGTGTAGATTATTTATTCCACCTCCAGGCAGCTCCAACTCAGAAAGCTATAATAGCACAGAGTATTGGAGTGGCCAGGTGAGGGAAGGGTAGGATGGGGACTGCAGGGAGGGAGACCTGTAAAAGAAAGTAAAAACACACACACAACACCAGATATATATATCTGTATGAAGCACAATGATGACTTAGTAATCCTTAAGGAAAGTCCCTTATCAGTATTCACTGAAGGAGTCCTGGTTCTGCTCTGGTTTATATCTAAAGGAAACAATAGGTTGTAATGCTCAAAGCTAAAAGAATAATGCAGAGTAAAACCTCAAGCTACACATAGCTGCAAAGAAAATACATCAGAAGGATCAAACATACACCCTAGTGCATTTGTTACAAGCACCCCATTCTCTCATCACACACATATGCACTTGTTAACTTCACAAGTGCGCCACAAAATGTATTTGCACCAAACATAAATGTGCGTGTCACCGACACCTCCGTCTTTCTTAACGTGCACTCGTGCTGGTTGACTTCACCAGTGCGCTTAACAATGCATCTGCACCAAAATGTATACGTGTATGTGATACGAGGCACCATGAAGTAATTATTCCTCGTTCATCTCTTTCTCTCAAGTGCGCACTTGTTGACAAATCACAAATGCGTAATTGACATGTGTTTTCATCACAGGAACTCACCAATACTATACATGATTACCCTATAATCAACATCACTGCATGATTGAAGGCGCTGGCGCCGTAAATACTTTTAAACCCAAACACTCAACCGTGCCGCAAGTGGAATGCTCTTGCCGACCGGGAGGAAGTATCAAGAATGCGCTTACCTCTAAGACCGGGCCGGTCTTACCTTGCCTTGAAGTAAAGTTCGAGCGTCAGGACTCGGTCAGAGGCGAAGATCAACACTGAAAACGCTGCGCCACCAATCCAGCAGTCAGCGCGGAAACGTCCTCTCACCAGCAGGAATTCCGAATAATGAGCCCCGAGATACGTGCTCACGCTGACTCATAGGCAGTCAGGAATCCAAGATGGCCGCCACCCGAGGCTTCTGGGACTTGTAGTCCCTTGTGAGAAAGACATGAAAAAACACATACAAGCTACAAAAGAAAACAGAGGAGCTCTCATAAACATGTGAGAGGGTCTTGCCCTTGTATGCAACATAAGAAGGAGTGACATCAAAAGTGGTTACATATTATAAGGCATCCCATCAACATGTAGCACAGGTAGCACAGCGCCACCACCAGCAAAACCGTGGGAAAGGGAAATGGGCCTTTCCACACGGTATATTCTGCACCTGGCGTCGAGAACAGTACACCCTTGGGGATTGTGCGACAGAGGGTGGGGCAGACCCTAGACCGCGCACCGCCACGTTAACACATAGTTGGTCCCATGGATCCCCAAACAGCATCTGGGCACAGGTTTATCCTGGTGGTGGTGGACCATGCCACCAGGTACCCAGAAGCCATTCCCCTTAGGACCACTACAGCCCCTGTGGTGGCAAGGGCCCTCCTGGGAATTTTCTCCAGAGTGGGCTTTCCTAAGGAGGTAGTATCTGACAGAGGTACAAACTTCATGTCCAGTTACTTGACTGCAATGTGGAAGGAGTGTGGAGTAACTTATAAGTTCACCACACCCTATCACCCACAATGCAATGGTTTAGTTGAGAGATTCAACAAAACCTTGAAGGGCATGATTAAAGGGCTCCCAGAAAAGCTTAGGCGAAAATGGGACATACTCTTGCCCTGCCTTTTATTTGCATACAGGGAGGTGCCTCAGAAGGGGGTTGGCTACAGCCCTTTTGAACTTTTGTTTGGCCATCCTGGTAGGGGTCCATTGTGTCTGGTGAAGGAAGGTTGGGAGTTACCTCTCAAACCCCCTAAACAGGACATAGTGGACTATGTACTTCGTCTCCGCTCCAGGATGGCTGAGTACATGAAAAAGGCAACCAAAAACCTTGAGGCCAGCCAGGAATTACAGAAAGCCTGGCATGACCAAAAGGCTGTGCTGACTGTTTACCAGCCAGGGCAGAAGGTGTGGGTGCTGGAGCCAGTGGCCCCAGCAGCCCTCCAAGACAAGTGGAGTGGCCCCCATACAATTGTTGAACAGAAGGGAGAGGTTACCTATCTGGTAGACCTGGGAACTCCCAGGAGCCCCCATAGGGTGCTCCATGTCAACAGGCTGAAGCCATATGTGGACAGGGCTGACATGGGCTTGCTCATGGCAACTGATGAGGGACAGGAGGAGGAGAGTGACCCTCTCCCAGACCTGCTCTCACAGAACCCTGATGATGGGTCAGTGGATGGTGTAGCCTTGGCAGGCAGCCTCACTGCCCAGCAGCAGACTGATTGTAGACAGGTGCTCAATCAGTTCAGACACATGTTCTCTCTGACTCCAAGTCAGACCACCTAGTGGACTCATGAAGTGGACACTGGGGACAGTCTGCCTGTTAAAAGTAAGATTTACAGGCAACCTGACCAGGCCAGGGACTGTATCAGGACAGAAGTCCAGAAAATGTTGGAACTGGGTGTCATTGAGCCTTCAGATAGCCCTTGGGCTAGTCCAGTGGTCCTGGTGCCAAAACCTCACACCAAAGATGGTAAGAGAGAGATGAGGTTTTGTGTGGACTACAGAGGCCTCAATGCAGTCACTAGGACTGATGCCCATCCAATCCCCAGGGCAGATGAGCTAATAGACACTTTGGCCTCAGCCAAGTATCTAAGCACATTTGACCTAACAGCTGGCTACTGGCAGATCAGACTAGCTGATGATGCAAAGCCAAAAACTGCATTTTCTACCCCTGGTGGGCTTTACCAATTTGTGGTGATGCCGTTTGGTTTGAAAAATGCACCTGCCACTTTTCAGAGGTTGGGGAACACAGTCCTTACAGATCTGGAAGCCTATAGTGCAGCATATCTAGATGATATTGCTGTCTTTAGCTCCACCTGGGAGGATCACCTGGTCCACCTCAGAAATGTTTTGCAGGCCCTGCAGAAAGCAGGCCTAACTATCAAGGCCACAAAGTGGGTGGAGGTTGTGTACCTGGGCCACCTTGTGGGTGGAGGCCAGGTTCAACCATTGCAGAGCAAGATCCAGACCATCATGGACTGGACTGCTCCAACTACCCAGACTCAGGTGAGAGCCTTTTTAGGCCTGACTGGGTACTACAGAAGATTTGTCAAGGGGTATGGATCAATAGTGACACCCCTGAATGACTTAACCTCTAAGAAAATGCCCAAAAAGGTTCAGTGGACAGTTAGCTGTCAAAAGGCATTTGATGACCTGAAGCAGGCCATGCGCACTGCACCCATTCTGCAAAGTCCTGATTACTCCAAAAAGTTCATTGTGCAAACAGATGCATCTGAGTTGGGGGTAGGGGCTGTATTGTCACAGTTGAATGATGAAGGTCAGGATCAGCCAGTAGCTTTTATTAGCAGAAGGCTGACCCCCAGAGAGAAACGTTGGTCAGCCATAGAGAGGGAGGCCTTTGCTGTGGTTTGGGCTCTGAAAAAGCTGAGGCCATACTTGTTTGGCACTCACTTCCTTGTTCAAACAGACCACAAGCCCCTCTTATGGCTAAAACAGATGAAGGGTGGAAACCCCAAACTTTTGAGGTGGTCCATTTCCCTACAGGGGATGGACTATACAGTGGAACATAGACCTGGGAGTAACCATGCCAATGCAGATGGACTCTCCAGATATTTCCACTTAGAACATGAAGACTCAACTGGTCAAGGTTAGTTTAATGTCCCTGCGTTTGGGGGGGTTGTGTAGGAGAGTAGGATCTGCCTCTTATGGTTACCCCCACTTTTTTGCTGGTGTATCACTGTTTTTGACTTTAGTCTGGCTGGGGCCCTGCTATCCAGGACCCCAGCCTAGCTGCTTCCTCTCAAAATTGATTCCATGTACTTTAGGTACATCCCAGATTGGATTCTGGGGTGCCCTTATAAGTCCCTAGTATATGGTATACTATGTACCAAGGGCATAGGCATCCCAGGGGGCTACCAGGGGCTGAAGCATGTATTGTGCCACCCCTGGAAGGCCCTCCAAAATGACACCACAGGACTGCTACTGCAGCCTGGGTAAGGTGGTGCATGCACCCCTTACTGTGATATTGGCTACCTATATCACTACCATTGCACACACATATAAACCTATAAGTCACTCCTATAGCAGGCCTTAACAATCCTACAGGCAGAGTGCTTGGTTTTTATGTGAGAGGGTGCCCCTGCATGAGCAGAGCCCCTCTGCAGCGTTCGGAGACAATCCTCTGGTGCTGTTTGTGGTGCAGCCTGACCATATACTCTTAAGTGCATTATAACCTCGCGTTAAATGCTAACTTTGGGATGGCTGCACGGAAACATGTTGTGTTTGGTGTCAAACATCTTGGAATACTACCCCCCACCAGTTCTGGTGGCGGGGGTAGCATTCCACCCTTCTAGAGGGAGAGACATGTACCCACCGGCATACCCGGTATTAACTTTACAGAGCCCTGGCATCACAAAATGGATGCCGCTGCCACAGACACGGGTCTGGCCTCCTGCTGCTGACCGAAACTCCAGCAGGACAGGCCTGGACAATAGGTTTCCTGTCAAAGGGAGGTGTAACCACCTCCCCAGACAGGATACTGTGTATTGGGGCTGGGCGGGAACACTCTCTGGTGCTTTGAAGTCCTGCACTGGGGGCACATTTGGTGTCCCTGTGCATAGCCCAGTTCAAACCGGTTGCAGGGGCTACCTGCCCCTGCTCTGGCGTGAAACTGGACAAAGGGAATGGGTGTAACCACCACTCTTCCCTGACCCTCCCATAGGTGGGTCCCCAGAGTATGTCCAACCCCCTAACTTAGTATAAGTATGGGACCCCAGTCCTTAGGACTTTAGATTATCCTGGATGAAACTCTGAAGCCGAATCCTGGACCTTCGACGCTCTACTTAAAGATTAGAGGACTGAAGAATCTCCCTTGGGGTCAAGGAGTGACTCCCCTGCTTGGCAGGCACCTAAGAAGCAATTGTCCAGTCTGCATCGCTGAAGCTCCCGTCGGACGCCGAAGTTTTTGCAATACCAGACATGGATTTCCAGACTTCCCCGAGGCTGCCCTGAGACCCCAGCGAAGCTGAGGCCCGTAGCTATCGTGTGTAACATGGAACCGTGACCCCTGTACACCAAGAACTTTTGCAAGTGCATCCTCTTCCTGGTCTCCCACAAAGTTGTGCTTTGGGCTCCCAGTAGCCCCCGCCTCCAGCACCGACTGCACCAAAGATCACTGGCCTCCACTCCACGAGTGTCCTGTGACCCAGCTCCAAGTGCGTCCACTCGAGGCTCCTTTGCGGTCGCTAGTCTGTTGGCTAGTGGGCCCTCCCGAAGGCAATTCTTCTTCTGCTTGGGCTTTCCTGGTTGCTCCAGACGTGTCCTGACTTACCCTCACTGGGTGAGTCCCCCAGACCTTGCTGGTCTGCATCAACGTCCTTTCTTTTTTTCCACGTGACTTGCTGTTGCCAAGGCTTGTTGGGTCCAATCCGGTCGCTGACACCGCAGCACTCGACAGACATCGTGGCACAGCTCGAATCCAGCTCCTGGTTGTCTTCGACACCTCCTGGACCTCGTGGCTGATGAGTCAAGACGACCATCAACCTACCTGAAGCACCCGATATCGGTGGGCATCTGCTCATCGCCTTCCTGGTCACTGGCTAGTGACCCAGACTCTGTCCCCTCTGCTTTCAGGTCCTTCAGATCTTCGATCCACTCTTGGATCCACCCGGACACTTTCGACTTGGTCGCCAGCAGCCTGCTGCAGCAGATCGCCATTGAAAACGACGACGAAACCCGACGCCAAAAGACACCTATGCACCCGGCTTCCCTGGGTGAGGTAACTCGAGTACTCCGGTGCTCCTGTGGGTATTGACTCTAGAACTGCCTAGTTCTAAAGGGATTTGCTCCAAGTCCTCCTCTAAGTGTCCTTTCCTTTTTAAAATCCAACCGCGACTTTCCCCATAGAAGTCAACGGTGGCTCGCGGCTGTGTTCTCACACTGCACGTGTCCCCCGTCACTACCTTGGGTGGTTCCTTGGGGTCCAAGCACTTCTACAGGCTCTAGGCCTTGTGTCTAGCTCAGTCGTGGTTCTTATACCACTATTTTAGTATATGGTTTGGTACGCCCCTAGGGCTCAAACGTGTATTGTGCTAAATACTGTTGATAACTGACTTGTAACTTATGTACTTCGAACTCTAGCCTCATAAAGAGACTAGAGGGGTGTGTTTAATACTAAATACATATATTTTATATATATGCCTGGTGTGGTCCTCTTTCATTTGGTCACTCAAGAGATTATAGACTGGTAAAACAAGCTGCTTTACATTCCTTCAAGACTTAGCCTGAAGGCTGCTCTCCATAGCTACCACTAGGATAGCTTTCAATAAAGGTTGTCTTTAACCTATCTCCAATAAGGGGTTGTTTGGACTGGTGCAAGGTGCCCACTATAATTAGTGGACAGCATATACCAGGCCAACTTCTCACACCAAGCAAGGCGTGTACGCCACAGCTGGCTTTCCGCACGTGTCAGGGGGCAAGTGACTACACACATGTACTACTAGTGGCCCCTTGCGACACTGCACACAAGAAGCGCAACAGAAAGCGCACGGATCCCACCAATGTGCAGGCAATAGTGGACCACCGTGGAATCTCCGCCAACGACGTCGCCAACCACCCAGGCAGTGTGCATGATACCTGCACCTCCCGACAGTCCATCATCAACCTGCGCCACCAGGATGGCACCCACGGAAATGCACTGCTCGTTGGCCAATACCAAATGCACACACCACACACCTCAACTCCACAATCATGCAACACACAACACAGGAAATGCACGTCACAAGCTCACATACGACATGCATACCCACCAGACACGACAGCACAACTCACTGTGGGAACCTGGGCCAGCCATGTACATGAGCCATCTACGGCATGGCACCTCCGACACACAATATCAGAATGTCAGAAGAGGTGGGGACCAGGCATGTGCGAAGGAGGCAAGGTACCGATGAATGAGAATGTACACAATGCCAAGTGTGTCGTGGATGTACTGGCCAGACTGCAGTATGCAGACCACACACATATCCATATCGACACATACCGCTGGTGTTCGAAGTGTAGTGGACAGTGGACGCAACCATGTCACCCCAGCCAGTTGGGAAGTCGCGGAAATGTAGCTTGTGACGTCCCCCCCGTAAGCATGATCGGAGTGGGCTGGCCCGGCGTACGCCAGGCCAGTGTAGGGGTGTGAATAAAAGGCACATAACCCTGGGCGTGGTCCTCTTCCGGAATGCCCAACGTCCCTGCCAGGGCGGCGCCCCTCACCCCGCCACGAGGCCGACGCCATGAGCGGTGTTGCCAGCGATCCTGTGTGCCTGCTGCACCCCGGGACGCTGGTCCCCGAATCAGTCCTGCCCGCCCCTGCGCAGGCAGGCCTCAATGCCCACCTTCCGACACCAGCGTGTGTCGATGAGGGCCCACCACGTGCCGGTGCAATCTCCAAGCCCGAACCCCACATCCTTGGCAGCCTCCTCACACCACACGGCCTCCGCGACACAGGCCCACTTTACTCCTTCGTTTACGTACTCCACCGCTGCCTCCGGCCTACACTACGCTCAAGTAGGTCACACATGTGGAACTGAGTCGTGATATCGGCATGGCGGAGTCCATATCATTGTACGCAAGGAGTCGAGTAAGAGGAAGAAGCGGTTCAGTCCGGAGGAGAAAAGGACCATCTTCACGGAGGTGTCCGGACACTGCCGACAACTGCCCTTGTGTCACTAACTCTGTGCATCGCGGGCCAACGACACGTGGATGTGTGCCCCTACTGACCGCTGCCCCGGGCCTACACTGCGGTCAAGTAGGTCACACATTTGGGACCGAGTCTTGATTTGGCAATGGCCGAGTACACACGCAAATTCAGAGTTTAACTCACTATACTCCCTTCGATGTGGTGACACAAAGTATGTGCATGGCATCCCAGCCACACGTGTCAGTGGGCCCTTGAAGACTACGCCTTCGGACTACACTGCGGGCCTGCAGGCCCCACACAAATCCAATCCAGTCCATACCAGGCAGGACACGGCATCGTCGCTGGCCAAACTCCCGCTCAGCTCTGTCGCTACTGCCTCGGTCAACCACGAGTCATCACCACATGCCATTTCAATGCCGTGTGTTAGTGTTCCAGGAGTAGCTTGCTGAACAGCGGTTGGCCCGCGCTGCCCACTGCCTCCGGACCACACAGCGGTCGAGTAGGTCACACATTGGGAACTCAGTCATGAATCATTTATGGCCGAGCTGATAACATTGTACTGGCCTCGTCGCAGACTGCATCCCCTTACAGCTCCGGTGCCACTAAGTCTGCTCCCCGACATCCATGGACACTTACTTCTTGAGATTTGTTGGTGACTGAGTCCATGGCTTGGGGGTTGTCTTCATCATCGTGTCGGTGATACTGACTATGTTGCCAAAACGAGGCTGCAGCATTCCACTCCTCCATTTGCTGCTTCTGGCCAGCTTCTGCCCTCTGCATCATGCCCTGGAGGACCCCGTCCACTGTCCCCCACAAACCTCTGTGACAATCACCTTCGACATCAACGAGGACCCGCTCACCTAGCGTGGCACTATCTCACTGCACCGCAGGTCACCGTCCCGTGGTGGTGTGCCTGTGCCGGCCGCAGTGCATCCGGGGCCACTAACTCTGTGCAGCTCAAATCATGGCCCCAGTCTGAGGGCATGTCGGATGGCCTCTGTTCCAATGGCCTGGGGGGCATCAATGCCATGTGTCTGTGGCCCTGTGCTGTCCGCTGCTTCCAGCCTCAGGTGTGGTCCACCTGGGTTCACACATCAAATCGAGTCCTGTCCTGCCTGGACGTCGCATCACTGCAGGATGCACACGCCACCACCGCCAGGACCAACTCCAAACGACAGGTGCCACAGTCATAAGTGTCTTACTGCCAGACTGTCAGAGTTGCTCACACCTCTTGTGGGTGCCATCACCAGCTTGATACCCTGCTCAGCCCTTCAGGTGCCACTTACTCAGTGCACAACGAATCAAGGAGCATTCTGCTTGCATGTTGGGTGAACACTGTACTCCCTCTGGCTACCACCATGATGCTTCACAGTTGTTTCTGTTATGCTGGTGTTTTATGTTTCTGCTTCAATTGTGATCACTGTTTAAGTTGTTGCCAGCACCAACGACTCCCTGAGGGCTGGCTGACACTCACCCCACACACATCCAGCACATGCGTCACTGTACATGTGACCATGCCAATAAAGGTGTCGGGCGCACGTGCCCGTGGCCAGTTCAAGAGCTCTATGAGTGTGTCTGTGTGCTCATGATGTATGCATTCGGGCCACGGCCCCAAAACATCACATTGTGCCGTGTGCAGAGGACAAAGCCATGTCACCGCAGGCAGAGTGTGGGACATTGCACATGTAGCTTTGTCGTCCCCCACTCAATACGTAAGAGGAGTGGACTGGGCCAGCGTGCGCCAGTCCTGCGTGGGGGTGTGGATGATCATCCCGTGGCTCTGGGTGTGGTCAGTCCTGGAAATGTGCGAATGCTGGTGTCTCTGTCGCAGTGTGGGTCTCCTTTGGGGTGTAGGTGGTCCCTGATGGGACTTAGACACCCACGTATGTGATCTAGTTCGGCTTCCATGAGGTGGGACCCCACCCGCACCTGTTCGGACACTCCCTTCTGGCAGTCTGACACCTGGCCTTGGAATGCGATGTGTGCTTGAGTGTGCTGCTGGGAGCCAGCCGTGGTGGGGCGTGCGTCCAGCTGTGTTGTCTGTGCAGGGGGTGGGGTATCCTCGATGCAGCTGGGCTGCCCTGCTCCTGGGGGTCGATTGCCCGAAGATGTCCATGAACTGTTGTAGGGCGTCGGTGTCGGATGTGTGGAGGATCCTCTTCAGATTCACTGTGGAGTTGTCTGGTCTGCTCTGCTGGAGGTGTTGTTTGTCCCTCTGCAATGTGAAGGAGAGATGCTTGTTGACATTGTGTTGGCATGTATGTTGACGCATTACTAGTGGAGAAGTGTGGCTCAATGGTTAGAGCGGCAGACCCTGATGCAGATATCTGGCCCGGGACCAGGGTTCAATTCCCGCCTCGGCGGGTCTTGGGCTCAATTTCCTCGGACCTGATAATTCTCGCCTCGGTGCCTATTCTAATCATGGGTCCCACTCTGCAACTCTGGGCAATAGCTTGCTTAATCTCCACAACGGCCCCAACAGCGCTGGGATGCCTGGCTTCACCCTGGGGGTGCCCAGGAGTGGACATTTCACAGGGAAAAGCCAGGAAGGGTTCCACAGCGGTATGCGTACAGCGCCTGGACACCCCTTTGGGGGTATGGGTGCGCTTTACAAGTACAAATTTCATTAATCAGGTTTACATACAGACTGCATGACAATGTACATTGTGACTGTTTGGGAGGAGTGGACTATTTGATGCGGGACAGTGGACATTTGGACTGCATGACGTAGGTGAGGTCGTACACGTACATTTTCATCTCACAGTTCCCTGCTATGTCAGTTGTGATTGGCCATTTTCTATGCACAGGCGGACCCAGTTGTGTCCTCTGTTCTGCAGTGTAAGACCACATTGTCGTCCATGTGGATGTGCTGGCATTGCTATGTGTGTGTGCTGCATTGTGGGAGGGTCGCAGCAGCAGCTGTGATTTTGCTGACCCATATCCCTTGGAGGCGGTGTGCCTTTGACTTTTGTGCTTTTGAGGTGCTGTGATGTTGGCGACTTGAGTCATTTGTGCTCTTGGACGGTTTTTGTACTCTTGTGCATTGTTTGTCTGCAGATGTATTGTTGTCGTCAGTGGTTGTTTGTGCAGGTGGATGTGTCAGAGTGTGACTTGCTCCTTTCCGGATGTGGTCCACACTCAGCCACCTCAGTCTTGTGGCGTGCACAATGTCATGGTGATTGTACTCCAGCCATGCTGCTCGTCATGTGGTGTCACTTGCATTGTCAGTGTGGCTCTCGCATACGCATCTTTGCTGTGTTTCGCACGGGTGCATGTGTGTGTCGTGGACTTGGTGATGTGTGGGGTGTGACCCCTTTGGGCACATTGTGGACGGGGGCCTACTTGATGTTTGTATGTGTGCTGCAGTGTGCCACGGGGATCTGGGACATGACCCAGGGTCGTTGTGGGTGTGCGGTGTCCTACACGTCGTTGTGCATGTGTACCATTGTGCCCGTCCCCCCCGTCCCACCAGTCCCTGTTCGTTACTCACCCTGTTGATGTTGTGTCAGGTCATGTCGAGCTGTATCCGGACTCCCGACTCCTTGCACCGTCTCTGCACTGATGACTGTGGCCGCCATTTGCTCCTTCTCCTCCTGTGGCGCTGGACTCCCACCTCCATTCGCCGTTGCTGCTTTCCTGTTGGCAGCGGGTTTCTGCTTGGTTTGGCTTTTCACATCGTGCCAGCGCATCTTGGCCTCATCGACTCTCCGACTGCATTCACGATGGAATGCCATTTTTCCGTCTGTGTTGCCAATGACAGGGTGGAGGTGACGGACAGTTGTTGTTGGTGCTCTGTCACCTCCGTTAGGACGATCCGGTTGTCATGCGGACTGTACCCTGTCTTCCTCTTCCTCTTCTCCTTGGCCTTCCCCGTCCCCGTGGTTCCTTGCTGGTGGTCTGTGGGGCTTGTGGGGCTCGCGTTGACCTGGGCACTTGCTCCGGGTGCATCCATGTTGCTACGCAGTTTATTTTGTTTTTGTTGTTTTTTTTTCTTGTTCTGCTTTTGTTGTGCATTTTCCCGCATGACGCGTGGGGATTGCAGGCCTGTCCCTGGTTATCGCTGGTTTTTGTATCGCGGTTGGCCTCATCGCGACTTTATTTGCGTTAGTGTTTCGCATTTTTGCGGCGTCGCGTTGATTTTAACGCGGACATTTGACGCGTTATTGTGGGACTATCGCATGGTGCCGCCAGGTTGAGAATACTACGTTTACACGGCGTTGTTTTCCCGCGATAGACTGCGATATGCAAAGTTGCGTTAAGCTAAATTTGCGGTGGTTATCACACGTTCTTGAGAATTTCCCCCAAAGTGTTTTGGGCTACAAACTGTGAATTTGTTTCAGATATGACATGAGGGCCTTTGGGAGCAGCTTACTAACGACAACACCAAGAATTGCTGACTGAGATGTAAAGTTGTGGACCAAGATTACAGCTAAGTATGCAAATTTACTGTATTGTCTTGTGTGCTGTTGTTTTATAATCGTTGTTGTCTGTCCCAGTTGAGAAGTGAGGGGGAGATTCTCAAACATTTTGTGCTGGGTTAGTGTCACAAAAGTGATGCTAACCAGTACAAAATGTTTTTTCCTGATTCTCTTTCCAGTGCAAAACTTGTTTTGCAATGGAAAGTACCCAAAAGTAACACAAAGTAGCGTGAAAAGCTGCTTTGCATTACTTTGCATCAAGGGGGCGTTCCATGGGTGGTAAATGGGTGTTCCCATGCAGCCACCCATGCTTTTTGATGCTAAACCCTATCTACTAACTTTTCAGCAGCATTAAAAGGAGAAATGTTTTCATTTCTCCTTTCTTTTCCGACTTTGCATGTGTGCTGTACTGTACAGCATACATACAAAGTAGGAAAAGGTTTTTCACTTGTCTAACCATAGTATTTTATACAGGAAGGATACTCTTCCTGTACAAAACCTATGGTAGACTCAGGCACCCACCCTAGTACTATGGCACTAAGGTGTGTGCCTGGCGCACAGCAGCTGAAATCAGTGCCGGCGCTAGAGAGAGGGGAGGAAAGAGCCATATCTGTGTGAATATGGCGCTCCCCTGCTCTCTGCCTGTTAAGCAGCGCAGCACAGCATTTTTGGCTGCTGTGCTGCGTTCCCTGAGACCTTCGCCTTAGTGTGTTGTAACTAGAATACCTGCCATAATAATTCACATACACCAGTTATTGTGCCCTCTGTGTGGTCCAGGGGTGGAATACTGCTGCCCAAACTAGATTTAAGGGCCCACTCACCCACCTACAGGACAAATATAATGCTTGTCTTCATGTTATGTGAGTGTATATATTCATACATCTAGGCACAATGACATTGATGTGGTGCCTCTGAGTAGAAGCAGTGTCTAGTATTTAGGGATGGGGTTGGCATTGAAGTGAAATATATGAGTGCATGTGTGCAGATTCTGGAGTAATACATCACTGTCACTCATCAGATATATGCCAATTGACAAGTGTGTGCAATGGAAATTATTCACTTTATGTTGACCAGCCAGGGGCTTTCCCTCCCGTCTAGCCGCCCCTATGTACTCATCGTAGCACTAGTCTTTGCATGTCTTCAAGACATCAATAAGACTGTTGCGCAGGACTAAATAACACAAGGATTTGTTAGAGCCTAAAATTTGGGGCCAGTTGATAACCAGTGCATACTCAAAGCACTTACAACAGTGACCTCCTAATTTGGAGCCACTCCATCTCCAGTCCAATAGACCATGGCCGCCGATTTAAAATGGAGCTGTAATCAAATACATTTCAAATAAAATCATCAACTTTCAGTATCTTAATGTTCAGTCAATGATGAAAGGTTTGGAATCGTTTCAAAGCTTTATTTCTCATTAAGAGATTAGCATTTGTTTTTGTCATGATTATTCAGATTAGTCAAATTACAGAAATATTGAAAAAGGTTTTGTAAGAGTCAGCATAAAATAGACAGTG
The DNA here is from genome assembly GCA_963921515.1 of Calotriton arnoldi. NCBI lineage: Eukaryota > Metazoa > Chordata > Amphibia > Caudata > Salamandridae > Calotriton > Calotriton arnoldi. The sequence continues at coordinate 242,784 of CAWUFW010015463.1, forward strand.
TGTTCCATAAGGAAATATCTCTATCATAATCTAAGAGTCCTGACCTAAATAAGAAACCAAAAAGAGTTCTTTCGGAACAGAGCAAGTTTCTGGAGCCCCTAGTTAGTCAAAAGAATGAACTCCCCATAAAGAGCAGTTCTGGAAAACTCACCGGAGTTCCCCACCAAGTTGCAATAGCACCTGTAAATAAATCAAAAGAAATTAATCACAGTTATAGCTATGATGAACATGAGGAGAAAGTGTCCCCTCAAAAGGGTCAGAGTAAAAGGAAATCGCCATTAACAGTAGCACAAAGCAATTCAGCCAAGAATAAGGGAAAATAATCCATAAAGCATCAAGGGTAAGATGGCATTATGGCATTAATTTACTCACATATATATGAAAACATAAAACCCATTATTGCAACATTCAGCAGGTTAAGTCATTCTTGTCCAATGGAAACAAGTCTTCCGATGGTCTGTTGTCTCTCCCCCCATTTCCCACGGTAAGCATTCAGGCCGGTGAGCAGTTATCAAAAAGTTTCTAAATGTCTTGAACTAGATACATGATGGAAGTTTCTCATGAGAACCTTTGCAGGCATATTCTGTTAGCTGCTGCCAGTGTACCATTGTGTGGACAAAGGGCTACTCTAATGCAATGAAACATTTCTATCAATAAAGTCCTGGTGATACCATGCAAAACTATATCTTCTGGAAGGTTAACATCACTAATACTCTATTCATTATGGAAAAATGTAGCGAAGAACATTGTTTAGAGAAATAATGAAATCATATGGCGTGAGGAAGCACAGAAATACATTTCTCTTAGAGCCGCACATTTTAAAGTGATGAACGATTTTGCAGTCAGATGCTGGCGTTAGATCAATATTTTCTAAACGTTATTTTATTTAAATGTTGAACAGAAGGCGGAAGAAATTCTTCGCCTAGTCGTAGATGCACATTAGGTATGAAAGCCTACTGCTTTTTATTAAGCTGTACAATTGACCTACATGTTTCAGAAAGCATCTTCTCCTACGGTTTAACGCTGCATGTTTTATTTTTCACATTTAAAGAAGCATTTTTTAATGCTTTTTCTATGCAACCATTCTATGACAAGATTAAACACATTTACTAATGTCAAAGCACATTTTGCAATGTTAATTAAGGTCTATTAGGTCAAAAGAAATGTAGACTTTCACAATCGCAAAGTGATGCTTCAAAATAGCCGAAATTGCCTGACAATAGACAAAAACATGGCATCCCCTTATGGGTGTCATGGGGTTACACATATCACATATTTGTATGGCTTAGTAGAATTATTGACATAAAAAGGGCCAATAACTGCTCCCCATTCAATTGTGTTTGATGAATACCCAGCGATCTCAAAATCTTAATCAGTAATCAATAAATTAAGCAGGAGGGGAGAGAGCGTACAGCTCTGTTTTATGTCACGAATCGTAAGGACTCTATAAATTAGTCTCTTGCCCAGACCAGTAGATAAATCTACCCGAATATATCAGTATTGACTCTGGATCCCCCATACCCAAAGTAGGAACTAGTCAATAGAAACAAACGATGTTTCCAGATCAAAAACAACAATATACAGGCAGAGATCCGTGTGTCTTGCGGGCCTGCCCTTTAGCAACTAGTTTTCAAAGTTTCTTGATGTCGCCATCACCTAAAGTCTTTACATTAATGGCCAATAAGCATTTCTCTTCTGATCATAAATTTCTTTCATTTTGTCTACGACTGGTACACTATCTGTTTCTGATAAGGAGAGGGACAATTGGTTTTTGGATAGTACTACCTTCCTGCAAATGTTTCCTACTGCACATTTACCCCACAGTGAATTAATTGGTATGAAACTCTTACAATGCATTTTCACACAGTAGTATATATGTATATAGTCACTGAAAAAAGGTGAATATGTCAGTTAAAAATACCATTTTAAACTCAAAAACGACTGAGATTCACCAGTAATAATATACTCAGATAACTGTAACTTATGCCCCCTCTATGCACTACCTATGATCTCACATATATTATCACTCATGACATGTTCAATTACATCATTGATCATGACTGCGTTTGGAGTGAGAGGGTGCAGGCTGTCCCATGTGGGATAAAGGCGTAATGGACATTTTTGGATGCTGCAGTCCTGATGTTAAATATATAGCTTCCTTTTCCATGTCGTTTTGTGAATTTTATCCAGACTTGTCATTATACTGTGTTGTCTCACTGTTTAGGGCCTGGTCTGCTGCTTGGCTTGGCTGTAGTTTTTTTAACATTTGTCACTGCTGTTGTGCTAGAGATTTTTTAAATTATTAGGGGCCTGTGGATGACCTTTTATTCATGCAAAACTAAGGTTACTTTTTTTTGTCTTTCTGGGCCTCTTGATGACTAGGGTCGGATTGGCTCCAGGAGTCAGCATACCTGCAGCCAGACATATTTCCTTCTTTCCAGCTTTGTTCTTCCCCTTGTGCCTGTCCTGTATTGTGTGTGTGTGTTTTTATTTAACTTTCATAAGTATTTTGCAGTGGTATTTGGTGGCTAGTTCTGTAAATGCTGTTATTATATTTTTTATCTTGTTAGAAGGTTTTTTCTAACATTAATGTTGCTCCCTTAATGGCGGTGTGTAATGGACCATAGATGGTTCCAGCCACATTTTGTGTTTATATTTTTGCAAACCTTTCCCTGCAATGCTCCAAGGTTTTGTTTGTGGAGAGGGAAAAAGAGCTCCTGCCACGGTAAGGCAGCCATATTTTCTTTGTGTTTATACCTCAGTATTTGCTGGACATTTAGGTGACCACTATTTTGGGGAGCCTTTGTGTTGTGTCATAGATGCCCAATTTGTCCTTGTTCCCTGTGCCTTTTTCTTTGCTGGCCAAGTGAGGACCACCATTTTGTGGAGCCAGTGTCTGTTCCTGATTATTATTTATTATTTATTGTTTTACTACACTCTTAAAAGTCTTTTGCTAGGAACATTAATTGTTATGGCCCTTTAAATGGCAAAATTATTTTTTGTTTTTTTCTAATATATTTTCATTTATTGGTGCTTGTCCCAGATTGTAGTAGCCTGCACTACACAGTTATTTCTAATTAATTTAATCAATTTTCCCTGTATTCACATGGCCTCCCATATAGGTCCCATGGGTCATAGAGGGGCACCAGTCTTTAATTAAAGAATTTAATCAAGTTTTGCCTGCTTCCCCAGGCTGCCATTCATACACACAGCCCAGAAGAGACACAAACTATTTATGAATTTACTGAATACATTTTTGCCTGGCTCCCATAGAAGACTCAAGGTCCTTCTAGGGACACCAGTGGTTTATTAAATGATTTAATCGACTTATATAATATTGTTATTTTGATGATGACGGTGATGATAACTTGATTTGCCAAGTCTAAGTCTCTTTCTTCTTATTTTTTACTTCCTGCATATCACCTCTGAATCAATAATGGTACCAGCACCACCAACCCTGAAGCAAATGTTTCTCAGCTGAGAACAGTGAATTCAAAATCAATTTGTCCTAGCAGCAAACTGAATACTCAGTAGAAACTCAACAGCAACTAGAGTTTGATACCCCTGATCTTCTGGAGGTAGGAGCAGAGCAAGAAGTTGAGCTTGATACAGAGCAGGATGTTGTGCCTGCTTTTCCATTGGAAACATCGTCTTTGCTAGCTCCTCTGAGCAAAAAAGAAAAAACACTCCCATATCTTCTCCAAACTCCCCATCAGACAATAGTGATGTGGTTTGGACCACTGAACCCCACCATGGGAGACAAAGGAAAAGGAAGGTTTCCAAAAGACTTGGAAGTGTAGAAGATTAACCAGTTTTTTTGAAGAATGGGACAGAGGAAGTGCAGATCATGTCAATTAAATTTGCTCTGATTTATGTAGTACCACCAAAATCTGCTTCCGTCTTTTCAAGGAACCTTTGACCAGCCGCAACTACAATCCCTACCACACAATTTCAGCTTGCCTTAGGGAAAGGCAAACACAACAGCCTAGCTCCACCACGACAAGTTATTCTGGCTTTGTCTCTAAGGCGAAGATCTCCTCCTGGATTTTGGACTTCTTTACACTTAGACAGCATGATATCCAAATCACAGATTGCACAATTTGCCACAAAACAATGTGTTGTGAAAGCCAGGTGGCATTACAGTACCGGGAGCCCACTGGCCTATCTGAAAAACCAGCATGCAATCAATCGGGAAATGATAGCTGCTGTAGAAAGAGACATAGTTATTGAACACATAGAAGCAGGCTGTGGTGAGAAAGGTGTAACTGTTATGTGAAGAAGCCCTGTATCTCTTATTGTGAAGTCATAACTCATAGCAACCCTGGCACTGCACAGGAAATGAGGAACAAAGTCACCCCAAAGCATCCAAGCAGCCTACCTGCTAACTATAGGTCATTTGAGTTGGTAGCCTCACAAAGAAATCAATTGCCACAACAAACCACTGTCAAGTCTATGTTCAGTAAGGCGCACTGTACCATTGAACCCATGAGCAGGACCATTTATACAATTGGAAGCAGTCCAAAATGTTAGTGCTTGACTATATTTCTGTGACACTGAGCAGCAAGACCCTTGTTGATGGGCTTATTAACCTCGAATTACATGTTAGTTCAATGGAAGTGCTCCCTAATTCTGCTATTAGACTTAGGTTGCACCCTCCATCTAGTTGCAAAGTTTCTAACTTTCCAGTGTCTCAATATCACTCCCAGGTAACACAAAAAAATACATTGAGTGGATGAGTCGATCTTAAACTTAAATGACGGACTGAGGTACAGGGCTGATAGAACTCCGCTGATTAGTGGTGATGAAATCGATTTAATTGACAGCGTGGGCCTGCAGGTAGCACGGAAAATCACCGTCCTTACGACACGCTGGTGATGGGGGAATTGACTTTAGAATATTTGGGGGGGATGAAATGGTAAAGCGAGCAGGAACCTTTCAGAATGAGTTCAGGCAGGGGATGCTGTGAGCCAAGAAGGTGCTCCTCCAAAAGTGGATTTCACCGCGATATCCTGGAATTTGGCCGGAATAAAATCTAAACTTTGTGACATTGAGTGGGGTACTTATATAAGCGACTTTGACATGTGCATTCCAAGAAACCTGGGCTGTAGATAAGGTGTATTTTAATGGCTTTACTTCTAATAATGCAGAAGCTACACCGACCCGGAAATTTGGCCGTGCTTCAGGGGGGTTATTGATATTGGTAAAAAATGCTGACCCTTGCACACATTCGTTAAAGTTTGACTCACCTGATTTAATGGTGATTAGCCTCAAGGTCTCTTCTGAGTTGAATGTGGTAATATTTATTGTGTATGTGAGATCGGTGACCACTAATAACTATTTGAAAATCCATGATGAGCTCATCAAAGTGCATCAGAATCAGGCTAAAGTAATTGTTACCAGAGACTTTAATGTTACCTTTGAGCCTTCCGCTTCTATTAATACTTTGATTGAGCTGGAGGATGAGCAATGGAACATACTGACTTTAACTGGCAAACCACTGAGGCAATTTTCTAACATAGCCCTTCATCTAGCTTCAGTTGTAGTGGATAGGGGCCTAAGAGCTTGCAATAGCCGTACCCGTTCTCATCAAGCGATGGCACCCATCTTTGGCAGGGGGCGCATTGGATTATTATTGACTATGAACTTGTTGATCTAAGGCTTTGGCGCTTCTTGATGACATGAACATTGAAAATTGCACTAACCATGATCATAGCACCCTATTGCTTACTTGGATGGGGATGTCTTTAGTACAGCACCTGCTTTACATCATACTGAGGTACCTCTTCTGCTCATAGCCAACAACTATAGAAGGGTTGCATGGCCCCAAGTATTGTTTAATTCGAACTTGCTCTCTGAAATGTATTACTGGTATGTTGAATACTTGACTGATCTCATAGGTTGCACGGATGATGAAATTCTCATCTTGGAGATCCACGACAAGCTCTTATCTAAACTTCAGGACCACTTTTATAAAAGGTGATACAAAGGCAGACCCCCTGTGTCAAAGTGAAATATTGGTTTAACCAAAGATGTAAACAATCCAAAGGAGCTCTACGGCTGGCTGTTAAATGCATTCACACAAGCAAATTGTAAAGGCTAGAAGTAATTATAAAATGACACTTGTGAAGGCTAAGATTGATTGGGAAGACAAAAATTTGCAAGATCTACTCTGTGCCACTAGGACAAATAATAATAAAGCTTTTTGGCACATAATTTCACACAGACGCCTGGAAAGTACAAATACTGCTTCTCATTATATCCAGCCAGACAAGTGGGTCTCACATTTTACATCCTTGTATGCCTTGGCTGGTTCAGCCAATCTGTCCTTAGGCCCAAGCCCCGGGAATACCACCCCCACCACCCATAATATAACTGCAACTGTGACTAGCTCTGCAACCTTTGCCATATCTGATACCCTTGTTGCTTTAACACCTGTCACAGTATTTCCACCCATTTAATTTATTCCTTCAACACCTGGAAGCAGCTGAGAAACAGTCAGCCTGCTAATAGAGTCCCAGTTTTGGCCTGGTGACTGAGTGTAGAGAGGTGACAAAGAAAGAAAACTAATTCAACCTTAGGGTCAACCATAGAGTTTGCAGTGAGCAATCAATGGTATCTTAGTCTGAAGTGCATGCCTTCAGACCACTACCTGAAAAAACAAAATGTCTGCCTTGCATGCCTACCCGTAAATGAAGATGCAAAGATTGCAAAGTTTATGTATATATGTATGTCGATTCCATAGGAAAAGAGCCACATCGATACATAGATGGACACTGCACTTGAAACAGGTAACTTGCATCAATGGATGCCAAATGATTCATGTGATGCATGTGACAGGTGTAGCCAGGGGAAACTTGGTATGTCATGCTTGGGTGATCATTTGACTTAGGATGAACGTTGGGAGAGTTACTTAATTACAAAACAGCACCTCTTGGTTCTTCTGAAACCTCTCAGTTTATCGAGACTAGACTAAGACTTAAATTATTTTTATTTACTAGTTTATTAGGTCTATCTCTTTTTTAAAGCAATAAAATCTCCATGTCTTGAAAAAAACATGTGGAAGAAACACCAATGCGTATCTACTTCTATGGTAAACAAGAGGAGTCTTCCCCTGTGGCCTGGAATGGAGGGAGATTTTCATAATAATGCATAATAGTGACTTAAGTGGCAAATCTTAAGTGTCTGTGGTGAACATTATGATGTGCACAGCTAAACGTTTTTATTATTTGGGTGATCAATCATTCAAGGAAATTGCAGCTAGTTCTCTGGGATCAGTAGGACTAGATTGGTTCCTAGTTAATTGTAAACCAGCTTATACTCCACTGTGACTCCTCGTGGGCTACGTTGATGTTGACTCTCAAATATTTTAATGTTCTTAATTCACTCTACAGATCTTCTCTTCTGGAAGGCATTAGAACCTCCATGGTGCACCTGCTCTGCAGTTCACCCCTTCTCCCTAGACTGACAATGCTCAAAGAATGCAGTTGCGCCATCTGTTATACAGTAGCTTTTTTATTTACTTTTATTATAAATATTTTTGAACTGTGTGTATTATTGACATTTTGTATTCCAGCCTAGATAACTGTAACTAACTTGGGAGTCTTTTTGCTGGCAAAGACTATTTGAGTAGGTTATTTCACTGTGTTCGTCCTTCCGTGACAGATGAGCTGCGCTCATGGCTGAATGCAGTGTTTGTATCCTTCTTAAAGTTTTCCTAATTCCTCCTACCCATCCAATCATTTACCCCCTAACTCTCTTCCCTAAGTTGTGATTTCTATTGTGCTGTTATCTATTTCAACCACCTATAGATCTCACTTGGGTGAGTGGATGTGGTTGGTGCAAGCAATGCTAAATTGCAACAGGGTGAGGTTAGAAAAATTGTTAATTTGGCCACGCCACCTCTCCTTATCCGGGCCAGAAAGGGACATCATAATGCAGAGAACAAATTATAATAATGGTATTCCAAGGATAGGTACGGTGCACCTTTGCACCTTTTCCCACAATCTGCCTGATGATTCTACCAGAGCTAACCTCCTAATTAGACTTGAACTTTAAAAATAAATCTGTACTAGTTGATTTATGCTGATCTCTATGGCTTTGATTTTCTACCCACACTGTCTTCTCTTTTACTGTAGGTGCATTTTGCAGAATGAGAATCCTTTGGATTTTCCTGTGACTTCTTCACTGTTTGGGTCTGTTAGGACCCCAAGCTGTTAATCCCTTTGGCAAAAACGTTTGATCAAGGAATTGGACCTATTGGAGGAGGTGGCAGGCAACACATTTTCTACTCAGGTAAGAACTGGAAGGATGGAGGGGTTGGGCATGGGGGTCCTCTTTTCTATGGGTTGTAACTTAAGTAAGAATTCTTTAATGTGAATACTGAGAGTAGGGTAGTATACAGCTATTACTGATGGAAGGGTTGGTGCTGTCCAAATGGCACCAAGCCATTAGGGTGGAAAATGTTGCGCATAGTCAGTTTTCCAACAATGATTGTAGGTGGGAGGACTGGAAGAGATAGAGTAGTAAGGAGCTCAGGTAGAGAAAAAGACTAGAGAGAGGTGAAAGGGGTGGACAGTGGGACTTTTTTGTGATGGGACAGGTGCAGGGCTTATCTCTGTAGGTAGGTACTAGGTAGGTGGAGCTTAACACGGATGCCACATTAAACAGTAATGCCAATACCAAGTATTTAAATCTATTTAAAATTTTAAAAACCCACATGTTGAACCAAAACCTATTTATTTTATATAAGAACACATCTATCCACTCCACCTGCTACATGGCCACCCCTTTCTTTGAACCCAAGGCAAAAAAAAATTAATTAAAAAACTATCCCCTTTCCCAACTGTTCCAACCTCACTACTGACAACAGGTCGTCCCTCACCTTAAACCCCATGAAAAAAACTATCCTCTTACCTAACTTTTTCACCCACACTACCGACAACAGGCCTACCCACTCCCTATTGAAACTGTTCCTCTATATCAAGTGTGTTTAAACAAATGTCTAAACTGCAAAGTTATAGACATTTAGGCATGGGCAGAATTTAGATTACGCTGGAGTAACTGGAGTAATTTCTGTAATTCTGCGTTACTCTTTGATGCAGAATTACCAATAACTATGCAATTACTCCTGCTTGTGTAATTAAGAGTAATTTGGGGGAAAAAATCCTACCAGGAGAGTACATTTAACAAGCACGAGCGACCACTCGCTATTTGTGTTCTGCTGCATTTAGCGCGATTTCTTAGTGCAAAATGCATCTTTGAGTACATTTTTAACACAAGGGGCATTTCTGTGCAAATAATAGTGCTACAAGTAGAATTACTCTTCTCATGTAGTCTTGCAGAAGTCTTAGGTAATTCGGAGTTATTATTCTACTAGGAATTACTTGAATTATGCCCAACTCTATATATTGTCATAGAAGATATGGCACTTTAGATGTATGCTGCATAATTTATTTGACAATATATACTATGCAACATCAATTGACCTAACCTCCTGGTGGGGCGCCATGATTTTTGGTGCATAATAATAACAGTAATTCCTGTTACCCTGCTCTTCCTCTTCTCACAGTTCAGCCTCAAGTTCCACTCCCCCACAATTTATTCCATGGACAACAAATGTTAGGAAGCATGTGAGTGCTCTATCAGGTCTAAAACATCAGTGTTTAGACTAGGTTTAGGTTTGGCTATGGACTGGTTTGACCACAGGCTTAGCCACATGGCTCACACCCTGTGGTTATTGGAAGGTAGAAGATGGACCAGTGTAAGAGCAGGCCAAAGAGAAAGATAACTTAGGAAGGTGTTTTGGGAGAAATGTGGTACATGCCAGGATGGAATGAGACAGGCTGTGAGGTGGTGGTATGTAAGAGTGGATACTGAGCAGAAATGAGCATTTAATGCATTTAATGGTGCTCGGGTGGACATGAAAGGGTTGACGGTAGTACAAAGCTAGAGATATCTGGACAGTTGGTGTACAGATATGCTCTGATTCGACCATTCAAATTGAAAGATTGGATCCTGCTTGTCTGGCTACAACATGGAGAGTGTGTTCTGGAGTTGGCTGCCAGCCTTTTGGCAATTCTTGTTTTTTTTTTACATGTTTTTTCCAAAACGTTATTGTTTGTGAAGCTGCCAGGCTCTCATTAAATCAAAACAAAAATTACTAAAGGCAAAAGTGTTTTTCTGGTTCCAAAAAGCACACATTACCATGGTACACCCGGCACTGAAGGGAACTTCCTCATGTGTGGATGTGCCCCTTGTGAAAGGGCAGGGTGCCATAACTCATAGTGAAGTCAGTCAGTGGCTGAAATGGGCTAACATTGCCGCTTGAGGCATGCTGGAGTGGGTAGAGGAAAAATGTGAATGACACAATCAAAGACTAATGGATGAAGTCTGGCTGAAAACACCTATAAGTAACTATGTTATACATAATTATACTAAAATCAAAAGGTCTTGGCTAACCAGACCTAAAAAAGCCATTGTTCTGGCAATTGCTGCTAGCCTCGCGAGAAGGCAAGAAAAAAGGGAAGAAAGTAAGGAAGGAAAAAAGAAGGGCGGTAGATAGAAAAGGAAGAAAGGCAGACAAAAGAAGAAGGAAGAATGGCAAATAAAGGAAGGAAAGGTGGGAGGCACAAAGGGAAGGAAGGCAGCAAGGAAGAAAGTAGGAAAGATGGCAAAAAGAAGGAAGAATAAAAGAAAAAAGGAAAGAAGGCAAGAAAGAAGAAAAAAGAAGTAAAGGCAAGAAAGAAGGAAAGAAAACAGTTGAAAGAAAGAAGGAAAAATAAAGAAGGAAAGAATGAAAGAAAGAAGCCAAAAAAGCAGAAAAGAAAAAAGGAAAATAGGCAAGAAGGCAAAAATAAAGATTGAAGAAAGAAAGAAAGAAGGCAAAAAAGAAAGAAAGAAGGTAGGTAGGTAAAAAAATTAGAAGAAAAGAAAGAAGGCAAAAATAAAATAAAAAGGAAAGAAGGCAAAAAAGAAAAAAGGTAAAAGAAGGCAAGAAATAAAGATGCTAAAAAAGTAAGAAGGAAAGAAAAAAGGAAAGTAGGCAAAAAAGAAAGATAAAATAAAAAAAAGAAAATAAGAAAGAAGGAAAAAAGAAAGAAATAAAGAAGAAAAACAAGAAGAAAAGCAGGAAAGAAAGAAGGAAAGAAAAAAGAAGGAAAGAAGCAAAGAGAAAAGGAAAGAAGACAAAAAAGAAAGGAAAGAAGGTAAAAAGTATAAAAAGGAGGACGGAAAGAAGGTAAGAAAAGGGAAGAAGGAACAAAAGAAGTAAAAAAGGAAAGGCATAAAAGAAAGAAAGAAGTAAGGAAGGAACTAATGAAGGAAAGATGTCAAAAAAGAAAGAAGAGCTAAAGAAGGCAAGAAAGAAAGAAGGAAAGAAAGAAATTAGGAAGGAAAGAAAGAAAGTAGTAAAGAAACAAGATTAAAAGAAGGAAGGAAAGAGGGTTCACAGTATAATATATTGTATGCTAAAACTCAAATTACACCCTACCTATGTTTAAATAAATCTGTTACAAGTGTGCTACAAATTAAACGCAATAAAGCTTATCAAAGAACCATTGGTGAAACCAAGTCCAGGAACACAATATGGTATGCTGGGAAATAGCTGCAGTCCACTTCAAAAGGAATTTACAACAGCATGGGAAGGAGACAGGAACCTACAAAGCTGAAATGTGCCCTGTGCTCACTTCAAGTGCGTCCTATTGTCACATCATGCAACAGTGGGACTAAAGGGAATTCCTTGTGTGTGGATGCGCACTTTGTGAAAAAGCAGAATGCTGTCACTCAAAGTGACATTAACCAGAGGCTTAGGTAGGCTGACCCATTGTCCCATGATGTATGCTGTAGTGGGTAGAAACAAAATGGAAATGACACTACAACAGGCCAATGGGTGTAGAGGAGTGTCTGAGGCCCCCATTAAGTAAGTATATTAATCATATTATTTTAGTAAAATCAAAAGGTCTTCACTAACGCCAGACCTACAAAAACAGAAATTCACTGAAAAACAAAGGGTTAAAGTGATGGTATAGCTAGGTGAATGTGATAAGCACTAATGTTTAAAAAACAAAAAACAATTGAAATTCGCCCATCCTACTTAATGAACTCACTATAATTTGCGCCCCTGACATGCACTGCTTATGATCGCATATATTCTAGCACTCATGACATATTTAATGACATCTTTAATGACATCACTGATGAAATCCCAAGACATCATTTAACTCACTGTAAGATATCCTTACAAAATGCAATTCATTATTTTAACTCTCTAGAAGGAGTAAAAAAGGGACAGCTCTCACATTCACAGTCATCAAGATGCCCATTAGCATATTGCACTAATTAATATAAGGTACAACGATTGTTATATAGTAACATTTCTCATCGCATTTCCCTCATTGGGACTTAAAACTCAATTTTTTTTTTTTAAATCAATATATGCATATACCTATTGCACTTCATATTAAAGTGCAAATGCTATCAGAAAGAGGCAAGCTCCCCTCGATTGGAAAGAAACTTTAAATATATAGATTAAACTCCAATGCCTGTTAAAGAACTATTGTATATCTATATCTCTAAATATATCTATATCTCTAAATATAAATATATATAATATGTATTTATATAAGTATTGCAATACTTAATTTAAAGTGCAATAGATAGATAGATAATATCAGATAAACATCCTGTTATATTGCCTCCACAAAGCAACAAAAATAACATCAAAAGCACCTGTAAGTACCTGTTGGTGCCACCAAAATTAACCTGAGCTGGCCAGCAGGTCCAGCTCTCGGACCAGCACATCAATCAAGCTGTGCAACATCTGCTACTAGGTTCGTGCAACACCAGTGACACAGTGCATTCTGCACCACACTTACCTCCAGTGCACCTTCCTTGCAGCAAAGGTGTAGCTATTGCCAGGCTGCCACCTACTGCCAACATGAGGGTGAAGGAGGCACTGGACCATGGGCCAAAAACACAAGTGCTGCCACCTCATACTCTGAGAAAATGTTGTTTGTGCCAATGCTGGTAGTGGGACTCGGAGTGGGTGTCCCCGGGGCTCACTGTCTGTCTCTGACAGGGAAACAGGGGTGGGAGTGACAACAAATACAAAGTAGATAGAGAGGGGAATTAAATTAAAACTAAAAGCCCAGGAACAGGGAAAGTAAACAAAAGATAAAATAAAAGTGTAAAAATGGGAGATGTGGAGAGGAATGGGTGGGATGTACGAGGGAACAGCTATGCAGGAGCAGGGTGGAGCAGGCTTGAGTCAGGAATGCCAAATCCTAATAAAAATGGACGCTTAAATGCCACTTTATTTCTTGCGGAATGCATCTTAATGCCATTTTTATGTGCAAGACACATTTTAAGTAGTTAGGTTGAATTTTTCGTACTTTTTTGGGAATACTACTTAATTACGCTTGTGTAACTTACATGAATTGTGCACACCCTACTCTTGAGTGCTGTTGGGAAATTCACCAGAAGTCTTTTCGTAGGTTTCTAGATGCATCATAGCTTACACCAGCGAGAGTTTACTCCAATGGCGGCTGGAATGACTCGCAGGTGGTAGTGCGGGCACGGGGGGGGCGGGGGCACGAGGTTGCGCATATAAAGCAAAAACATTAAAAAAAATTATACACCTACCTTGCGGCTGGGTCCCGCATCTCTGCTCCTTGCTCCTGCTCTCCTTGTGGACCAGGAAGCCAGGAAGAACAGCCAGGCTCCTCTGACCAATCACAACACTGCAATGCAGCATTGTGGTTGGTAAGCACCCAGGCTCCCCTGACCAATCACAACGCTGCAATGCAGCGTTGTGATTGGATTTGAGCACCCTGGTTCGACGCTTAACCAGGGAATGGGCGCCTGGGCTTGTTCTCCATGCAGGCTGTAATGCAGCCTGCATGGAAAATGGGGAGGGTGCGCTTGACTGGTTTGGGCGGCCCAAGAGGGCCGACCAAACAGTCATTGTGCACTTAGGAGTAGGCAAACCACTTCTCCCCTGCCCTGTTCCGTGAGCAGTGCAGCGCCGCCCATCCGCTCGCCCACAAAGGAAACATAAAATGATAATAACTCTAAGTCATTTTATATTTCCTTTCCTTTACACTGCTCAAAAGCAGTGGGGCGACGCTCCTCCGCCATAGCGGAGGAGCCGCCACTGGTTTACTCCCTAAAGGTTAGATTGAGGTTATGCGCTTTTTAGATGCATTTTTCTGTCATTGTGGCATAACTGGCATCTCTGATTCTGATTCGTCTCCCACCAATTGATTACCTAGATTGTGAGTGCACATAAAATGCTTTTTTCCTGGAATGTCCATGACTTAGCTACCTACTTGTGCCTGCTTTGTATTTTAGATTGCAACTATTTGTTTGGGGATGCTTTATTTTTGCTTTTTGAAAATATTGGGTACATTATATCATTCTTTATGTCACTTTTTCATTCATGGCTCGATATGACTCACTTTTTTGAGTGATGTGACTCGCCAGCTTACTAAATATGTGCATTCACTTAGCCATTGCATTCCTTAAAATGTGCTCGATATTTAGAGTGGAATTATGTCAAGTATTTGACTGATGCAAAGTTGGTGGTCTAGACTGATGTTTGACATCTGTGAATATTTTCAAAATATATTTTCTCTTTTGACTTTTTGTTAATTTGACTTGTAACGTAAAACTTTAAACTGGAGGTAGCGTTATACTATAAAATGTTATCATTAAATTTCACACTTCTCTTGTTTTTGTAAATACATGCAACCAGAATAATTTATTGAGCGAGAGTTTTTTTTTGTATATCGCAGTCATTGAGTATAATCATTAAATAACCCCAGCCACAGGTCGTATGGACCTTTGTTCATCGACAAAGAGAAATGAGAAGCAATAACCCACATAATCAATGAATCATTAAAGACTTTAAATTAAGTCAATAAAGGAGTTAGTGCGTGTTAGAAGGTTTTTGTTTGTAGACCTTTTATTCTTTCATCTACTTATTCATTAGGCATTAATCTTTCGATTTCAGCATTAAAAGTTAATATAATCCAACAATTGATATTTGATTATAAAATAGAACAAAATGTTTTTTAGACTCACAGTCAGAATGGTAATAATACAACAAGCATGTTCTATAACGGAATTTTCCTAATCTAAATGAATTTGGGATAAAAGGGAAAAAGATGTCAGCTCAGATGCCCAATAAAGAGTTCTGATGAGAGATAGTGCAGTAAAATTTAAGTAAGGTAGCCTCTCTGTAGAAAAGGCATCAGAAATTCAAAGGCGAGTCTCCAGTAAGAGAGTCGGAGAAGGAACCCGGAATCTAGCTAGCTACTCTAGGAACACCACTAATATAAACACACAAATTCTATGTTACCATTATTTTCTTCTGTCTTCTTCATCCTCCAATAGAATAGCAGCAAACTTCTGGGAATAAGAAAACTCCCCATTTTCTCAGAGGAGACCAATAGGTTTTCAGACATTGAACCTTGAAAAGTTATAGCATTGATGTTTTTGCTGTCCAGACAGTTCTTCCCATGAATCATTCTTCAGGTCATCGCTTCTTCTCTCGGTGAGAACTCACTATCAGTTGTCTATTACATAACAAACGCCTATTCACTAGCTATCAGAAGGTTCCTGGAAAAAAAACATTTATAATCAAAGGAAAAACATTGTGCACAAGCAACTATTCAATGTGAAAAAACAGGCCTTTCAGTGTTAATTAATTATTTTTCGGTTAACATGGCATTGGCAGCTACGCTAACTTAAATCAGCACTTATATTCATTTACAGGCCTACAGCACTTAAGCATGATTACCTGCTACAAATTTTGCATTTAACATATGTTTTATTTAAACGTAAGCTTTTGCACATAGCATTTTGTCAGCGAATATAATTTGCTGCAACACTATAAAACTATTAGTTGCTATGCCAGGCTCTTATTAGGGGGTATTTTTTACAGGGCTATTTGTTTAGTTGAAAATATGCTGTATACGCTTTCTAAACACAAAACCTTATTGGCTCATATTTTAACTAATCCTGAGCAAACATTGTTCTTGCTTACCTCCTCACCATCCTGCCACTTCAGTCCTCTATTAAAAATAGGCTGCAGGACTCACATATTTAAGCCATGTGACTTCTCCATGGTGCAGGTGACATGGGGATCTAGACATTGTGGGATCTGGGGCTGCAAGGAAAGAAGTAGTGTAGGTACATGAGGATTGTGTTAAGGCAGATCCACAAAATCTGATTCTTCTTCTTCATCGCTGCACAAAGAACTGAAGACTAAAGCTATGGAGCAGCATAATTTAGGTTTCACCCCTTATACATCAGGAACATACATTTATATACTCATATACATCATTTATATTCAACGTGTGATTAACTTCATTAACGTGGGTGTTACATTTAAATGAATCAATAGAATCTATCCATTGCAAACACTAAAGCTATTTATATAATCATATGGTTTCTACGAATTACGTGAGACTGTGTATTTGGACAATAGAACCGTCAAAATATGGGGGCTAAGTACATATATATCCTCAGAGTAAGTTGGCCTAATTCCTAGCTATCTGGCAGTGCCCCATCTGAACCCATTACCATACTGGTGTACCAGATGGTATCTGCAACCTCAGAACGTGACCACTCTAATTCCCCAAGAAAATAGTGAAAACGAATCTACCCTATCATTGTTACTTGGGCATGCCCAAGTGAGAAACAAGAAAGATATACATTGACTCAAACATTTGTTGAAGCAATTGTATTCTTACATAAAAAGTGTGAGCTGCAATTATTAATAGGATGAAACATAGCATTGTAACCAGCATTACAAGAATGGTGAAAAAGATGAACAGTTCAACCATTATAACATTAGTGTGTGATTATATGATTATATTCATACTAATACTTCAATCTTATAAATACATCCTACACTAGCAAGGGCATAGTACGATTACCCTCTGCTGGATCTCTTGGGACAACTCAAGCACCAATACCTGTGTATGATGTATCTGGAAGCCAATCTGGTATAGGGCAGGGTATCATCCATAGCAGGATAACGGTTCAAGTCACCACGGCTGCATCCCTGTCACATTGCACAGCGTTCCAGGATAATCTCAGCAGAAGAAGTGCTCCTCTACCAAAATGTGGCACAAAGGCAGTTTATATAATAAAAAGGCTGTTCCAATCACATTGTGTCAAAGGTGCAGAGCTGATGTGATTGTTTGTCTTGAGACTCAGAGCTGTCTACAACCAAGCACCCAAATGCAATGGCATCGCATTCAATATACCTAGCTTTGGAAAGAGTGTATGAGCAGCATGATAATATGCTTACCAAAAAATGTGCTACATGCAGAACAATTTCTAAGTATGCTATTGTGCAAGTGCAAAACATTTAAAAAGTCACCATTAGAAAAAGATGTCATGTTTAAACGTGTAGTTTAAAATAGAGAATTGTGCCGGGCCCTGTTGAACCTTACAACAATATGAGTGTATTAAGTTTATGCATTGACTACTGTAACCATGTTATGCATATTCACATTTAACATTGATTATTGTTATCACTTTATGTGTACTTTATATTATAACCCGCACCCATTTTGATTTTGAATGAATAACTTGACATACGACCTTGGTTGAAAATGCTTTCTTTAATTTGCCAGTGTGTTAACTTTTCCTTCTGCAGGTTCATTATCATACTCCCATTAGCTAGAGAATGGCTTATTATTTGTAGTAGATGACTGATAGTGAGGCCTGCGGGGAGGAAGTTGGCAACAAACTCAGAGAAATAATGGTCAAAGAAGGCCTTCTGTTTACAGCGCACCAGGAGGATGGGGTGTTCAAGGTTGACAGCTGCAGACCCAGTTTCGAGGAGATGGGAACTATGGGGCACATGCATCAAGCATTTTACCGGTCGCAAACGGGCCGATTCTCAGAATCGGCCCGTTTGCGACCGGTAAAATGCTATTTCCGATGCATCAAGCCCATAAGGCATTCACAAATAAAATTAAGAAAATCGCAATCTTTGCGATTTCCTTAATTGCGAATGCAGTTATGGAATCACAAATTGCGATTCCCTAACTGCGATGCATCATGTATTCGCAAATTGCGTTTTCGCAATTTGTAATTGCAAATTACCATCAACTTCAAGTTGATGGTAATTTGCAATTTCTTAGAGAAATGCATGAAATTGCATTTTCTAAGTGCCATTGCGAGAACCTATTTGGTACTCGCAAATTGCGAATGACTTCCTATTCATTCCTAAGGGCCTCTAGGCCCATAGGAATGAATGGAAAGGCATTCCTTAATAGCGAGTCGCAATTTGCGAGTCGCTATTAAGGAATTTGTAGGAATCGCACATTTTTTTGCGATTCCTACATGGATAAGGAATTGCGATTCCTAAATGGCGATTCCCTAAAAATCGCTATTTAGGAATCGCAATTCCATTCTTTGATGCATGTGGCCCTTAGGGAACATGTTGACTTTTAACCAAAATCATTGATTTTTGGGTCTTTCTTGTGCAGTCACATCAGCTTCTCAATCTGGCCTGTCAATATTCAGTTTTGAGACACGAGGATGTAGGCGGTAACTAGGCCAAGGATCAGTTTTAAGAGTCATTATTCTGGCATAATCTTCGAGAACGTCTGAATCTATAGCAAAAACTGGAGTGAAGTTTGACTGCTGTCAATCTTTAGTCCATTCTTAAATCAGGTAAACAGCTAAAACATGCCATGTACCCTACACTAATCTAATATTCTGATCTGTAGCCTGCAGTGAAGCGACCATGATACTACACTTGACAGCATATATTATGAGCTCCTTTCTCACACACACAAACATGCCTGGAAATCCTCTGCTGTGCATATCCCTCAGTTTGACTGTCTCGTTCCGGGGGCAGGTGGTTTCCTGTTAATGAACTGCATGCTTGAAATCTTTTACTAACATTGTTATGCATAATTGATAAGCATCTGTCTTTGAGAAAGCAAAGGAAAGCATTTTGTTCCCATCAGGCTTTCCTAAATTAATTGAAACTACATGTATTCTGATTCTTGATAGACGTTGTTCTTGTAATTTAAAAATAAATTTAATTCTGTAAAGTTTTGTGATATTGTACTTATAAAAATGTCTACTGAAATGCAATTATATAGTTGTTCTGATATTACCATGTCCTCATGTTTTGTTTGGAAACATTTAAATACTATTTTGCAATAAATGGCTCCACTGAGATGGTCAGAAAGCTGTTTGAGAGAGATTACTTTGGGGCGTTTTGCACTGCTGTTATACTGGACGATCCTCATCGCCCCCCCCCTCCCTCTCCTCCACAAAACAACAGTCAGAACTTTCACAAACCAACAAATAACACATTTTGTGGTCAATTGAAGGTGTAACTCTTCCCTTCCTCTGCCACTCTTAGGATTCAGGGTGACGCCATACCTGAGTGGATCAGGGCAGTAGCAAGCAGTATATATTTTGGGGAGAACAGCCCCCACCAATCACAAGGAAGTGTTCAGGGAAGGTGGCGCAGGTTGAATGTGGTAGCGTTTGAAAAATGCTCTGTACTAATGGTGATTTTTTAAAGCAACAGATGGCTTTTATTTTGTTGCTTTAATGTTGTTCTCCCAGAGGTGAAAGTGGGTGACTGTTGAAGCTTCTGTTGCTCCCCCTCACGCCACCAGCAATCTGGGATAGGAGCACCATCCTGGCTGAGGCTATAGGCTATAAGTGGAGCTTCTGGAAGTCAAACAGCATCTCCAGTGCTCCCCTGTACAACTGGTAGAACCCGTCCTATCTGGCATATAGCAAATGATATGATTAACCAGTGGAGAAGGGGCAAATCTGCCGCTCCTCTGCTGGCCTTAGGACCCTGCATGACCCTAAACCTTACTAACTCCCAGCAGCACCTGCCATTGGTCCCTCTCGCACCACAACCCACGGGGCGGCCTTCTGGTGATGTGAGAAAACTTACACGGTTGTATGCAAGCAGAGCACCACACCGGCTGAGGCTAAAGCCGAACTGTTGTGACTTGAATTGGTACTACGCATCCTTTCCCTAAGTTACCTGTTTCCTGCTGCTCAGCCAGTATGAATGTGATGTTGTGGAATGCTGGAGTGCTTGATCAGGAAATGGAATGCCCAAGTGCCTGGTGTGGTTGAGAGAGTGTCAGTTGGAGCGTGTGGTTTGAGCAGCATGGAGGCTGCTCCTGATGTGGCTATCTGCTATATACTGTAAGCTAAGCTACTTATCTGAAACTTACCATCTTAATAACCTGTATCTAAGTCTTAATAATCCTTATTCTACAATTTACCCTACGGCTACCTGGACTTCCTTCCGTTACAACACAAACTCATTTGCATTAGGTTCTCAGCCACCCAAATCATCTCCATTTGTGATTTGGCTACTACCATGTTGCCGACCATCACTGTCTAACTCACATCAGTTACCCATTGAGGCTCTTAATGTGATAACATATCATAGATTTTTTAACGCTTTTATGTGTACACAACAACTCTTTATTTATGTACATATAAATCTTATAGACAAGTAGCTAAAATGAAAAAGCGTAACTAAAAAGATTTTTTTGCTCACCATCAAATTACATTCACACATTAAGAATCGCCATATGATGTGGTCAGTTCATGCTCCTATAATTAGATGTAACTGAAAATGTAAACCATGGTGTATTGACTGACAAGCTCCTCAGTAGCTCATATCATTGAAAATACAATGAACTACTGTTGTTCTTTTCCTGTTGTCCAGAGTCCCAAACGTTGAGAGGTATCATTTTTTACTCAATGTAGCGGTGCCTTTAACTGTGATTCCTCCCAAGGTGCTCTGTAGCATCATATTTAGACAACAGTCAGTTGTATCTGCAAGACTCAAATTATAGATCAGGCGTACTAACAGTGTGTTCTACACAGCCCGTTCTTAACCAGGAGTGTCTGGTGCCGACCGGGAAAGTGCACCTTACCAT
This sequence comes from Calotriton arnoldi, assembly GCA_963921515.1. Lineage (NCBI taxonomy): Eukaryota > Metazoa > Chordata > Amphibia > Caudata > Salamandridae > Calotriton > Calotriton arnoldi. Next base: position 263,735 of record CAWUFW010015463.1, read on the forward strand.
TGGAAATGCACTGTTCCAGGTGCAGATGCGCACCTGAATTGAGAACTGTGAATTAGTAAAAGGTGAAGCAGCTCTTTAAACCAAAGGTCTGCCATTGATTGCTGGCAGTGGAAGCAGGGGGTATATTAAACAAACAGCCTCACATGGCTATGGGCTTGTGATTCCATTATTTGTGCCCCCACGGAACCTTCGTATTACAGAAGGGGCCGCAGAAGCTAGTGTGGTCCTTTCTGTAAAATAGATTGTGCCAGCTCAACATATGCACTAGAGCTCTCATTTGCATGGGGGTGCTGTATTGCAGTTGTGGGCAGAAAAGCTGTCACAACATGCACTGATTTGTGTCACATAGAAGGTGGCCCATGCTCAATACGCCAAAGGAGGGTGCTAATTGGGAGTTTGGCACGGTGGTCTCAAGGTCCCCCCAGGCATCCACTTGCTGTTGGGGGATGGAATATACTGCACCCACCTGTGGTGGATCTCTGTCCCCTCTTCAAGTTTATGCCAGCTTACCTACAGGGAAATGCAGAGGAGTGCTTTCAAACTGCTGCCCTAATATGCCCTCCTCAGTGCAGGCACCAATGTCAGAGTTCACACCTGCACTGGGGAAATAGTATTTTTTCGTATCATTCCTAGACACATTGTCCCAGACTGCGCCAGGCTTTCCGTATTACGATTGTACCAAGGCACTAACCTGGAAAGTGTGCCTGATGTATAATTAATGCCCCATCTTCCTTTCAATGGGAGGTAGGGATCCGCATCTAAGCAGGTGCTATATGTGAATACTCCATTCTGCATGGGGGTACCTGGAGAGTCCAAGTTACCCCTCATAACCCTGGCTAACAGGCACTTTCGGGGGGTGAAAGGGTTAACCAATGCACCTCCTGAAAGCTTTCTTTTCTCTATGCTTGCATCTATAATACTGTGCAGGTGCAGTGGCAATAGGTGCTCTCATTTGCATGGCACCACACCTCTATGCAAATCAGGGGTCCCACCCATTTGTTGTTGCACTAGTGGAAAATGTGCACCAGCATCATCTGTATTACTGAAGAGGCAAGCATCTGTGAACTATTCTTTACTACTAAAGTGCCCTGGGAGCAAAAAGTGGATGCAAACACTTGCTGCATCCACGCACACTTTGATTAATACAGTCCTAGGAGTTTAATGCAAATCCCTTATACAGTAGCAGCCTGCATGTGGACAAAGTGGCAATGCTCGGTGGGAGGGGGGGTAAAGAGGTGGTGAACAGGGGGGCAACGGGGAGGGAGACAAATAAAAAAAATTAAAATGTCACTTACCTGCTCGCCGCACTGTGCCCCTCTCTTCTCCAGGCACTGGATCTCAGAGTGCACTGAGGCCAATCCTTACACTGCTTTCATGCTGCTGAAAGCAGTGTCAGAATTTGGCCTGAGCGCCAATGTTTTGCGCTCCCAGGTAGACTGGGAGCCTGTGCCTGCTCTCTCCAACCCAGCCATGAAGCTGGGGTTGGAGAGAGCTTCAGTGCACATGACGGTTTGGCTGGTCTGAGACAGTCGGCCAGACAGCCATTACTTACTGAATAGCAGTGTCCAACACTCCCCCTCCAGCCTGTCATTACCCTAGCCCCACCCTCAATCCTCGGCTCCGATAGAAAAATAAAACAATAAGGAACAAAGGTTTATTATCCGTTTATTTTTCATTTTGTCAGCTGCTGGCAGGTGGGGCGATGTACCTCCGCTATAGCAGAGGAGCCGCCGCTGCCCTTATATATCAACATTGCAGTCAGCCATTTAAATGAGCAACCGAAAGCAAATGACAACAAGACTGAGTTTTCTGCACCTCAAACTGTGTTCAGTGAGTAGTTTAACACCTCACTGTACCAAAATGTTTTCAAAATTTCAACCATAATAAAGATATCAGAGGTTCATCTTTCACTACATCTTTTCACTAGCTCCTATGTTGTTTCACAATATTTCTTCTAAGCTTTCTCTACTGTTGTTATAAACAAAGAACAAAGGCATTCAGATTAGCGACATTTGTACATTCCATTACACTATATTAATTACAGTTTATTTTTATTTTTCATGAACTGGACAAAGGAAATGAAAATCATAGTAATTGTGAAACTAAGTGATATTTATTGGTGCAATAGGAAGGCTGGTATGAATGCAAAACATGACATGTTACAGAGTGGCATACTGTTGCATCACTTTTCAATACATAAAGGGGCAGATTTACAAGAAAGTGACACATCTGTATAGATGCCTCACTTTCCCTGCGCCACCCTTAGAAACGCTTGCGCCACCATAGATGCGCCGTATTTACAATACGGCGCACTATGGCGCAAGGATTGACAGATGCGTCAGAAATTCTGACGCATCTGTTGGCGGAAAAGTCACGCATTGCTGGAGTTGTGTCGCAAGCACGACGCAACTCCAGCAATGCGTGTTGAGGCCTATTCCCACTACCCTGCGTCACTACAGCAGGCGTAAGGTTTTGACGCAGTGGCGTCCTAAAAGTGGCGCAGTGAAATCTTGTAGATTTCACAGCGTCACTTTTACGAGGCCTTCCTGCGTGGGAACGCCCACCCTGCATACATTATACCTGACGCAGGTATAATGTGACGCAGGGCTTTACAACGTGACGCATCTCCCTAGATGCGTCACGTTGTAAATAGGCCACCTTTTTTGCACCGCCGTTGCGTCAAAAAAAGTGACGCAATGGCGGCGCAAGAAGGCGCAAGGGGCTTGTAAATCTGCCCCATAGTGTTACTAAAACAGATTGCCAGATACCATGCCAGGACTACTTAAGGGAGAATAAACCTTCTACCAATTTTCACAATACCTGCAAAAATATTTTTCTTGTGGTGTCTGCTGATTCCAAAGCACCATGTAAATTGAGCATTTATGAATGGGTTGAATATCTTGGTAAGCAAGTGAAAATAGGATGGATTTCTTTCAAGCTGCAAGATGCTATGGACAAATTAATACATCTGGGAACGATTCTTACATTAATAAGCAGGCTGCTGGCCTACACTTCTACTTACATCAAATTCATACTTTTTTTTATTGTGCCTATTGCCACAGACGTATAGATGTAGAACTTGCCCTCAATATCTAATTCAGATTGCTGGAGCACTTGCATCATGTGCATCACCTGTAAATAAACCATTGTCCTTTTTATCTTTCTTTAATCCCTGTTTGTGGTCCAGAGGTTTTATTAGCTAATACCAGTGCTCTTCACAGCAAGATTGGAGAAGATCCATCAGCACCATAGAGTGTCATGTAGTTCCTATAAACCTATATAGGATCTGCGCGTTTAGACAACATAGACTGTGGGATTGGTGTCCAGTCTGATTCCAGACACCCCCACCGGGTATGTTCGCCTGTATACCAGCTAGCTCACAGTGCCACTGTAAACTCCTCTTACCAAGGAGAGAATAGTTCTTGGCAACTATCGAACATGACTGCTCTGTCCCATCAGGGATCGTGCAAACAGAACAGTACTTTTCGCTCAGTCACTCGTGCTCACTTTGTCTCAGAGAGATACACAGAATAAACTGTGCCGTACAGTCTCCTAGAGACTGTGGGGTCGATTCCGATCCCGGTCGGAGGCGCACCTAATACCATTCGGCCGGGAAAAAAGCCAGGCGAATGCCTGTTTCCCGACCGATTCGCACATACGTCCGAACGAGCAAGTACGATGCGCACAACTGCCCAAATCCCGACCCAGTCGTACTCACTCAATACAGGTCCTGTTCTCCGACCGAGGCGGATCCGGAAACGCAGAATCGAGTCGCACGGAAGCCAAAATGCAGCCCCGTCCGGCCGGACAAGTACGATGCGCTTTCCGTACGTGCTGAACCCGTCGCTACGCACGGCACGTCAAAGCATCCGGGAGAGGCGCACATAAGCTCCGATTCGCGCCACAAGACGATCTACGGCTACGAGACGAACACGCCAGCGACGAGGACGAGGCGAAGCAAAGAGAAAGACGAACGAGACGAACCAACCATGAATCCCATCGTGCCGATCCTACCAATATTCTACATCTATTACCGGAACAGGCACGGACGCGTACGGCGCAGAAGGTAAGTCAGACACCCACCACACAAACAAACTACACGTACCCGACATATCACACACACACAGAGGGATGCAGAAATTACTTACACCAGCAACAGCAGCACCATAGGGGCGGGATGGCTATCACCAATGCCACATATACACATAGGGGCCTGGATACCAACAACTAACACCACCCCTACCCAGGGGGTGCTAGATGCCTGTCACTACTACCACCTCTACCCATGGGGGGCTGGATGCCTACCACCACTACCACCCCGACTCAGGGGGTGCCAGATGCCTACCACTACCATCACCCCTACCCAGGAGGTGCCAGATGCCTACCACCATTACCACCCCTACTCAGGGGGTGCCAGATGCCTGTCACTACTACCACCTCTACCCAGGGGGTGCTAGATGCCTACCACTACCACCACCCCTACTCAGGGGGTGCCAGATGCCTACCACTACTACCACCTCTACCCATGGGGGCAGGATGCCTGTCACTACTACTACCTCTACCCATGGGGGGCTGGATGCCTACCACCACTACCACCCCTACTCAGGGGGTGCCAGATGCCTACCACTACTACCACCTCTACCCATGGGGGGTAGGATGCCTGTCACTACTACCACCTCTACCCATGGGGGGCTGGGTGCCTACCACCACTACCACCCCTACTCAGGGGGTGCCAGATGCCTGTCACTACTACCACCTCTACCCAGGGGGTGCTAGATGCCTACCACTACCACCACCCCTACCCAGGGGGTGCCAGATGCCTACCACTACTACCACCTCTACCCATGGGGGGCAGGATGCCTGTCACTACTACCACCTCTACCCATGGGGGGCTGGATGCCTACCACCACTACCACCCCTACTCAGGGGGTGCCAGATGCCTACCACTACTACCACCTCTACCCATGGGGGGCAGGATGCCTGTCACTACTACCACCTCTACCCATGGGGGGCTGGATACCTACCACCACTACCACCCCTACTCAGGGGGTGCCAGATGCCTACCACCTCTACCCATGGGGGGCTGGATGCCTACCACCACTACCACCCCTACTCAGGGGGTGCCAGATGCCTGTCACTACTACCACCTCTACCCATGGGGGGCAGGATGCCTGTCACTACTACCACCTCTACCCATGGGGGGCTGGATGCCTACCACCACTACCACCCCTACTCAGGGGGTGCCAGATGCCTGTCACTACTACCACCTCTACCCATGGGGGGCAGGATGCCTGTCACTACTACCACCTCTACCCATGGGGGGCTGGATGCCTACCACCACTGCCACCCCTACTCAGGGGGTGCTAGATGCCTACCACTACTACCACCTCTACCCATGGGGGCAGGATGCCTGTCACTACTACCACCTCTACCCATGGGGGGCTGGATGCCTACCACCACTACCACCCCTACTCAAGGAGTGCCAGATGCCTACCACTACTACCACCTCTACCCATGGGGGGCAGGATGCCTGTCACTACTACCACCTCTACCCATGGGGTACTGGATGCCTACCACCACTACCACCCCTACTCAGGGGGTGCCAGATGCCTGTCACTACTACCACCTCTACCCAGGGGGTGCTAGATGCCTACCACTACCACCACCCCTACTCAGGGGGTGCCAGATGCCTACCACTACTACCACCTCTACCCATGGGGGGCTGGATGCCTACCACCACTACCACCCTACTCAGGGGTGCCAGATGCCTGTCACTACTACCACCTCTACCCAGGGGTGCTAGATGCCTACCCCTACCACCACCCCTACCCAGGGGTGCAAGATGCCTACCCCTACCACCATCCCAACCCAGGGGTGCTAGATGCCTGTCACTACTACCACCTCTACCCATGGGGGCTGGATGCCTACCACCACTACCACCCCTACTCAGGGGTGCCAGATGCCTACCACTACCACCACCCCTACCCAGGGGGTGCCAGATGCCTACCACTACTACCACCTCTACCCATGGGGGCAGGATGCCTGTCACTACTACCACCTCTACCCATGGGGGGCTGGATGCCTACCACCACTACCACCCCTACTCAGGGGTGCCAGATGCCTACCACTACTACCACCTCTACCCATGGGGGGCAGGATGCCTGTCACTACTACCACCTCTACCCATGGGGGCTGAATGCCTACCACCCCTACTCAGGGGTGCCAGATGCCTGTCACTACTACCACCTCTACCAAGGGGGTGCTAGATGACTACCACTACCACCACCCCTACCCAGGGGGTGCCAGATGCCTACCACTACTACCACCTCTACCCATGGGGGGCAGGATGCCTGTCACTACTACCACCTCTACCCATGGGGGGCTGGATGCATACCACCACTACCACACCTACTCAGGGGGTGCCAGATGCCTACCACTACTACCACCTCTACCCATGGGGGGCAGGATGCCTGTCACTACTACCACCTCTACCCATGGGGGGCTGGATGCCTACCACCACTACCACCCATACCCAGGGGGGGCAGGATGCCTACCACCAACAACACCCCCACTCATAGGATGGGTAATGCATGACACAACAAGCACACACCAACATAAGGAATGCAACAAAAAGACATCCCCCAACACCATGACAAGCGTGTGTAGACTGTGTCAAATGCCTACAACACTGAACATGACTTTGAACATACAATGTGACCCCCTATCACATGTGCCACACATAAATGTGTGTGGCCCCCACAATGCAAGCAGACCATGACCACTGTGGCAATGGGGTCCAACCCCCATCATCACAGTGACCAAAAGGGAAGTGTGGGGTCCATAGCTGAAGCACATCTTGAACATTGTGGCAATGGGGTTCAAACCCCCATCATCACAGTGACCAAAAGGGAAGTGTGGGGTCCATAGCTGAAGCACATTTTGACCATTGTGGCAATGGGGTCTAAACCCCCATCATCACAGTGACCAAAATGTAAGTGTGGGGTCCATAGCTGAAGCACATTTTGAACATTGTGGCAATGGGGTCTAAACCCCCATCATCACAGTGACCAAAATGTAAGTGTGGGGCCCATAGCTGAAGCACAACTTGAACATTGTGACAATGGGGTCTAAACCCCCATCATCACAGTGACCAAAAGGTAAGTGTGGGGTCCATAGCTGAAGCACATTTTGAACATTGTGGCAATGGGGTCTAAACCCCATCATCACAGTGACCAAAATGTAAGTGTGGGGCCCATAGCTGAAGCACAACTTGAACATTGTGGCAATGGGGTCTAAACCCCCATCATCACAGTGACCAAAAGGTAAGTGTGGGGTCCATAGCTGAAGCACAACTTGAACATTGTGGCAATGGGGTCTAAACCCCCATCATCACAGTGACCAAAAGGTAAGTGTGGGGTCCATAGCTGAAGCTTTGAACATTGTGGCAATGGGGTCTAAACCCCCATCATCACAGTGACCAAAATGTAAGTGTTGACATTGAAAAAGCTGCAACTGGCAAACTGCATGGATGATTCCTGGTCACAGAACAACAAACACATCAGTGGCAAAGTAGTGCTTGTGTCCCATAGCAACATAGATTGTGGGAGGCAAACAGTGCAGTGCAAATAAGACATACCTTTGGCCATGTGCAGACAAACATCACCCATGGGGGCTGACACTGTCAACATCCATCAATGACACAATGACAGAAGTGACCATCATAATGCAGACCCACATATTTGCACCAATGGGCACACAAATGTAGATACCCTGTGGAGACTGTAGATGTGAGGTGAACAAATAACATACCATGGCAGCAATGGGACACACAAACAATGATCATTGTGCTGACTGATGACCTAGGAGTCCCAGGGACAGCAGGTGAAACCCACCAAACAACATACAGCCAATGGCACACTAAAGATATGCCAGTGCAGTGGTGCAGATGCACAAACACAAACAGGCAGACCCACACTGCACATCAAACACAACAGGTGAGGGGGTGCCAGTGTCCCCAGGCAACCACACAACACATGATGAGGCCTGAATACCAATTACACAGATGCACATACAGTGCCACACAAAAGTAACTCATGGATCCAAATCCCCTATGTGGGCAATCAGGCATTGTTAGATGAGAGGGAGCACAAATTACACATGTCACATAAGCTTGTAGGAACAGCAACTAACACAGCAAGAGACAGACCCACCACAGCACTACCCCCAGGGACCCCATATTGTGCTGACACTAGCCTGCATGATAATCCCACTGTGATGACAATGTTAGATGTCGTTCACACTGTGAACCCCAGCCATGTGTCCTGAGCAACTAACTACCATCACACCTACACAAGCTCCAATCAATCAGCACGGCCTGCCAGCCAAGGCCAATATGGAGGTAGGGGTCTGGCCGTGCAACAACTCACTTCTGCACACACTCAACACCACACACCCTGATCTCCACCAATGTGCAGCAGTGAAGCTCACATGGACTGGTGACATTGCACATGCACCCATGACAATACCAGGGGTGGTGGTGGGAACTAAGGTGCAGAAACCCATCACACATGGCCAGTCAACAAGACTCGTCAATGTCTGACACACAGCACAGTATGCTGTACATGGGCATGATGTGAAATCCACCACAACCAATGGGATCCTGGCCATAGTCACACACCAATGAAGAAGCCAAGGTGACACACGAAGAACACACGTACACAACTACCAACATTGCAGCTCTGACCCTGAGGAGTGGCAGCAGTCACACACACAACGTGTCACAATCACTGAAAGCTAACACAAACTGTAAATCACATTACTCGTGTAAACAACAAGTGCCAAGGGGAATCCTGAATGTGTCCCATCTGCGTTTGCCCACATCCCCAGCACTGACAACAAAGACAACCTGGGATGACAACCTCATGAACATTAGTTTGCCATGCACCCACATCACAGAGAAACCAGGTCCAAGATGCTGGATGAACACAGAACAACTCAGCAAGCATCACAAACAGGAACATCCCTAGGGACACAGCCTGTGTAGGAAAAGGGAAGGGAACACGCACAGACATGCTTACACAACACAGGCCCACGCAATGTCACCAGATTACACACTGCCATGAGGGCACTCCACTCCTGTGGAAGGTCCGCTGTGCCAAACCTTGTCTGTGCCCGACCCAAACATGTCAGCAGAACACTCCGTCAGTGAGTCAACAACCACAACACACAGAAGGCTCTGCTCACATCAGCCTGGGTACGGGGGTGTCACGTCAGTCATCTGCACACACACCAAACACGTGTCAAGCAAGTTGCACCGTATACACAGATGAGTCCTTCGACATTGATGTGCAAAACTGCATGTCCAGTGGAGCTGTGTACACAGTCAGGGAAATCGAAACCCTGAACAGTGGTAAGCCCACCAGATGTGCATCAGTGTAAGACAAAGATGTTCATTTACAAATGCAAAAAGGACATCCCTGTGTCAAATGCTGAACATTACACCCTCAGACTGTAGCAAAGGATGCCATAGATCCAGACTACAACAGGACACATATCCCATGGACCACATGGAGTCCATCACTGCAACACTTCATCGTCCTGATGTGAACACTATTACAACTGCAAATGCAGGATGCTACTCATCCACATCATGTACATCAAAAGAAAACCCAAAAGTAAACAAAAAGAGGCTTTATTCAGCAAATGTCAGGGTAAACACAGAAGTCCAAAAGAAACTAAGGCCAATGGCCAGTCCAAAATCACAGTACCAACGGGGTGAGAAGTGACAACTGGTCACACATTGCTTGCCTGCACTGGTATAGTTGGGGGACATCTCCCTTGGAGGGGCATACAAGGGGCAGGCCAGGCACCGCAGGGACAGGATCAGGGGATGGCAGAGTGAGGCAGTGAAGGGGTGGTGGGTGCAGGAGTGTCACCGGCAACTGCAGTGGAGGTGTCTGACTCAGGGGGGGCCGGCACCACTGTGGTACACAAGTCAGTTGGTGTGGGTGCTGCAACCACTGCAGTGGGCTGGACTGATGTAGTGGACTGGGTACCCACTGCAGTGCCCGAGACAGACGTGGTGATTGTGGACTCCACTGCAGTGCATGACTCCAAGGGAGTGGAAGGGTGGGCAGATGAGGTGGGCAGGACAGAGGGGGGACCCGGTCCCCACAACAGTGCCACTAACAGGCAGAGCGTCTGGGTTGGGGGTGGAAGAGCAAGTGGCAGGGGGGAGGGCCTAAGCAGTCTGGGGATGCGGTATCGGTGTGTGGGGGAATCTGGGGCAGGGTGTGGCGGGGGAACCTGTGCAGTGGTGGCCTGGGGGATGGAGGAGAGAGACTGGGCGCTGGAGCTGCGTGGTGGTGGTGGTGGGGTCTTGCTCTTCCTGCTCCGGGGGGACTTCCTAATGGGCTCCTGTGTCTGCCTGCGCCTGGGGGAGGGTGTCCGGGGGCGAGGGGCACTCCTCTCTGTGTGGGTGGACTTCCTCTTCCCCTGGTATGCTGGATCAGCAGGAATGGTGGGGAAGAGGCCGAGGTCACACAGGAAGATCTGCTGTGTAGGTGGGGTAGCAGGCGGAGGCAAGGGAAGGGGTCTTGGAGGGAGAGGATTTGGAGGACTGTGGAGTGAATGTGGATGCCTGTGTGTGTGTGTGTTCCCCATCCCCTGTGTCTGTGGTATCAGTCCCCTGAGGATGCTTGTGTGCACGTCTTGCCTACTCTTGGGTGTGTCTGTGCTGCTCGTGTCTGTGTGTTTGGGTGACTGTGCAGGTGTGCATGTGCTTTGGACAGGTAGGGGGGCAGGAAGTGTGGATGGGGCAGAGGTGGGAGGGGTGAGGGACTGTTGGAGGAGGGACACTGCTGCCGTCAGGGAGGAGTCCATGGACCTATTGCTCCTCTGTAGGGCAGACATACCCGTCGAGATGCCCTCCATGAACGACACCAGCTGTGTCAACAGAGTGGTGTGTGCATGGAGGACACTCAGCATTGCTGTCTGCCCTACATGGAGCTGCCGAAGGAGGTACACAGACTCCTCACTCAGGGCAGCAGGGGACACAGGGGCAGGGGGTGCGGTGCCTGGCACGAAGGAGACACGCTCCCGAGCACGGGAGCCTCCACGGACCTCAGGAATGGGAGCCGATGGGAGGGCGGTGGTGGTGGTGGGGCCAGACAGACTAGCTGGCCTTTGGTGGCTGCCGAGACCCGCCTCCACAAGGGAGTCATCCTCCGAGCTGCTGTGGTCTCCAGCTGAGGTGGATGGTGCTGAGGACTCCTTGGTGTGGCTCCCCTCGCCCTCCGTGCCACTGGGTCCCTCTGACCACTCGTCCGATGCTGACCCAGTCTGGCTCCGCTGCTCCTCCTGGTCTGTGGAGCTGTCCCCTCCTGTGGCCGTGGATGTATCTGCAAACAATTAGGAAACAGACAAACATCAGTCACCTGCACTGACCGCACACACCACAGTAAGTACAGCACATTACAGAGCAAGCCCTGGCATCCTTAGTTGAACATTGCCTAAAGTCCTCACACAGATTCGGGGAAGCCAATTGTCAGTCTGATGGTCAACCATGGGACTCACACCCCTCCTGCCCTTGCACCCATCTGTCTGGTGCCTGTCTGATGGTAAGACCCCAGTGTGGACACATGCACCACCTTTGTTGGACATTGCAGGGAACACGGTGAAGCATGTGAACATGCACACATCACATCTCTTGCCACTGAGTCAGTGCAGGTGTCCGGATAAAGGGATGGCCAGATTCTAATTAGAAATGCATGTGATGCATACCAGCACCAGACACCATAATGCACCCATGTCCGGATAGTCAATGCCACAATGGGGTGCATGTTGCACATGTCACTCCCCTGCAGGATCAGTCCCAGGAAGTTGAATGCCATGACACAGGAATGCGTGCAAAGTCATACATTACTGTCTCAAGTCACATGGCCATGGCAGCCAGCCAACAACAGTCTGCACTGTGTCACAATCCGAGGGCATGGGGAATGCAAGTTATGTGACTGACAAGTGCACATGTCCATCCCCCAAAAACCACATCATCTGTACTACTATTTGTCCACGTCATACCAACTGGACATATGGGGGACATGAAACACAACTCTCTGAACATGAGCACCTCACAGTGTGCTGTGAATGAAAATTCAGCTGCCTGAAAGTCACAGTCGCAAACACCTGTGTGCACAGTCAAGTGATCAGACACCTATAAGTCACAGAAGTATCGTCTATCATGGTCACATCTCAGATGGCATGCTGAGCCCCAACCGATAAACATACCAGTAGTCCTGACAACGAAGACACAGCACAATGAGACAGAGGCAGACACCTGAGGGTACATTTCACTGATCACAACATGCCAGATGATACACGGGAGTGGGAGTACAGAGTGTATTGTATGCCCTGGAGTAGGCATGACTGTCCAGCTCCACCTGTAAGAGGGATGAGTCCTGGACAGTAGGCAGGTGGCTAAGCATGTGTGACACACTGGATACACATACTCCTGAGGCCCAAATATTGTTCCCACCAGCAGCATGGGTGTGTGCCAAATTCCCCAGGGACATGTGGTGAGTCAGAGCAGCAAGCGGACCACATATCAAAGTTACACCCAGATCACATGTCAGAACTTAGGCATTGTGTAAGCAATTGACCCACCCATGAATCGCACAACATAGTCACGGGAACAAATGCTGTCCCCCACCTTGAGCAAAGCAAAATGCAATGACACAGTCCCCAAATGACACAATTTCCTGACTATAAGGGCCACACATATGCGTATCAGAGGAGAAGTGGGCATGTGACAAATGAGGGACATGGGTCCTGGACCACATGACTGATGTACTGTGGAAGTTTAACCAGGCCAGAGGAGGGCACATAGCATGTCAGACAAAGTGCACAGTGCAGTCATGGACTTACCCCCTTCTTACTGCTGTCTGTCCTTCAGCTGCCCATCCAGGTCAGGGAAGACCACCGCCAGGATCCGGAGCATGTGGGGGGTCAGGGTCCGGTGTCCGCCCCTCCTGCGAGGAGGCGACAGCTTCAGCTGGACCCTTGCGATCCTCCGGGTCCAGCCATGAAGGTCCTGCCACCTCTTTTGGCAGTTGCGGATCCTGCGCCTGTAGACCCCACGGATCTTACTTTCCGGGCGATGGTCAGCCAGATTTCCTGCTTCTGGTGGGCATCAACCTGTGAGGATGACAAAGTGAAAAGGCCATTACTACACATGCAACATATACGTGCATCACACAGTTGGATATACATGTCTCAATCACAGGGGCATATGATGTACACAGGCAGTGCAACAATGGCTATGAACAGTTTGCCAGACTCACTACATGGTATCATTGCATGGGAAGTAAACCTAGTTGGAATGCACTGTTACTGCACTGTACCAGTTCAGTGCATGTAACTACACACTTTGGGGTGTGACAACTACTCAGTGGGCATGCTAGCCAGTGGTGTGCACACTGAAAGTCCTGCTAGTCAGACAACATGCACAATTAGTGATGCAGTGGACAGCACACTCACCTGCTCCCCTCTTTTCCCATACAGCTTGCTGTACTGTGGAAGGAGGCTGTCCAGCAGGGACTGGTTCTCCTCAAGGCTGAAGGCTGGGGTTCTCTCCACAGTACGTGCCATTGCAGGAGCCAGAGGATGCATTAACAGCAGCAGTGTTGGTGGCAGATGTCGTCCTGGTGCATGTAGTGCAGGCAAGTGAGCTCTCAGGGGAACAGCCAGCATTATATGTGTGCTGCAGAGGCAGATACTGTCCCATGTGTCCAAAGTGATAGGTCCAAGTCGTTTGCATCTTCTGAATCTGACCAATCCATGGTATAGCAGCACTAATACACGCCCACAGCATCCTTCAAATCTTCAACTTCAGGACACCCATGATTTTGCAACATTGTTGTGGCTGGCCAACTGAATTCACTGCATCAGACTCGTTGGAGCTTCGAAAACGCGTCCGTTGCCATGCCAGGCCCCAGCCAATGTGTGCGCACCGATCGGTCCATTGCTGTACAACGCGTACCCGGGATACAACGCGTACCCGCTCACATTGAATGCAATGGGCCGGTCGGGCACACCGATCGGTCCATTGCTGTACAACGCATACCCGGGATACAACGTGTACCCGCTCACATTGGATGCAATGGGCCGGCCGGGCACACCGATCGGTCCATTGCAGTTCAACTCGTACCCGCTCACATTGAATGCAATGGGCCGGCCGGGCACACCGATCGGTCCATTGCAGTTCAACGCGTACCCGCTCACATTGAATGCAATGGGCCGTCCGGGCACACCGATCGGTCCATTGCTCTACAACGCGTACCCGGGATACAACGCGTACCCGCTCACATTGAATGCAATGGGCTGGCCGGGCACACCGATCAGTCCATTGCAGTTCAACGCGTACCCGCTCACATTGAATGCAATGGGCCGGCCGGGCACACCGATCGGTCCATTGCAGTTCAACGCGTACCCGCTCACATTGAATGCAATGGGCCGGCCGGGCACACCGATCGGTCCATTGCTCTACAACGCGTACCCGGGATACAACGCGTACCCGCTCACATTGAATGCAATGGGCCTGCCGGGCACACCGATCAGTCCATTGCAGTTCAACGCGTACCCGCTCACATTGAATGCAATGGGCCGGCCGGGCACACCGATCGGTCCATTGCAGTTCAACACGTACCCGCTCACATTGAATGCAATGGGCCGGCCGGGCACACCGATCGGTCCATTGCTCTACAACGCGTACCCGGGATACAACGCGTACCCGCTCACATTGAATGCAATGGGCCGGCCGAGCACACCGATCGGTCCATTGCAGTTCAACGCGTACCCGCTCACATTGAATGCAATGGGCCGGCCGGGCACACGGATCGGTCCATTGCAGTTCAACACGTACCCGCTCACATTCAATGCAATGGGCCGGCCGGGCACACCGATCGGTCCATTGCAGTTCAACGCGTACCCGCTCATATTGAATGCAATGGGTCGGCCGGGCACAACGATCGGTCCATTGCAGTTCAACGCGTACCCGGGATACAACGCGTACCCGCTCACATTGAATGCAATGGGCCGGCCGGGCACACCGATCGGTCCATTGCTCTACAACGCGTACCCGGGATACAACGCGTACCCGCTCACATTGAATGCAATGGGCCGGCCTGGCACACCGATCGGTCCATTGCAGTTCAACACGTACCCGCTCACATTGAATGCAATGGGCCGGCCGGGCACACCGATCGGTCCATTGCAGTTCAACGCGTACATCGGATGACAACGCGTACCCGCTCACATTGTATGCAATGGCCAATGTGTGCGCACCGATCGGTCCATTGCTGTACAACGCGTACCCGCTCACATCGTAGGCAATGGCCAATGTGTGCGCACCGATCGGTCCATTGATGTACAACGCGTACATCGGATGACAACGCGTACCCGCTCACATCGTATGCAATGGCCAATGCGTGCGCACCGATCGGTCCATTGCTGTACAACGCGTCCCTGTACAAGTCACTGGCATATGTCACCATGCCTGTCACAGGTGAACATATGCCAGCCACATATACTTCCCAGGGAGTGAGGGGCACACCTACAACACCACAGCCTGTCCACACTGTATCCTAAGGCATGTAAGGCTGCATTACATGTTCCGTGTATGGGGGTCAACATGTTGTTTTTTGGGTGGCACTTGGGGGCAGCCACTCCCAGGCTCTGCACGTGTTCATGGGGACAGAATCCTTGGTGTGTTGTGCACATGAACACTGTGGTGTGCAACTGTTCATTTCAGGGCATGTGGCATGGTCACATTTCACGGTTGTGTATGTGTATGTCATGTCACATACCCCCTGAGTCCCATGTGGGACGGTATGTACGTCCCAGGGTGACCCATTGCCACAATTGTGATGGCCCTCCACAGTCTGTGTGCATGTTGTGTTTACAATGTCTCTGATTCCATGTGCACAATGGGAGACAGTCTCCACATCCACGTTGTTTGTGCATGGACTTTGATGTTGTGCGTGTGTGTGTCACAGACGTCCATGTCTGTCCTGCCGAGGCAACAGGGACCACTACCTGTGGGGGTCATGGTTGTTTAGCTGTGGTGTATTCATGATGCACCATGTCATGCCAGTGTCCATGTGTCAATACAGGGTCCCTGGGAATCTACCTGTCCTTGAGCTGTGATGCCTGGGGCACATCTGTCCTCACATGTCACTGTGGTGTGTGTTTGGAACGTGACAGCAGTACATGGGTACTGTGACACAGCCTAATGATATCCCATAGCACAACCTGGGAGCGGAATCAGGCCCTAGTCACGAATCTGTCTAATTACACTCTTACAGACGCTGAGGAAGAAGTACTCAATAAAGGACTAGGTTTTTCACCAACTACCAGCCTTGACAAATTCAAACTTCACTGTGAACTCTCCGAGTTCTTTCGGAAGCTAAAACTTAAAGCCTTCTTTGAGAATCAGCCTCCTTCGAACGTCCAGAATGAGGATAAAGGAGACACAAACCTGAAACTAAAATCTACCTTTAACCCACCACCACACACAATACCTGTGGAACTAATAGCCTTTGAACAAGCGATTTACAAAGAAATTGAGAACACCATAGAGGATCCCATATTTAGAAACACAAGTGCGACCCAGTTTGCTGCTATCAAAAGTTTGAAAAGTAATGACACTATCATTATCAAACCAGCAGACAAAGGAGGAGGCATAGTCCTGCAAAACAAAGATGCATACCACACAGAATGCCTCCGCCTTCTTGATGACACCAAAAACTATCGTAAACTTGATCAAGACCCAAGCAACACCCTCAAAACCAAAATACACATACTGGTATATGAGGCAGAGTCAAACGGAGATATTAGTAAACAAGAAGCATCATTCCTCACTTCAGGCGGTAAAAAGATTCCATACTTTTATACAATCCCTAAGATTCACAAAAACAAAACACCCCCTCCAGGCCGACCGATTGTGTCAGGAATAGGTTCACTTTTGGAACCACTTTCGCGTTTCTGCGATTTCTTTCTGCAGCCTTTGGTACAGTCAACACCTACGTACTTGAAAGACACAAAAGATTTATTATGTCACTTAAATAATCTCCAATTCGATCCTTCAACCTCAATCTTGGTGAGTATGGATATCGAAAGTTTGTATACTAGCCTACCCCAAGATGACACACTGGAGGTCCTTCGTACCTCACTAGACAGTACAGAATGGAACTACAGGACCCCTAAATCATTTGTCCTACAATGTGCAGAACTAACATTGAAAGACAACTTTTTTGAATATGAAGGTACCCTATTTTTACAACAATACGGCACTTCAATGGGCAGCACATTCGCGCCGAGTGTAGCTGGACTCTATGTGTACAATTTTGAAAAACTACACATTCTGAATCCTGCTTCACCATTCTGTAAGGAGATAACATTTTACAAGAGATATATAGATGATGTCATCTTAATATGGGAAAGTACTGAGACCAGACTAGTGGAATTTCTTACCTGGATCAACACCTTGGACCCCAACTTAAAGTTTACCCATTTTACAAGTCGGGAAAGAATCACCTTCCTAGACTTAGACATAGAAGCAAATAGAGGTATTCTTACCACCAAGACACACTTCAAACCAACGGCAAAAAATTCACTATTGCGCTTTGAAAGCTTTCATCCAAGACCTTTAAGGGAAAACTTGCCTTATGGCCAATACCTCAGATTGAGACGTAATTGCAGTGAAGTAAAGGATTTCAAATCCCAATCAGATTCATTAAGTAAGAAACTGAAAAACAGAGGTTATCCTGACAGAGTTATCAATAAAGCCCAAAAAGAGCTAGAAATCAGAATCGAGAGAGTCTACTGGAGAATGCAGAAAAGAGCGTATCTACCACCCCACTTACCTGTGTGACCACGTATAATTCCATTTCAAACAAAGTGACCAAAATCATCCAAAGCAACTGGAGAATAGTAACATCAGGCAAACTACAATGGGAAAAGCCACTATTCTCCTATAAAAGAGCACATCATTTACGAGACAGTTTGGTATCTACACGCCCTAAGCAACATACCCCTTTAAACAGCACGGTATTAAATGCATGGGGTCTACCAAATATCACCGGCCACTTTCCTTGTGGCAATTGCAGTGTGTGCCATCTTACCAAAACTACAAAAACTCTAAACCTTGAACAATATGGCACATCAACAGACACACTAACTGCAATTCAGCTAATGTGGTATATCTCATCACATGCCCATGTAACCTGAGATATGTGGGTATGACTAGCCGAAAAATAAAGACTAGGATATGCGAACATAGGAGCAATATCCGGTGTAAACGTAACACCACTAAAATGTCTGATCACTTTGTTACCGCTGGACATACGACCAACGATATGGCCTGGGTAGTCATTGAACAATTAGATGTACACACCAACAATCTGCAGAACCTACTCTTAGAAAAAGAGCAACGTTGGGTGTACAGACTGTCGACCCATATCACAGGTCTTAATGACAATGTCCCTTGGAATGCAATATATAGATTCTAAAACATCTCCACTGATATGTGAACTTAGTAACTCCACTAAACATCTTCATGGAATGCTATATATAGATTCTAAACATCTCCACTGATAGATGAATTTAGTAATGTCAAATATTCTCCATACAATTGTCTACTACCAGATTTCCAAACTAGACATTCGTAGTATATTTTCCAATATCTGGGTCACTTAACCATCTGCCTATTATGACCCAAAATATTTCACAAAAAAAATAAAAAAATATTTCACAAAAATATTTCACAAAAATATTTCACTATTATAATACATTGCTCGGATGCCTTCGAGTAATATGGGGACTAGTTAGAACCCCTATTCCTTTGGTTCCTCTCTACATTTTCTATAGGCTGCCTTTAGATACTTTAGGTAATCCCAGGTATCTTTATTTTTATCATTTTATTTTTATTTTTAATTTGACCCTACTTCGGGCATTGGAATTATTTTCATTCATTCATTTTTTCATTTCTGGACCTAAACATTAAGGCTGTTTAACTATACTATTTTGTACAACTGCGTTTAATTTGCTAATATGTGTAGCATGCCCACATATGCTGACATTATATTCTGTGCGCAAGCGCATTTAAAACAGTCCCTCAAGCTTTATTGGATACGTCGCTCCTAAAGTCAGCGCTCTAGCTGTTCACGTACGTAATGAAGTCACGTGATTAAGCACGCTGTTACGTGACCTCCCTCCCTTGGCAATAACAAATATGGAGACTCGAGATACACGCCACTACGGCGGGATCCGGTCCACACCTTAGGTTGTAGGGGTAACTATCCTGAGACTAATGTAAGTACTCGCGCTCATTATTACAGCGCCCGTAGCACGTTTCTTGTAATATTCTATACTACATCCATTGTTACTGACTTTCTCCACCACGCAGGGTCCTCATAACAGGAAGTTCCACTGTGTGACAGGATCCATGAAACTGTACACACGCGGAGTTAATGTAAGCCTGCTTACATGTTGTTTGTGAGTTTGTCCCGTTTGTTACCTCATCCATGTTTAATGTGTTCTCTTTTTAAATCACGCGCCATAAAAATCACTTGATTAAAGGCTTTTACCAATTACTTAAGATGCCATAATGCGATACGTTGGATACAATATTTGTTATTGATAAACACGCATAAATATAAGAACTAGTTCGTATATATCCATCACATGAACATATTTGTGTGCTCTTACGGCACATTGTAACCACGCATGGTCATTTTTCAGATAGTCATCATGCATGCAATCACGAAGTCACATGCATGATGCATTCATTCTACTTCATAGTCAAGCTTCTTCTATTCTACGCATGGAGGAGCGCAGATACGTAAGACATGCATGATATATGCTGTTTGTTATAAATATACTTGTCGTATTGTACCTTTTCTTCACAGATACTCATCGCGCAGGATCTGTAAGTAACAAGATCCCACCACACTCACAGCGCACTTTAGGGTGTGCGCTGATATAGGGATATATACACCCTAGTGGCCACCAAATCCTTTTTGGCCACGCTCACTCCTTTGGTCCTGACGAAAGCCTCAAGAATATCATAGAAGGCTGAAACTAGTAGACCCACACTTTTTAGGGATATTGAGGCACATTGTTACCTCATGTATATCCCAATCATGTTTTTACTCATGTCCTAGGACCCTTCTATTAAAACTTTTATAAGGGGATTTCCTAGAGACATTTTTAGCATTTAATTCACAATTCACATAGCACTTCCTCTTTCTCACAAAATAACCTGCTCCGCTGTAAATCAGGCGTTGAAGCACAGCTGGTTTACACTCGGTAATCCAGCTGGGCCCCGATGATGAAGCATGCCACCTACTAGGTAGGTGGGTGAGGGGTTTCCTAAGACTACCAATGTCTGTCTGCGTTCCTCTATCAAGGTGAAGGTCAATAATTATGACCCTAACCTATTAAGGACTTGTCCAAGTTGTTTTTTGTACATTACTCTGGGAAAGGGACAAGTTCCTGTTCCATTTCCTTACTCTTTAGTTGTTCTTTTGTATTCATGATGCACCATGTCATGCCAGTGTCCATGTGTCAATACAGGGTCCCTGGGAATCTACCTGTCCTTGAGCTGTGATGCCTGGGGCACATCTGTCCTCACATGTCACTGTGGTGTGTGTTTGGAACGTGACAGCAGTACATGGGTACTGTGACACAGCCTAATGATATCCCATAGCACAACCTGGGACTTGTTGAGGACACATGTTGAACTGTGATGTTTGATGTTAGCCATGTAGGTGCCATACATGTCCTTACGGAATGGCACACGCATCATGTACTTGTGTCTCGTAATGATGTATCATGTGATATTGAGTCTGGTCTATGCCACATATGTGGGGTGACTGACAATCTTTCTTTCTTCACCTATGCACTGCAGGGCACCAGCTGTCCATCGGCCATTCCCTGACCTTGCAACAGTGGTTGAACGGGACTGCATCCGACGGTACCGCTTCACCAGGCCACTGATTGAGGAATTGACGGTGCGGTTGGCCCCACATTTGCAACCTGGCCGGACATACCCTACAGCGCTGACCCCCAAGCTGAAGGTGATGGCAGCCCTACACTTCTTTGCCACCGGTACCTTTCAACACACTGTGGCGTCTGCTGGTGGGATGTCACAGACCATGTTCAGCCGTGTGCTCCGCGATGTTTTGGAGGCTATGTTGAGGTACCTGAACCAGTACATCTATTTCCCTAGACTTCAACAACTCACTGACGTGAAGAGTGACTTCTATGCCCTGGGGAGGATGCCGCATGTCATTGGCTCCATTGATGGGACACATGTGGCTTTGGTACCACCACAGGCCCAAGAGCAGGCATACAGGAACCGCAAACACTACCATTCGGTCAATGCACTGGTGGTATGTCTTGCAGATATGAGCATCTCACACGTCTGTGCCCGTTTCCCCGGTTCTGCACACGATGCCTACGTGATGAGGAGTAGTCGCATCCCGAGGATGATGTCACAGATGCGGAACCAGCGTGCCTGGCTTGTCGGTGTGTACTGACTTTGTACCATTGTGTGTGTTCTGCAATGTAGTGTTCCACCCTCTTTTCCAACTCAGCTAATGTGCAATTGTCTGTATGTAGGTGACTCCAGATACCCCAACATGCCGTGGTTGCTGACGCCCCTCAGGAACCCTGTGACACCAGCCCAGATGCGCTACAATGAGGCACATGGTCGGACCAGGAGAGTGATTGAGCGGACATTTGGTCTCCTGAAGAGCCGCTTCCGCTGCCTAGATAAGACAGGAGGGGTCCTCCCATATGCCCCAGCAAAGGTGTGCAAGATTGTCATCGTCTGCTGCATGCTACACAACCTGGCAGTGTGGAAGGAGTTGCCTCTCATCCTGGATGACGATGACCAACATCCGCCACCTGTGGAGGATCCTGGGCTGGACCACAATGCCAGTGATGATGATGACGAGGGTGATGTCCGCACACAGCTCATCACCAACTTCTTCAGCTGAATGTGAGTATCCAGGGATGTTATGTCAATGATGTGAGTTTGCATGATATGTGTTGGTGGTGCTCTGGTGCTGTTTGAGTGTGTCCATGTGCTACTTGACTGGATGCGTGCAGCGATGTGTCCTTACAGGTAGTCTGTAGTCCACAACAGTGTTGACATGCTAACTTGGTCCTGGGTGGGTATCTTGTGACATGTATTGGGCATGAGTATTGCAGTTCTGTCCTGTTCTTCAGTGCTTTTGACTGTGTGTCATTTCTGTCCTTTACAGGGTACTTTCAGAGTTGTTTGGTCAACTATGATCCCCCGACACCATGAATCAACTTCCAGGGTGGTAGCTGTCGTTTCCCTACAGGTGATGTGCGCCACACCCATGGACTTCCTTTCTTCTACACTTGTTGACTGTGTGCCCACTGCCAGGTGGGATTACCTTGCATCTGTAGTGGTTACAACATGTTGCAAATGTGTAATAAACCTGTGCTTCACTTTGTGATGTGCGTTGTCTGTGGTCACACATCTGACTGACATTTGCTTACTGCACCAGTGGGCTAATTAACACAGACTGTGAATAGGTGTTGGGTCTGTGCATTGCACCGTATTTCCTGGCAACATCAGTGTAGGCGATGAGTCAGATGGCCCTGGTGTGTATGTGTTGTGTCTCCCTCATATGTGTCACGTCGCCATGACTTACATGCCGGTGTTGTACTTGCTGTAGCAGTTAGCATGCACAGTGTCATTTCACAGATCATCATCTCCACTTCAGAAACAACGTTGGAATCACAACAGAGGCAAGTATGGTGTATTAGTGAGTTTATTGACATACATGTGTGAGTATAGTGCACAGGATGGTGGGTGCTGTACATTGTGATTGTAATCCAAAGTTCCTAGATGATTTGGAAGTCCTGATAGCAGATATGTCCTGAGTAAAGTCCACAGTCATCTGATACATTGGTCCAACTTGAGCTCCCCATGTCATGTGGGAGAGTTGTGTTGCATTCGACAGGGTGAAGAGTTTGCGCACAAAGGTGATTTTCCAGAACAGGTGTTGGCTTCCTGGGGGTTGTGCATGGCCATCAGCCTCTCAGTTGTCCTTCCTCGGACGACCCCTCTTCTTTGGGGGGGACCCTCAAGTGCAGGCTGCTGCGGTGCAGGGGACTCTCCGCCAGAGTCATCCTCCCTCCCTGTGGCAGTTGCAGTTGTTGCAGCACCAGATGTTGTGGGCACACAGGGAGGTGTTGACATGTTGGTGCAAATCTGGCGGAGGCATTGTAATATGTCCCTATGCACCGCCGTCTGTTCTTGCAATGTGTCCCACTTGGACTCCATGCGGGACATGTGTAAGTCCAAGCGGGCATGATGGGCAGCCTGCTGCTGTTGAATGTCCCTGAGGATCCCCACTACCTGGCTGAACTCTCCGGTGGTAGTCTGGTACGCATCAGCTATGCGTACCAGTTGTGGGTCATCATGCAGTCCAGACCCCTCTGCAAGCAGCGACCTATGTCTACCATCCCTCCCACCACCCCTGGCGACACGTGAAGGACCTGCGGTGGCACGCACTTGTGACCCTGGGCCCCCTTGGGGGTTGTTGCTGGTGTTGGTGTCCGTAGCTCCACGTTGGGCCGGGGTCCGTGTGCTGTTGGTGGTGGTGGTCCTTGGTCTGTCCGTTTCGGCAGGGGTGGTCTGTGTGTTGGCAGTTGTTGGAGGGGTGGGTGCAGGGGGTGCAGCTGGTGGTCCTGCTGGTGCTGCATGATGACTCACTGCGGAGGTGCCAGGTAGGTCTTCGTCATCCGAGGTGGGCAGAGGCTGTTCCACACCAGTGAGCTCAGTGTCCCCCGGAGCCTGGGACAGGGACTCCTCAGCGTCTGCTGCTGTGTCCCCATCATCACCTATATTTGGAAGAGACACACAATGTATGTAATGTTTCTACAGGCATCAATGGTTCAAACACCTGACAGTTGTGACTGTACCTCTGGATGCGGGCCTGTACATTGCATTGTCCTAAGTTGTCACAGTCAGCTGTTGATATTGGTGTAGCGCATTGTCCTGACAACATGAAGCATTTCAATGTGAATGTTGAGGTGTGTGCATGGCCAGCATTGGTGGTATTTGGTTGACATCCGGACATCCTTCTCCCTCCAGCCCAGTTATCCCACCATGAAGCATGCCACCCTTGCAGTGGGTGCAGGTTGACTCTCAGGATGTCAGTCAGTGGTGTCCTGCTGTTGGTTGGTGGCCAGTTCCCATCAGGGCCTTGTGCTCCCCACAACAGAGCACCAGTGTCAGACATCTTTGAAGTGGAGAAGTGTGGCTCAATGGTTAGAGCGGCAGACCCTGATGCAGAGATCTGGCCCGGGACCAGGGTTCAATTCCCGCCTCGGCGGGTCTTGGGCTCAATTTCCTCGGACCTGATAATTCTCGCCTCGGTGCCTATTCTTGGGTCCCACTCTGCAACTCTGGGCAATAGCTTGCTTAATCTCCACAACGGCCCCACCAGCGCTGGGATGCCTGGCTTCACCTTGGGGGTGCCCAGAAGTGGACATTTCACAGGGAAAAGACAGGAAGGGTTCCACAGCGGTATGCGTACAGTGCCAGGACACCCTAGGGTAACAGTGCGCTTTACAAGTACAAATTTCATTTCATTTCATTTCATTCATTTCATTTCATTTCAAGTGGCTTTTCACTCCCTGTGAGGTGTGCATGCTTGAGTGTGAGCTTGCTGGGCCATGTGGGTGGGGGATGTTGAGCTGTGACTACCACTCCCATCATGCTATTGCCTCCACCCCCTTCCCAGCATGCCCATACTTCCTTCCTTTTGAGTGTACTTCACTGTGTGTGGGTGTGACAGCAATGGCAAGATGGCTGACAGTGGTGTCCTGCTGTTAGTTGGTGGCCAGTTCCCAGCATGGCCTTGTGCTCCCCACAACAGAGCACCAGTGTCAGACATCTTTGATGGGGCTTTCCACTCTCGGTGAGGTGTGCATGCTTCAGTGTGAGCTTGCTGGGCCATGTGGGGGGGGATGTTGAGCTGTGACTACCACTCCCATCATGCTATTGCCTCCACCCCCCTTCCCAGCATGCCCATACTTCCTTCCTTTTGAGTGTACTTCACTGTGTGTGGGTGTGACAGCAATGGCAAGATGGCTGACAGTGGTGTCCTGCTGTTGGTTGGTGGCCAGTACCCAGCATGGCCTTGTGCTCCCCACAACAGAGCACCAGTGTCAGACATTTTTGATGGGGCTTTCCACTCTCTGTGAGGTGTGCATGCTTCAGTGTGAGCTTGCTGGGCCATGTGGGGGGGAGGATGTTGAGCTGTGACTACCACTCCCATCATGCTATTGCCTCCACCCCCCTTCCCAGCATGCCCATACTTCCTTCTTTTTGAGTGTACTTCACTGTGTGTGGGTGTGACAGCAATGGCAAGATGGCTGACAGTGGTGTCCTGCTGTTGGTTGGTGGCCAGTTCCCAGCATGGCCTTGTGCTCCCCACAACAGAGCACCAGTGTCAGACATCTTTGATGGGGCTTTCCACTCTCTGTGAGGTGTGCATGCTTCAGTGTGAGCTTGCTGGGCCATGTGGGTGGGGGATGTTGAGCTGTGACTACCACTCCCATCATGCTATTGCCTTCACCCCCTTCCCAGCTTGCCCATACTTCCTTCCTTCTGACTCTGCTTCCCTGTGGGGTAGTGTGCCTGTGCTGAATGGATGGCTGACAGTGTTGTCCTGGCGTTTGTTTGGCTACAAGTCCCATGTGTGTCACTGTGCTTCCCACAGCATGACCCAGGGTGGTGGTTCTTTGTGGGATAATTAATTTTAGTGTGAGGCAATGCATTTTCACAGATGAGTTGTGTGTAGTTTGTGTTAGGGGTGTGTGTGGGAAGAGCTGCTGGTAACTATGGTCATAGCTGTCAGTCCTCCTTCCCACCCAGCCAGATATCCCACCATGGAACGTGCTTCCATTGCAGGGAGTGCAAGTTGTCTTTCAGGATGTCAGTCAGTGGTGTCATGCTGTTTGTTGGTGCCCAGTTCCCAGCAGGGCCTTGTGCTCCTCACAGCAGTAGCCAGTGTCAGCCATCTTGTCAGTTGTTTTCCACTCCCTGTGATGTGAGCATGGTTCAGAGTGGTGTTGATGGGCGTATTGTGATGGTGGGCAATATCTGTGACTACGACTCCCATGATGCTATTGGCTACACTGACTTGACCAGCATACACAGAATTCCTTCCTTTCTGTGGGATTCCCTGTGTGGTGGTGTTGTAGTGGTGGCTACATATCTGACAGT
This sequence comes from Calotriton arnoldi, assembly GCA_963921515.1. NCBI lineage: Eukaryota > Metazoa > Chordata > Amphibia > Caudata > Salamandridae > Calotriton > Calotriton arnoldi. Next base: position 290,064 of record CAWUFW010015463.1, read on the forward strand.
GTTTGTTGGTTAGATTTGTGCCACTGCCTAGCTTTATTTGTTGTAGGGTTTGTACATGTCATGACACAGTTACATATCACTAAGAGATGGCATGTATTGTGTTTATCTGACTGACATACACATCTTGGGATGATTCTGGTTTTGTTGCTGTGGATTTGCTAAGGGTGCATGGTTTGACTATCCCCTTGACAGTGATGTGTGTGTATTGTCACACAATATTGGGTATATTGGTTGTGTACTCACCAGGCTTTGGGATGTTTTCTAGTCCATATACGCTCACTGGTGGTAGGATGGCCCGCACCTTCTCCTCCCAGGGCCTGAGGTATAGTGGTTTGGCAGGAGGGCCACTGCCGGTGTGTTGGCTCAAGATGTAATCCTTCTTCAGTAGGTCCCTGACCCTCCTGCGCACATCATACCACCTGTTCTGGATGTCTTCCTTTGTGCGCAAACATGGTCATTGTGCGTTCACCCTGTCGACGATCCTCGCCCACATCTTGGTTTTCTGCGACATGGGGGTCTGTTGGACCAGTGTACCAAACAGCTGTGGCTCTACCCTGAGGATCTCATCTACCAGGACTTCCAATTCACTATCTAGGAACTTTGGATTCTTCTTGGGGGCATGGTGATGGGTGGTGGTGGTGAGTGATGTGTGTGTTGGTGTGCAAGTGAGGGTGTGTGAGTGTGGGTTTTGCTGGGTGTATGTGAGGGTGCTATTTGTTGAGGTGCTGATGGTGTGTGGCTTGTGTGATGGATGAGCTGTGAGTGTGTGTGTGGTTGCTGTCTGTTGGTGTTCTGTGCTGGCAGGTAATTTGAATTTGCAAAGGATCATGGTAGGGATTTGTGTCCTTTATATGGGTGGAGTTGTGGGTGTGTCTTTGTTCCCTGTTTCCCCCAGTATTTATTGGCTTTGTAATTGCTTGTTTGGCCTTTTTTGTGTGTTTTTCCTTTGTACTTTTTGTGCAGGTAGGAGACGTTCTTCTGACCGAGTCGGACCCTGCAGTTGTCTCGTGCGAGCTTCTCCGAGTCGTTCACGCTGTGTTTGTGCTGTTTTCTGTGCTGCGTACGCGTCGGTCGCGGTGTATTGGGTTGCTTCGGCTCGCTGTTTTGTATGCGTGTCGGTCGTACGGCTTAAGCTCCGTGCGACTCGGTCGTGTTTTCCACGCGTTGCATCGAACTTGGCGGGTTGGATTCGCGGGTACGTTTCGTCCGGGATTCTTCCTGGTGCGTGTCGGTCGGTTCGATTCGCGTGCTTTTCCGGCCGGATAGCTGTTTTCCGCGCGGTTCGGTCGTTCGGCTTGTGTTCCGTACGAGTCGGTCGGATTTTGCACGCTTTTCATCGTACTTTGCGGGTCGGGCTGCACCGGTACGTGTGGGTCGGAATAAATTCCGGCTCCGAGTCGGTCGGTATGTTTTCCGGCCCGAATCAGAATCGGCCCCTGTGTCTTTTTACTGCTAGGATGGAACTTGCCTTCGTGCATACGACCCTTCACAATTGCACATGTGGCGCTGTATTGTTGTTTACTTCCTATTGCCGTCTGAGCAGATCCATCATTGTAAATAATATAGTCATACTGATCTAGAGGCATTATTTCATTCGGGAGAGGATATTCTTGTTCGTATTGCAAGAATGCTTGCGTTTTAAGTGTAGAGTCAAATTCATAATCTACATCCATTGCAGTGAGAGAATTAGCCCATTGTATCCATCTGGGATGTAAAGCTTTAGCATTTGAAACACTTGCCTTTGTGTCAGCCTCTAAGGCTGGTACTGGAGTTCCGACAATTATTCGATTCCCCTGAGCCAGTGCTCTTTCTCCTACCACAGCAGTCTGTACTGCTGTCAGACTTTTTTCTGTTGAAGCAAAACGCATTTCTGCGTTTGTGTACAAGTGTGATTTATATGCTATAGGTACCGTTTCTCCTTCATTGAAGGTTAGGTATGTATACCCGGATTGACCCGCTATAACATGGATCACCAAATTTGTGATATTTACACATGTGTGTAGGTGTTTGGAAGCTATCATGTCAGCTTGTAAGGAACAAAGGATATCTGTGTGTTCCTGTGTCCAAGCCTAACCAAAAAATCAGGTCTTATTAAGTCGTAGAAAGGTTTTACTTTTTCTGCGTAATCTAAAATGTAAGTTCTTCCAAAATTCAAGAATCTCAATATGGATTGTAAGTATGTCAATGATTTAGGAGGTTGGAGCAGCACACACTTTTCTAGAAGGTTAGCTGCCAGGCTTTTCCCATCACTTGAAAGCTCAAATCCCAAGAATAGGACATTGAGGTGGGCTATCTTTGATTTTTTAAAGTTGAATTTGTAGCCCTCAGAGGCGAACCCCAAAATTATGTTGCTCACCCGGGTCAAGTGATCCATTAAATCATCATCCGTCAGATAAATGTCATCTACATAGGACAATGCCTCTTCATCCAAATTCTGAAGTAACTCTGTTACCCTAGCTGAGAACAACCCAGGGCTATTCTTATACCCTTGGGGGAGTCGACAGAATTGACGCTGAGAACCAAGCGCTGAGAATGCTGTCAAATACCTGCTTTCAGGCACTATATTTTGGCAGAAAAATCCATTTGAGATATCTAATGTTTTTTTTTTTCACACAATGTTATTCATTAATGCGGCACTGTGTGCATTCTGTACTGCAAATGTTTTAGTGCATGTGTTCAGATGTCTGTAGTCTAAAACTAGACGGCAGGAATTATCGAGTTTCATTACAGGAAACAAAGGATTATTCATTGAAGAGGTGCAAGTTTCAATTACACCCTGGTATTCAAGTTGATCTAAGATCTCCCAGACTTGCTTTTTTGCTTCTTGTTTTATTGGATATTGTCTCTGTGGAGTTGGAGTAGTTTTTACTGGGATTACATGGTGAGGTGACTCAGCATCCCATCCAACATGCTTGCGATATAATACTGGAGCAAGTGCTACCGCCCACTCCTGCGGGTATGAATGTTTTAAGTATACTGGAACGAGATGGGAAAAGCCGGTAAAATTACTGTTTCTCCCTTTGGGCACTCCATAACAACTTCAGGCGGCCAATCTTTTTCAGCTAAAAGGATATCATATCCATAAGTCAGGTTCTCCTAAAAGAGACCTTTAATTTTTCTGGGTTTGTCCCCCTCCATTTGGAGTGTTATTTCATGTAACTTATGCGGGACACTTAGCCTCGTATCAGGTGTCTCCACCGTGATATGTTCATTCAACTCCGCTGTCACCAGAAATGCCATCAGGTTCTGGCGAGCTATTGTTACTTCTGCTGCGCTGTATAGCATCGTAGGAGCCCATTCTCCATTCAGAAGTTGAGTACTCAGAATTCTGGGCATGTCCAACTTTAAGACCTGCTACTTTCTTCTTTTTAAATTGAGGTTTTGATTTTGGTTTCTCTTCTTTTTTGGAAGTATAGTCTGAAGCGCGTTGCGTGTCTCTGGACTTTGCATGCTCTTCTTGTCTGTGTTCTGACCATCCTTCCCTCTCTGAGTTTTTTGATGAATCTTGAAAGGAACGAGAGGAACGTGTATCAGTATCCTGATACCTGTCAGGTTTTTAATGTTATATCTATTCCTAAGGTTGTACCTCCTTTCGGAGGCCTCCTGTCTAGGAGACTCACCCCTGGATTGTGACCTATTTTCTCTATTCTTTTGTTTTTTATTAATATTATCCCATTTCTTTTTGGAAGAATCAGGTGCTGTTGTCTTTATCAGGACCACCCATGAGTTGAGGTTTTGTTGCTCTAGCTCCCAAACTATCTCTACCTGATTCGGCATAGGTATCTTCGATAATTTTAGGTAATTCATGTTCCTGTTGTAAAGGAGTGAAATGCCTCAGGCATTGGCATATTGCCACTGCCGCTGCCTCCCCTTTTATGTTTGCTAATATAATAGTTGATACCTGGGCAAAATTTCCTAACAATTTTATCCCTAAGTTCAGAGCAGGTTCTGCTCCATACTCATTATGTATTTGTCTTAATACATCTGGTATTACTGCTATTGAAGGGATACCATGAGTTCTGGCATATATGGCAGCGAAAACTGTACCCCAAGAGGTACAATCCTCTATCTGGGGAGCTATCCCCATTGGCAAGCAGATTGTTAGCATTCTGTGTTTTTCTTGAGGGCTTGTGTGTGGAAACACTGCCTCTAATTAACTGTGTTATTTTCTGAGCTATCCAGAATGGCATTTGTTCACGTCTAGTGGGTATTATACCCATAACTGCGTGTAGCGTTTGTGGAGTTATTTTAGTTGTAGATCCCTGAATTTGTCCTGTAGGTGTTGCCCTTTCTGGCTGAAGTGTGAGTGTCCTCATCACGAACTGTGTCAGGTTTCTGAAAAGTTGTATTATTTCTTTATGAAGTGGACGTAAGTCTGCTACTGGCATTGTGTCAATGTCTGGATGTGGTGTGTAAGCTGCTAGGGCTGGCCAAGTTGCTCCATCTCTTCTGAGCGGACCAAGTCTAACTTTTTCTTTTGTGTGTGGGAGGGTGCCTTTAAACTAGTTTATGTGCTCCTGGTAGGTGAGCGGAATTTCAATGTCCTCATACGGACAGAATTCATCAGTGTTTCATCTTCAGGGTAAGAATGAAATGTATTTGTGCGTGCATCTGCTTGTGGGAATTTAACCCATGAATAGAATACCTCAGTTCTATATGACTCGTGTGCCTCAATCACGAATGTTACTGTCCCACCCCTAGCTGTGACTCCATAGTCTGCTAGTTTTAAAGTAAGGGCAGTTCAGACATTTTCTGAAATATTTATTTCGCCTTTTTGTTCTCTTTCCTCTACTGTGTTCGCACGTTGTGCTGGCGCAGCGGCGTCTTTGTCAGCCATTATTTGAAGAAGGAAAAAGTTTCAAGGAAACTGAGATAAGGTTTTATGCACAATAGGGAACTATTTGTCCTTCAAGCTTGATAAACCTACAGCCAATACATAGGATATGCCTACGCGGCTGTGACAGATTGTTCCCTTCCCACTCCAGACGTCTCTAGATAAAGTGTGAGTAGGGGTCTATGAGAATAGCACGACTGAACTACTCAGATTTGACCGTTAAATAAGCACCAAACCAACATTGGCGGCACCATGTCGTGTAGTTCCTATAAACCTATATGGGATCTGCGTGTTTAGACAACATAGACTGTGGGATTGGTGTCCAGACTGATTCCAATCACCCCCACCGGGTATGTTTGCCTGTATACCAGCTAGCTCACAGTGCCACTGTAAACTCCTCTTACCAAGGAGAGAATAGTTCTTGGCAACTATCGAACATGACAGCTCTGTCCCATCAGGGATCGTGGAAACAGTACAGTACTTTTTGCTCAGTCACTCGTGTTCACTTCGTCTCAGAGAGATAAAAAGAATAAACAGTGGGGATGTTTTCAATAAGCATTTATTGTACCAGCGTCATTCTAGTGTAAAATAGGTGTGCTGAGACAACCAGAAGACGGAAACAGCCATAAATTATTACAAGCACCAACAAGGTAAAAGGATGGTAGATTCCTACCACAGTGCTAAAACAATTAATGCAGGCAGGTATAAAAATGCATGACAGTAATAATGCTTACTCATACGATGCGACCCTAACTAGATGTATCTAAGTGTACCTAGCATGTATGTAGGTGTAGAGCCAAGAATCCCCATAGGATAAAGCCAACCACATTACCTGAAGTGAGAGACTGTGGGACCCCGTCTTGGTCTCGAAATAGACACCCTGCGAGGGATGTCAGACTACTGCGAGCTGGAGTGTCTGCATGCAGGAACCTCAGCGTCTTGCGTCAGTGTGTCAGCATGGAAGTCCTTTTTCTCCTCTCTCTCTGCCTCAGCAAAGATATGGTGTTTATATACCCAAAGTGGTACCCTCAGGGGATCTACCTTGCTGTGTCATGTCGGACTAGGATGACGGAAGGAATGACCCTTATACATAGTTATTATGCAGGAGATGGCAGTCCTGCTGAGATTCCAAGAATCCTCATGCATAATGAATGAGGCTAGTTTTCGGAGAAAGCCTCACGTCATTTAAGCAGTACCGTAACTAGGTAAAAGGTCAGTACCAAAAACCGTTATGTAGTGTAATGGAAGGGTGAAATATAGATGAAAGGTTTGGTTACTACCTGAGCCTATATCGGGGTACCTGTATGAAACATAACAAGAGGAATTATTGAAAAGATGGATGGGGCTGAAAGAAGGTGACTATCAACAGGAGTTTCATTAAAAGGTTTCACATATGGGCACAAGTGTGGCGAGGTGGTGAGTTGAGGCGTTTACTCTGTTCAGTAAGCAATGGGGAGGGATATCACGGAGATTTGGAATAAACACAGGTGTGAAGGGAACACAGAAACATGGATCAATTATATTTGTAGAACAGGGTCTATGTGGGAAACTGGGTAACATTTGTACGGTAATGTTTGAAGGCAGGGATACCTTTCCACATTAGAGAAGTGTCTGTGTTTCTTTGTTGATTCCCCTCTTCTTTCGTGGTTAGTATGGTTGCCCTCCATATGGCCTCCATATGTACTTTTCTGTGCCCCTGTTTTCAAGACTTCCTTTATACGTGCCCTTGTATTTCCAAGTCTGCAATATTATTATTTTGTTGTGTCTTAGTTTGGGTATTGCATCATGGAGCTTTCCCTTCTTGCTCCTGTAGCTTTTTTCAGATCTTTAGAGATGTTGTCACCCATGTTATTTTCTTGGCAAATTCCACTACCATGCTTACCTTCCAGAAAATACATAATGATAGCTGTTGGTTTGGGATAATTTGTGGAACTGGTTAGCGGACTGATATCGTTTGGCTTTTGGATGTTTTAGGCTGGTCTGTAGGGAGAGCTAGCAACTTTGGCATGACATTTGTCAGGCACAGTATGATGTCATCGCAGCTTTGCAAGCAATTTGTCAAGAACCGTATGATGTCATTTCTAACTTTGGCCTCTGGGAGGCTGTATAGAATAGCTTTGTTCTTTCTGCTTCTATTTCTAAGGCTTCATGAGCTCAGGGATGTCTTTTGTGAGAAGAGAGGTATACTAAATCCTATAGAGGAACAGGGTGTGGTGTAGGGACACCACACCCTGCTCTTCTATAGGTTTTAGTAGACATCCCTTAGCTCCTCCCTCTCAGAGAAGGGGTTGTAGCCCCCATTATGATCAGGTTTGTAATGTGAGGAGATATCCCTATGATGAAGCATGCCACCTTCGGGTGGGTGAGGGAAACCGTCCTGTAAAAGGGTTACCTTGGAACTCTTCCTCAGACAAGAACCATGGGTCTATTTGGTGCTTTCAAGTTGTAATAGAGAGGAGTTGTTCCCTCCGGGTCTTTAAACCTCCTCAGGCCCCCCCTTTTGTGTTATTGCCTTTGCATATCATGCCATTGTGGAAAATGGTCTGGGTATTGTGTTTTCACACAGCAGCAAACCGCCTTGGTTATTGGGATTTCCACTGGTCTATCTATAGGGCATTATTTACTGCGGCACTGACACTAATGTATCATCAATACTACATGCGTTTGGTGCTTTAGAACTGATTGATACCGCCTTCATATAGTCCTTCTTCATACTACACCATTAAACTAAGTGATATTGCAATGCTGTTTACATCTTGAACCATTCCTGCAGGGGTTATTGCGCTTTGCATTCTGGGGAAACACTGACCTGGCAAGAATTTTTTGCATACATCTTGCAAACTAGCCTAGATGTGGTACTTTACATAAGAGAGAATTTTGAAAACATGCCTGGCCATTGCACTTTACATACTGGCTAAGTGCTGTCTTCATAATTTTGTTTCACAGTCTGATCAAATACTGAATTATTCCTTGAGCTTTATCTACTATCGCATTGTGGATAGTTCCTTGGCTCTGGTACATTACACAGTATGACATTGTGGAAACTGCCCTGGCTATGGTGCTTTGTGACAACTCGCCTGGCCATTGTGCTTTACGTATAGAACATATGGCCTGAATGTGTGATACACATATGGGACTTACTTGAAACTAGGTTGACATTTTACGTGCTGGGACATTTCAGGCATTTTAAACATTATTGTGAAGCCTGGGTCAGCAAACGGAAGTGGATGAATAGGGGGAGGATCAGTTTCAAATTTTAAGAAAAGGTTCCTCCAGGGAAAACAAAGGACATCAGGGCCAGCATCTAATGCCTTCTGCTGGTGTTATCTATGTTGGCTGCCTTTTTATTAATAAATAGGGCAGCTATGCCTGAAAATCCTCCAAAAAACTCAACTCTTGAGAAATAAATACTTAACGTTCCCATGACACCTCACCCCCATCCCAACCCACCCACGCTAACAGGCCAGGGCACTGCGAAAACTCTTCTGACTCTGGTGCTTTACATCACTGCATACTGTGGGGCTTGCCTGGCTATGGTGCATTGCATAAAAATCCATTACACTTTTTAATTAGTTCTCCTTCAAAACTACATGTTTGGGGAAGCAGAACCCACCACAGGCCACTCAGTGAATTTCTCCATTTACCTGGGATGATCTGCAGGGCCTCTAAACCATTTCAAAGGACTAAAGACTCCTCCTGTACAGTAATTAGGCACGGAGAAGAGATGTGGACTGCAGCACCATCCCACATTAAACCTGTGTGCAGCAAGGCCAGAGGGGGTTTGCAGTCATTTCTCTCACCACCCCTCTGCCAGAAGTGCCAGGAAAGGCCCTTTAGCCTAGCAGCATACATTACGGAACCCTCCCATTGGGGTGCAGTGCCACTTCACAAAGGCCTCTCTAACAGTAGCACATTTGATCAGTGGCCATGGCAGATGCCTGATCCTCATCCCCTTATCTTGTGGCATTTTGGAGGGACTCAGGAGCCTTGCAATGTTAAGTCTCCTGTAAAGGGTGGGACGCGCTCATATGCTGGGTGTACCCTCTGCTGTGAATTAGGAGGCTGTCACTGTGTAGTTATAATCATTTTTAGGTCGAGCATTCGAGACCTCTTGTATATACTTTAGTGTATACTTATGTGTGTATGTACTTTGTGGGCTCTGGAGATCAGCCCTAGGACTTGTCTGCTTCCGCTTAGGGACTTTTTTTTCTGTTCAACTGCCTCTATTTAACTGTCTTGATAGAAAACGACCAGCAGAGGTCAGTAAAACACCAGAATTGCTTTCTGCTGAGGGATTTTATTTTTATTTTTCTGGCAACTGCCTCTATTTAACTTTCTTGATAGAAAACGAACAGCAGTGGTCAGTACAATACCAGAATCACTTTAGAATTCTCTAGATTCCAGTCCATAGAAATTGTCTTCCACGAGCACCTGTAGACAATAATATTTTTTTCAAATCTTGTATTTTCAGTGATATGACCACCGAAGGCCCTGATTTTATATTAAAAACAGAGTTTTGGACTATACCATTTCCCGCTGAAAGGCAATATTTCTCTCCATGTGTTCCCATACCTGGCGTGTAATGCAGTTTGGTGCTTACTTTCCCTCCATGTTAAAGAATAGTAGATGTTTCAGCACCCAGGCTAATTGCTGCATAGCTAAATGCATATAAGGTCCCAAAGGCGAGACCGATTGCATTGCAAATGCTTATTTTGTTTGCTAATAACTTTGGCATCCTTTAACAAATCTTCACGACACTTTCTAACAAAAAAGTTCATCCGCCTCAGCTCTTTCTGGTGCCGAGAAAAAGGAGGGGTTCCAAAACGCATTTTCCCAATGCAGTTTTCCATAGGAAAATTAAAAAGCGATACCGCATAAACAGCTGTACGGAATTACACCAAATTCAGCAGAAAGCTAGATCTTGCTCCAGAAAGCGTGCTTTTTGTGATTTTATGTAAATACTTCAGTAGTTTTGGAGAAATTAAGGTTCAAAATTCACGTATATATCACGCCATAGAGGATCTGCAGACCCAACATATCTAGAGATAAAATCTGATTGGCTGCCACCACATCAACAAAGATGTAAAGGCAGCCATGTTAAGACTCGGTAACTCAATCCCCTGTCCTGAAAATAAGTATAAAAAACATATAGTGGGTAAGGGTAGGGATACCTTGCCCCCATAGGTCTGGCAGGGGGTGGGCACCTGAGGCCAAAAACATTTTTTTTACATTTCACTTCCAATTCATGGAGGATCACTGGATCATCACTAAAAAGTTTTTAAAACGCGAGCTCCCATTCTTCTTTTCAAAAAATGCCCCGGGGAGGGCCAGGGTCCGGGAGGATGCTGTAACAACATTTTTAGGGGTTAATGCGCCTCCACTCCTCAAGATTTCTAGAGACCTTGGGACCCCACCCCCGGGGGCTGCATTCAGGCCTCCACTGACTTACAGGCTCCCAAGCCTGACCCTCCCCAAGACTTCTAGAGGTCCTGGTGACCCCATCTCCCAGCAATGCATTAATTTTTAGGGGAGGGGGCATGTGATCCCTGAACCCGAGCTTTCTAAAGTCACTGGGAACCCCAAACCCTGAGACTGCATTCATTTTTAGGGGAAGGGGTGCACGGACCCCATCCCCAAACCTTTTAGAGGCCCTGGTACTCCAATCCCCGGGGTCACAAAACATTCAAATATTGCTGTGGGTGTCCCGGAGCCCACCTTGGACGCCCAAAGCAATTGCTGGTTATGGGTCTGCCAGTGGAGCCACAGGGCACCCATGGCCTCTGTGGATCCCCAGCCTGCACCCTTCCAGGTCCAGCAGGAGCACCACTCCATATGTTTGCTCCTGCCCTGCGAGATGCAGCTTTTCTCTCCAAACCTGTGTTCCCTGCCTGCAACAGCATGGGGACAAAGTTTAAATTCTACCTGCCCACACTCTTGCAGGCAGGAAGCTGCAGTGTGTTGGTGGTTGGGGTCTCTGGGGCACTGCTGCCATCGGCCCTGAGGGATGGGGCACCCGTGGCCAGTGGATGGTTTGTGGAGAGAGCCCCACTCACCCTTCCCCAAAAAAGATGAATCAGCACTGGGGGATGAGGTCCCTGAGGAGCTTAAGAGGTCAGAGGGGGAGACCCATACCTCCTCCACAGAAAAGCACAATCAGCCTCAGGGCAATGAGGTTCCTAGGGCCCTGAAGAAGCCCAGGGAGTGGGCACCACACAATCCTTTCCTTTAAAAAAAAAAAAAAAAAAACGGTCTGGGAATGTGATCACTGGGCCTATAGAAGGCTTGGGGATGGGGGCTACACACCGCTCCCCATTAAAAAAAGGAGTCACCACAGGGATGGGATCCCCATGGCCATGAAATGCTGGAGCTCTGACCTGGGGCCCAATCAGAGCTTCTTAACCCAGGCAGGCAGCGGAGGTTTTCCCAAGCCTTTGGAACCCAGTCCCGGCCTTTAAGTGACATGGTAGGTGGGGAAGAGAGCCCAAGTTCGATGTCTTCTACCCAGGGCCAACAGGAGCTCTGAACTGGGGTCTGGTCAGAGCTTCCTAACCCAGCCAAGCAAGGGAGCCCTCCCAGGGCCTGCAGGACCCAGTTGCAGGCTCTTTGTGACACAGTGGGCCGGTGCCTAGTCTCCAGGGGACAGATTTACAAGAAACTGACGCATCTCTATAGATGCGTCAGTTTCCCTGCGCGAAAAACCCTTGCGCCACCATAGATGCGCCGTATTTACAATACGGCGCACAATGGCGCAAGGAATGACAGATGCGTCAGAAATTCTGACGCATCTGTTGGCGGAAAAGTCACGCATTGCTGGAGTTGTGTCGCAAGCACGACGCAACTCCAGCAATGCGTGTTGTGGCTTATTCCCAATGCACTGTGTCACTCCTTACGCCTGCTTCAAGCAGGCATAAGGTTTTGATGCAGTGGCGTCCTAAAAGTCACGCAGTGAAATCTTGTAGATTTCACTGCATCACTTTTACGAGGCTTTCCTGCGTGGGAACGCCTACCCTGCATACATTATGCCTGACGTAGGTATTATGTCACGCAGGGCTTTACAACGTGACGCATCTCCCTAGATGCGCCACGTTGTAAATTTGCCGCATTTTTTACACCGCCGTTGTGTCACAAAAGTGATGCAACGGCAGCGCAAAAGTGTCGCAAAGGGCTTGTAAATCTGCCCCCAGGTCCTCATCCTTGGTCCACCAGAGGACTGCCAATTCTTGTAATCTGTGCACTCCAAGTGGCAGAGGGAGACATTCCAAAGAATGTATCCAGCCTCCTGCAGCCCTGGCTGGAACTCAAGATTTAAATTCATTGAGATTTCAAGGGTAGCTCAGAATTCTGTACTGTGAGTCACATGAGGGATATGACATGTTTTGTTTATTTATTTTAAATACAATACGTCACCAGTGACGTTGCCATGACACATTTGGCCCCTCCCATGTAGGCGTGGTAAATTACCTCTAATTATAATTTCCCACAGCTATACCGATATGGAAAGGATCAGGCTTTCTTGCTGTGTTTGTTGGTACGATTTTGGGCTAGTATTAACAATGTTTCCTGTTTTACAGTTGTCCTCATTCCTTGGCTTTTTTTCCCCATCTGTGTTTTTTGTGTTTTTCAAAGTTTTGTGGCTCCCCTGTCACCCAATTTTAACTCCTGCATACTTTGAAAAGGAAAACGAATAACCTGATGGACTACCCCCCACAGAGATCTAATTTCAAAAGCAGCTGATTTAGTAATCAAAGCTGGTGTGCCCGTGGAGTGGCGGGGCGGGGGGATGACAGATGGAGAAAACACTAAAATAAAAAGTAAAAAAGAACTTACCTGCTGCATTGCCGCCCGCCGAAACTCCGCTCTTCTGCTTCTTCCTCGCTGCAGCATAGGCTCCCAGCCTCCCCTGCAGCCAGTCCTGACGCTGGTCTCATGTATGAGCAAAAAGAACAGATGATGGACGGAATGCTGAATTAATCAAACATTTAACCCCAGTCACAGATCTGGGTTAAATCCATCACTTTTTACACGCCACGTCATTCCAGTTTGGACCCAGCCATATGCAAATCAGTCTTGACTCTGTTCCCCATGGGAACAGTCCAGCCCGAACCGAGCTCTGGATTTGCTCTCCCAGGGAGACTGGGAGCCTGTGCCTGCTGTTTTCAACCCAGCAACGCAGCTCGGGTTGGAGACAGCTCAGTGTGCATGTCGGTTTTGCCGACTTGAGACAGCCGTCCAAACCCACATGCGCACTGAAGGCAGTGCCCACCAGTCCCGCTCGCGACTTGCCCCTCGATTGCCTCGCCCCCAAGACTCAGTCAATGGAAGAAAGATAAAACGAGAATAAACATGTTTTATTTTTCAAAATTTGAGGCTGGGGGGGGGGGTGCGACACTCCTCCACCATAGCGGAGTAGCCACCGCTGGGAAATACACACGATTAGGTGCAAACTGAAAAGATCTATTTGTTTTGGTTATGCTATATTTTCTGATATAATTTGTATAAGTATAGAATTATTTTGCAGGATATGAGTTAGTGCTGTTGCTAAAGCCTCGTTGGAATGCACCCATATCTCGAAGGCATTGCAGTTAATTGAAAATAATAGTCAATTGTGAGGCAAAATAATAAAATGTTACTTAATGCTTTGATTAGTAACAGAGGCAGTACTTCAATATATTAACTTCATTAGGGTGTGTGGCAGATGAAATAATTAAAATCCATATTAATTTCACCAGCGGTATGGGAAAAGACGAGAATATTGTTCGATGTTATGGAATGTAGAAGGTTTTTATTTTTTATTTTAATGATTCACTTGAAATATGAAATGATTGACACCAACCTAAAATATTTTGGTGGATTTAAAATGTTTTGCCAATGGCCAGATGTTTTTTCTAGGAGAGAACAACATTTTAGTTAAAAAGTCACATAATTACAGTTTACCTGAACAGATATGCTACCAAACTGACAGAACTTCGCATGGGAGTTGTTGTTTTGATTCACAGGTAACTTACTGTACATTCCAAGATAACACACTAGTGGTAATAGCCTGCCTGGTCCTCTCAAAGTTTATATCTCCCATGGATGAGGTTTACAGACCTAGGGGCATATTCTCAAGGACAAATCGCCGAGTTATCGGCACATTATCGCAGCCAAATTCACAATAAATCTAACGCCCCATTCCCAAGCTGGTGCTAGCAGCCCATAACACCAGTTTACCTGCGAAAGCAGTCGCGGAAAACATCGCCACAGATGACCCCGGCAACTAATGCTAATGAGATGCAGAGTAGGCATTCCCGTGCAAAAATCCACGACAACACCACTCCACAACATTCTCAACGACCAGCCCGATCGGCGATAAGACCACAAAACACGCGATAAGGCGCGTTAGCAGCAGGAAATTAACACCTGCTCCTACCTGGTGCAAAGTCGGACGACAACCGGCACCAGACAAGGGAGCACAGCCCATAGCCACACCTGAAGAACAACAGATGCCCTGGAGCAAACGACCATGCAGCCCGGAGCCCCAATAGGTCAACAACACCCACCGCCACCACCCCCAAAACCCCACCACCCCCCCCGGGCACCCCCCACACCCCCCCCCAGGACAAAGATATTGCACATCAACTCCACGAAACCATGAACCAAACAAATCGCCTGAAGTCACACAATCACAACACTCAACATACATGTGTGGTCGGAAAAGAGGGAAATCATACATCCATATCATAACATTCCAATAACACGTTTATTACAGAACAAAACAAAAACAGAAAATCAGAAGAGGCATGGTGGGTCGTCCCACGACATCCTGAAAGTCACAGCCTGCAAAACAGAAATCTGTATAAGAAGGAGTGCCATGCGCCCATCAAATCACAGAGCGAGAGAGCGAAAGAGAGAGGGAGAGAGGGAGGGAGAAAGAGAGAGAGAGAGAAAGAGAGAGGGAGAGAGAGAGAGAGAAAGAGAGAGGGAGAGAGAGAGCGAAAGAGAGAGGGAGAGAGGGAGGGAGAAAGAGAGAGAGAGAGAGAGAGAGAGAAAGAGAGAGGGAGAGAGAGAGAGAGAGAGAAAGAGAGAGGGAGAGAGAGAGAGTGAAAGAGCGAGGGAGAGAGGGAGGGAGAAAGAGAGAGAGAAAGAGAGAGAGAGAGAGAGAGAGAGAGAGAGAGAGAGAAAGAGAGAGGGAGAGAGAGAGAGAGAGAAAGAGAGGGAGAGAGAGTGCCGACACTGCGGACCTATGCCCCACTGCTCACCTGCTGCCACCGGTGTGTCTCCAACCACGTGCCGGGATTCACAGCAGTCCCCCAGGTCCCTCATCTGAAACAGTTTCCAGAGACATGAATGTCAGAGCCCATACAGTTGCACACGCCACCATCGCTTGCCCGCCCCTGCGCACACAGGCTGCTGCACCCCAGCCCCTCCCGCCGCCCAGCGGCGAATGCCGCCCCTGCGCAACCAGGCCTCACTGCTCACCTTCCGCCATCGGCGTTTCTCCAAGAGGGCCCACCACGTTCCGGAGGGATCTCCAAGCCTGGGGCCCGTGACCATGGCACCCTCCACATCATGCAGCCCCGCGCCGCGGGCCACCAGGTCACACACATGTTGCTGGGTCTTGATTTCGCAATGGCAGAGACCACATCTGTGGACACGGCATCATCACAGGCTGCACACCCGCTCAGCGCTTGAGGTGCCACTAACTCTGTGAACCGCAATGCCACATGGCGGGAGGCCCGCCCTGCCCTTGCCCAGGCCCACACTGCGGGCCAGCAGGTCTCACACAAACCCATGCCAGTCCGGACCGCCAGGACGGCGCATCATCGCAGGCTGCACACCCGCTCAGCATTTCAGGTGCCCCTATCTCACTGCACCGCAAGACACCGTCCCGTGGCGGGGTGCCTGTGCCTGCCGCAGTGTGTCCGGTGCCACCAAGTCTGTGCCCCGCTAGCCATGGACCCTTTATGATTGAGTCCCGTTGTGCGAACGCCATCATGTCACCCCCGGCACTGGGCAATGTGAGGTGGCAGGGCCCTAGGCCCTCATGCGTAGATGGGAACTACACGGAGTTGTAGAGTTGAAATGGCGTCCAGCACGTGCGCCAGGCCCTTTTTATTGGCAGGGTCACATGTCCTGTGACGCCTGTGCTGGATGGGTGTGGTGTGGGTGTACACCAGCCGTGAGGGAGTGGCTGTGGCATGCTGACAACTAGACCTGTGAGCTGCAGATCCCAACAGTGATGAGCTGGGACATGCAGCGTTGTCGTTCCCCCCTGTGTGCGTAAGTGGAGTGGGCTGCCCTGGTGTATGCCAGTCCAGCATAAGGGTGTGAACAGTGACCCCGGGGCTCTGGGCGTGGTTCCATCCTGGGCTGGACACGGAAGTGACTAATGGCTGTGTCTCTGTTGAAGTGCCGGCAACCCCCGGCCTGCAACGGAAATGTGCCACACAGTGACAAAAGTCCCACAACATGGGCAACATGGACGTAAGGGGGAATCACTGACCCTACATCCATCCATACTTCCACACTTGAAAGATCATAGACATGACACATCAGTGTGAATATGAATGTTTATTGCACATTCAAGGGAGTGTTGCAGCTGGAGCAGTACAGGGCCATGTCAACCCCACTTCACATTGTCGGCCCGTGGAGGGCCAGCCAGAGTCCTTCAGGGAGTGACCGGTACATCAGGAGAGGAGGAGTTCAGTCCGCAGTCTGATAGCTGTGTCATTGGCGACCAAACAGAATATGACAGTCCATGTCGTGGTCCGAGGTGAGTGTCGCAGGGTGCATCGGGGGACAGTGGAAGGTGATGATGCAGAGGGCAAAACCAAGTAGAAACAGGCCACATGGCAGAGATGTATGCTACTGCGTCCTTCTGACCACGAAGGCAGATTCATCCGCATCTTCGTCCACTGCTGTTGCCTGTCCCTCACATGTGGGTGGTGGTGTTATCTCTCCAGCACTGAGTGGCACTGACACATCAGGGGCCGGAGATGTGGATGGGGCGGTAGCAGCAGCATGCATCAGCGCCAGGCCTTGTGGCAGCAAAGCCATGAGGAGGGTCTTAATGGCATGGAGGGACCCAGCTAG
The DNA here is from genome assembly GCA_963921515.1 of Calotriton arnoldi. Lineage (NCBI taxonomy): Eukaryota > Metazoa > Chordata > Amphibia > Caudata > Salamandridae > Calotriton > Calotriton arnoldi. The sequence goes on from CAWUFW010015463.1 coordinate 306,970, forward strand.
ATCTCGCTGGTGTGCAGCCGTGGCAGCCGCTCTTTCCGCCTGCGTCCGCTCCATGTTCTTCATGATCCTCCGCATGTGTCCCAACTACCGGGCGAGATCGCTGGCGGCACTCTGACTTGACAGTCGTTCCTGTCGCAGAGTCAGGACTCTAGCGATGTCAGCCATGGTTGGTTGGAGTGCATGAAGCGGACTGTGGGTGTCCGTTAGGGACTGTGAGTGGTCCCTGATGGGACTTAGACACCCACGTATGGCGTCTAGTTTGGCTGCCATGCGGTCGAAGCCCACCTGCACCTGTTCAGCCAGCTTCTCCTGGCACCCCAACACACGGAATACAAAACATCCCCGACAGACAGTATATTTACCCCATACATATCTCAAATCTACCAAGAACTCCCCTTGTGAGAGAACCACATGACATGCTGTTCCTCTTGGAAGTCCATAATTCGGAAGGCCATGAAGGAACAGTGCCAGCCAATCTCCCAAGACTGTAATCACCAACATAAGTTGAAATCTTTAGCTAGTGTATGCTTTTCCACAGCTCACACTCCCATCAGAAGACAGACCACAGCATGGCACTCTTCCACTTTGCCAAAACATCTGCAAAGCCAATCCTGTCTGACATATCCCATTACAATTCAAGAGTGGCATTAGAAATATTGGGCTATTTCACATAAATTGAGCAAAGGGAGTGCTAAGTGTAGACATTGGGCCTTAATTAGTATTCGGTGTTTGGGATACTTCATCACAAATGTGCAGGATGTTTCGGCCATCATATTGCAAGTGCATTATAGCCAACGGCACTTGAAATACAGAGGACGGAGTCTCCGTCACGTTTTGAGGGAGTATCCCAGCTGCCACACTCTAAATATGGCCCATAGTCTTTGCCACAGTTTTCGGCTGGCTGATATCTTAAGTAGTTGAAGAGCTGGAGCAGCGGTATTTTACCGCCTTAGACAGGTGTGAGTGGTGTGTTTTTTCTGGAACTTTCAATGCTTGTAATGCCTTTGGCAGGAAATATAGCACTGTTTGTTGACATCTCTGAACTAAACAACAGAACATAACATAATAATGTACACAAAGTAATGTAACAACATCATTCAAACACAACAGGGCACATCACAACAAAATAGTTCAAAAGGTGTACAACCCAACAACAGCTGTATAATACATGAAAGTCACATTGCAGTAATGCAACACAAAAACACAGCACCACAAAAAGAAACAGAACACATCACCACCACAAGATGCCACAGAACAAATATGTGCAAATGTTCTTGTCACACGCAACCACGTTCACAATCCTGTTTTCATTATACAATGGTAAAAGGTGTTTGGAACTAGCACTGCCTCAGCTTTCCACCAACTACAGGAAACAGAGGCAGTCAAAAATGTTTTGTGATCCGGTCCCTTATCACATCTCTGCAGCTAGTAATCACTGAAACCCTACAAAAATTCATCCCAGGATTTCAATTCATTTTTAACTGCATTCAAAGATCTGGTAAACTGTTTTTTGTGCCTTAAGCCCATCAAGGTATTTGCTAACGTTTTGATAACATTATACGCCAGTGGGATTAAATTTGTAACAAAATTAATTTGACTACCTAATCAAAGGCTGTCGCTGAACCAGCATCACTTTCTCAGATCACAGGCAGTATTGTATAGCTTCCCTTAGACACTGCACTTTGTTTCAGCAAGCTTCAACTCATACCTGAATGCACTATGTTCAATGCCAAAAAGGACAAACATAGTCAAACTTTTGCACTTTTCAGCCAGCAAGGTAATGCCTGATATCTCTGTTGTTCGATGAAAATATTACCTCAATTAAAACTATTCATTATCCTGCCTTACGTATGAAAGTTAAGTCATCCGTATTTTGCACTATGATACCAAGCCCAGGCTGTACCTGTCAGAAATGGATGCATGTGATCTACATTAAACACAAACTGGTTGAAACCTGTTCTGGTAAAAGTGCTTCCACAAGCTAATTTCCACATATTTTTCAAAATGATTTGATGTTGAAAGTTGTCAGCTGTCCTTTGTATCAATAAAATATATCATTTTGCCTTTTATTGAGTAGACAACACCATACATCCCATGTTTTGTCATTTTCTACTTTCATCTTACCCCTCTCTTATCTTGGAGTGCCCAGCATGGGCATTTATTAATCAAAATGCCTGGGGTAGCGGAAGTGACATCATAAAACCCTTGAGCTTAATGACATCAAACGAAGTGACATCATATGACTTTTGAGGCTGAATCTTCCCAGCAATTTATGTTACATGACTTTAATCCTGACGACGTCACAATAATAAGCATTGCTTTAGTTTAATAATAACTGCATGATTAATATAACAGCATAATATACAAAAAAATGGCTATTTCAGATATCATCTATTTTAAAGTGCTGACATGATGATATGTCTAGTGAACATTTACCTGATTTGCAGCAAGCAAGAAAAGTGAGTTAGTCTGACATCTGTAGTGCAAGAGGCACTCCCATGTATTGGGACCACGTGATGACCTTTGACTACCATTGTTTTAATTGACTTTAGGTGTTTTCTTGAATGTACGACTTCATATTTTCTGCATGCGCATTTTTCTTTGAAGATTTCTTTTGTGTCTCCTTGTAGCTTCAAAGTGGGAGTGTTTGCTTTTTACCGCCTTGCCAGGAACAGAGTGTGTGGGATGTGCATTTTAAAGCATGAGAGAGGGAAAGTTGTGGAATGTACTTCTCTGTCTGGGAGTCTAGTGTTATATGCAGTGGTGCTCAAATGTGCATTATGTTGTACATTGGGAGATGAAGGGGGAGATTTACTAAGATTTTGAACCGTGTTTGCGTCACAAAAGTGACGCAAAACGGCGCAAAATATTTTTTTCCTAATTAACATTCCAGCGCTAAACTTGTTTAGCGCTGGAAATAACATAAAAGTAATGCGAAGCAGCGCACTGCGCTGCTTCGCATTACTTTGCGCCATGGGGGCGTGCCAAGGGTGGTGCATGGGCGTTCCCATGCAACCACCCAAGCTTTCTCACGCTAAACCCAATTTACTAAACACAGTAGATTGAGTTTAGCGTGAGAAAGCTGCGCCCTTTTCAACTAGGCACAAGGAAGGAGAAATGCTTTCATTTCTCCGTCCTTTTCCGACTTTGCATGCGTGCTGCACTGTGCAGCACGCATACAAAGTGGGAAAAGCTTTCCCTTGTGTCTAGGCATAGTATTTTGTACAGGAAGGTTACCCTTCCTGTACAAAACCTATGCTGCCTTCATGCACACACCCTAGCGCTACAGCGCTAAGGTTTGTACTTGGCGCACGGCTGCTGAAATCAGCGCCGGCGCAAGGGAAAGGGGAGGAGAGAGCCATATCTTTGAAGATATGGCGCTCCCCTGCTCCTTCCCTGTTGGGCAATGCAGCGCAGCCTCGCGGGGGGCTGCGCTGCGTTGCACAACTTTTTTGCAAATCTCCCTCGAAGAGTGTAGCGTTATAGGCAGTGGTGCACAAATGTGCATTGTGTTGTACATTGGGAAGTATTATGACGTTCTTACTATTGGATTTTACATGCCCTCATGCCCTCTTTAATTCTGAATCTGTCTAGCTTGAGCTTTGTGGACACAAGCAGGCACCCAGATCACTCAAGCTGTTTAGGCTATGCACGTTCAAGATTGTTTTCTGTACTTTTCGAGATTGTTTTCTGTACTGTTGGAGACTTTCATAAGTTTCACTAAGATAATGTGTGGGATGCGCACTTGGTACCTTTCAGGGCAGAGATTGTTGTTGCCAGAGAAATGTGTGGAATGTACAGCTCTGTCTCTGAGTCAAAATACAGTGGCCTGCCAGCTTCTGTCTTGACTCGTTTACAGACCTGTACGGTGAGCTCGGTCTTCGTAACAGAAGAAAGGGGGCGAGGTTTCCAGAAACTTCTCCTCAGGTTGAGTAAAAGGTATTAAAGGCGGGAAATCATGGCGCTCATTCGGGAGCTCGCTGTGGGGCAGACGTTTTGCCACAGGGAACTTTGAGGGTCCCAATCGAGACTTCTGCCCGGCTGTCAAGGGCTCCTCCAGCAGAGTTAGCAAGAATGTTGAACACTCTTTCGGTGATGTATTCTTCTTGATTATTGGCATTGTGATGTGTGAGTGTGTCTGTGTGCACATTCAAGTCTCCATTGGTTATAATTATCTGATGTGTTTAGTTTGTATATCTTTCTGATTATTTGCATTGAACAGTGTTTATTTCTTGCAGTGGACGTCCAGTAATATTATCTGCTTGTATTTCATTTCATGTATGTAACAGTTGCATTTGCTTACTAATAAGTGTGTTATTATTGCTTGCATATATATATATATGTGATCAACGCCGTCCATCGGCCGAAACGCGTCATGGCGACATGGTGATTACTGAATAAAGATAACCGGCACAACAATTGGGTGTGCTCTAATCCTTTCGCAAGCACGAAACGTCGGACGAGCTTTCTGTAATATATATATATATATATATATATATATATATATATATATATATATATATATATATATATATATATTTATATATATTTCATCCAGTGACTGTGTGTTTCTGTAAAGTTTAAATATTTTTAAAATATATAGGAAAAGACGTATTGAAGAATGAGTGGGTGTCTAAGTGTCTGTATGGATGATTTAGTAGGTGCGTGACTGACTCTATAAGTGAGTGATTTAACGTATCTTACTGAATGCATGGGTTAGTGACTAAACTGGGTGTATGTCTGTATCCGTCTGTCTGTTGCTGTGTAAGTGGCTGCATGTGTTTGTGAATAGCTAAATGATTTTCTATATGAGTTATTGAATGCTTGTCTGAGTATCTGTATGGGTGCCTGAGTGTTTGTGTGGGAGGGGTGTGTGCAACTCTGTGCATAGATGTGTGAGTGGGTGATTCACTGGGTGGATGGTTTCAAGAGTGCATCTGTGATAGACTGTATGGGTGGGTAAGTGTGTGTAAGAGTGTGTTAGTGAGTGAATGTATGTCCCAGTGGTACATGTGTGAGTAACTACATATGTGAAAGGCAGTATATATGTGTGTTGGAGTATATAAATAGCTATAAGCAAGAGTGAGTGATTGTGATAGTGGCTGTATGGATGATTGTGTGCTTGTATCAGTGATTGTATAAGAGCGTAACAATGTGCTACTATTTGTATGAGTAAGTGAGCTGGTGTGTGTATAACTGTATAGGTGAGTAAATGGCAGTGTGTTTAATTATTTGCATGACTGACTAGGTGTGTGAGTATCTCTATGGATGAGTGGCGTTGTTTGAGTGTCTATATAGGAGTAAGAGTGCATATGATAGTCCTGTACTGAGTGACCGTAAGTATGAGTGACTGTACGGGTGAGTGAGTGGATGTGTGTGTGTAGACCTAAGAATCAGTGAGTGGGTATGTAGTTATTGGTGTTGGAGTGTCTATGGTTTTGCGAATGGCAGTCTGTAATTTAGAGTGGGTGTATCAAAGATTATATTATAGGGTGTGAGGAGGTGCATCAAATTATCACGTGGATGATGTCATCAGTGATGTCATTTGAGATGTCATCAGTGATGTCATCAGTGATGTCACTGACCATGTCATGAGTGATGTAATATCTGACGTCATCAGCAGTGCATTGCGGTGGCGCGAGTTATAGTTAGCTGAACTAACTATAACGGGGAATTTCACGGGTTTTGTACGAGTGCAATGTCCAAGTAACTATAACTGTCCCTAAAACCTATGGTTTTTTCAGTGAATTTCAAAGGTTTTTTAAATGCTAATTTGTAACTATAACGTGTCTGAAACCTATGGTTTTTTCAGTGAATTTCAAAGGTTTTTTAAATGCTAATTTGTAACTATAACGTGTCTGAAACCTATGGTTTTTTCAGTGAATTTCAAAGGTTTTTAAATGCTAATTTCTAACTATAACGTGCCTGAAACCTACGGTTTTTTCAGTGAATTTCAAAGGTTTTGTAAATGACAATTTTTAAATGTATTAATTGTTATATTAATTTTTTTCATACTGATTTACTACATTTTTAGAAACAATTTTTTTTTACATATTTTATTTGTCAAATTACATTGTAATTACATTATACATTACATTACAAAAAATACTTTCTCAGAATGAATTACTTTAGTTTAAATACTTTGCAGATAGGCAATAGACTTTTAAGTACAGTAGTTACAGTTGTTGCAATGGGCAACACATTTTCAAACACAATGCAACATTCAGCTCAATGTGAATTTCTAGTTAAATGCAATTAGTTACTTTATGGATTACTTTTGTAACCACAGGACTGGATCCTAGATTCAGTCCTGGTACATCTCCTGTAAACAGTTGAGTAAAAGCGTTTTGGTTACAGTCGTGATTTTTAAGGAATATTATTGTATTTTAAAAGTTGACACTTTGAAACTTTTTCTCATAGAATCACCAATGTTATCCTATGGAAGGAAATTCACTTAGCAGGTAAAAACTGTTATCGTTACTTTTTCTTACTCAGTGTTGGATCCTGGATCCAGCACTGGTGCATCTCCTGTAAACAGTTGAAAGAATGCGTTTAAGTCATACAGGCGATTTTTAAGGAATATTTGTAGTTTGTGAAAATCAACACTTTGAAACTTTTTGCTGAAAACCAGTCAATGTTAGCCTATGAAGGAAATTCAAGTTACCGGTAAGTACGGTTAAAATTACTTTTGAGGATCAGTACTGGGCTGAAACATGCAGCACTGAGGTCTCTCCTGATAACAGGTGAGTAAATCGGAATTCGTATTTCGGCTGATTTTAGAGGAATATTTTAAAGTTCCAAAACTCCACACTTAGAAGAATTTCCAAGTGAAACCAGTCAATGTTAGCCTATGGAAGGAAATTCAAGTTACTGGTAAGTACGGTTAAAATTACTTTTCAGGACCAGTACTGGGCTGAAAGATGCAGCACTGAGGTCTCTCCTGATAACAGGTGAGTAAATCAGAATTCGTATTTCGGCTGATTTTAGAGGAATATTTGTAAAGTTCCAAAACTCCACACTTAGAAGAATTTCCAAGTGAAACCAGTCAATGTTAGCCTATGAAGGAAATTCAAGTTACCGGTAAGTACGGTTAAAATTACTTTTCAGGATCAGTACTGGGCTGAAAGATGCAGCACTGAGGTCTCTCCTGATAACAGGTGAGTAAATCGGAATTCGTATTTCGGCTGATTTTAGAGGAATATTTTAAAGTTCCAAAACTCCACACTTAGAAGAATTTCCAAGTGAAACCAGTCAATGTTAGCCTATGAAGGAAATTCAAGTTACCGGTAAGTACAGTTAAAATTACTTTTCAGGATCAGTACTGGGCTGAAAGATGCAGCACTGAGGTCTCTCCTGATAACAGGTGAGTAAATCGGAATTCGTATTTCGGCTGATTTTAGAGGAATATTTTAAAGTTCCAAAACTCCACACTTAGAAGAATTTCCAAGTGAAACCAGTCAATGTTAGCCTATGAAGGAAATTCAAATTACCGGTAAGTACGGTTAAAATTACTTTTGAGGATCAGTACTGGGCTGAAAGATGCAGCACTGAGGTCTCTCCTGATAACAGGTGAGTAAATCGGAATTCGTATTTCGGCTGATTTTAGAGGAATATTTTAAAGTTCCAAAACTCCACACTTAGAAGAATTTCCAAGTGAAACCAGTCAATGTTAGCCTATGAAGGAAATTCAAGTTACCGGTAAGTACGGTTAAAATTACTTTTCAGGACCAGTACTGGGCTGAAAGATACAGCACTGAGGTCTCTCCTTATAACAGGTGAGTAAATCGGAATTCCTATTTCGGCTGATTTTAGAGGAATATTTGCACAATGGTGAAGGGAGGGGGCGGGGCCTGAGGTGACATCTTTGCAAACGCGCCCCGTGGCGCGTTTTAAGTTGGGGGATTAAGTTCCCTTGAATCCTGAGGGTCCCTAGGGGCCAACTAGACCACCAGGAACCTCCAATATGCGCCAGGGGCTGCGTTGCAGAGACGTGTAGAGAGGCCACACCCCTTTTACACCTCTCTGCAACGCAGCTCTGTGGCGCTTTCTGGATGTACCTGTTGGGCTAGTTGGCCCCCAGGGACCCTCAGGATTGAAGGGGATTTAATTCCCCATCTTAAAACGCGCCACGGGGCCTGTTTGCACACATGTCACCTCAAGCCCCGCCCCTCCCTTCACCACTGTGCAAACGCGCCCCGTGGCGCGTTTTTAAGTTGGGGGATTAAGTCCCCTTGAATCCTGAGGGTCCCCGGAGTCCAACTAGCCCACCATATACCTCCAAAAAGCGCCATAGAGCTGCGTTGCAGAGAGGTGTAAAAGGGGCGTGGCCTCTGTACACCTCTCTGCAAGGCAGCCCCTGGCGCATACTGGAGGTTCCTGGTGGGCTAGTTGGCCCCCAGGGACCCCCAGTATTCAAGGGGAATTCGTTCCCCTCTGCAAACGCGCCAGGGGCGCGTTTGCAGAGTGGTGAAGGAAGGGGCGGGGCCTGCGGGCCCGATCGTTTTTTTTAAAAATTTTTTTTTGGGGGAGGGGGGCCGCGTGGCCCCCTCCTGGGCCACTACTTGCCCCGGGGACCCCATCCCCCGGGGCTGGCCCTCTCGTTGGGGACTGTGGGGGGTCCCCAATCCCCCACAGTCCCGCCGGCTCCCTGTGTCCTACGGGAGCCGGCATTGCTTTACACATGGGGAGCTGCTAAGATGCAGCTCCCCATGTGGAAAGCAGTCGGCTTTGGATATTGGAAGAGAGAGCAGGTTTCCTGCTCTCTCTTCCAATATCCAAAGCAAGTTTGCAATGACAGGACGGGAGCCGCGAGGCTCCCGTCCTGTCATTGCAAACAGCAGTGTCCCGGGGGTAGGCACCCGGGACACTGCAGGAGCCGGCCCTGGTGGGTGGTGGTCCCCAGGGCCATCAAGGGCTCCAGGAGGGGGCCGCGCGGCCCCCTCCCATTCAGTGCACAGCCCCGGGGAGGTGGTGGTCCCCGGGGCTCTGGGGGTCCAAAACGGACCCCCATTGTAATTTTCTTAGTGCCCCGGGGAGGTGGTGGTCCCGGGGCGTGTGGGGGCTGGAGCCCCCCACACAGGTTTTTAATAAAAAAAGAAGCCCGGGGAGGTGGTGGTCCCCGGGGCTGCGGAGGGCTCAGAGCCCTCCCGCACCATTGTACATAAAGCCCCGGGGGGTGGTGGTCCCCGGGGCTTGGGGGCCCTTAGAGGCCCCCACACATAAAATTAACCCCCCCAGCATGCCCCCGGGACTTGGGCCACCCGGGGCCAATTAACATCGAAGCGCGGGAGACCGCGCTTCGATTTTTTTTCGGCAGGGTTCGCGCTCCCTGAGCGCATCCTGCCGATTTTTAAAAAAAAATTTTTTTTTTTGCCCAGGGGGTCCTTGTGGGACCCCTGAGCAAACCTAGGGGTCAGGGTGTTTCTACCCTGCCCCCTTTGTGCGCTTTGCGCACTTGTTTCTGTCCTCGGTTCTACCGAGGGACAAAATAACTGCCAACATTTCCTGAATCGGAATGTTGACAGCCAGCTGACAGCCAATTAACATGCAGCTCGTGATCGGGAGGGTGCGCGAATCCTCCGTGCCCATAGATATATATGTACTTTTACTTTTTGATTTTCTCAGCAACTACTGAACGGATTTACACCATTTAACAAAAGGGTTCTTTCTGAACCAAGAACTACCTCTTTGCCAAATTTGGTGTAATTCCGTTCAGCAGTTCGAGCTGTAGCCGTGTCTAAAGTTTCCTATGGGAAAATGCATGGGAAAACGCGTTTTGGGACCCCCTTTTTCTCGGCCCCCGCTTGACGTATCACCCGAGACTTTCAGGGTAGGAGCGGACCGGAGCGCCCCACGAAGTTTGAAAATTTCGCGAAGATACGTCAACCGGCAAGAGAGTTATTTCAAATAGAATGTCGCGGATTTCCTATGGATAATAGGTTGTAACTATAACTATCTACTGGCGACCGCCAGTAGATATATATATATATATATATATATATATATATATATATATATATATATATATATATATATATATATATATATATATATATCTACTGGCGGTCGCCAGTAGATAGTTATAGTTAAAACCTATTATCCATAGGAAATCCGCGACATTCTATTTGAAATAACGTTGGCGCCGGTTGACGAATCTTCGCGAAAGTTTCCAACTTGTTGGGGCGCTCCGGTCCGCTCCTATCCTGAAAGTCTCGGGTGATACGTCAAGCGGGGCCGAGAAAAGGGGGTCCCAAAACGCGTTTTCCCCATTCATTTTTCCATAGGAACCTTTAGTCGCAGCTACAGCCCGAACTGCTGAACGGAATTACACCAAATTTGGCAAAGAGGTAGCCCTTGGTTCAGTGTCGTGCCTTTTGCTTAAATGGTGTAAATCCGTTCAGTAGTTCCTGAGAAAATCAAAAGTAAAGTCACATATATATCTGGGCGGAGCCTAACCACACATGTCATCGTGAGATCTGATTGGCTGTCAGCACTTCATCCTGGAATTGCTGGCAGCCATCTTGGGACCAATATAAATGATAGTACCTCATTGAAATGCATTGTAGTGAATAGAAGATTTTGAGGGTCACCAAAAGGAGAACTATTAAGGGTGATAACAGGCTTTAGTTACATTAGAATTTATTTGTTGATGGTACCATACTAATTTTAGGAATTGTGGTGTATTCTAAGGTGATTTTACCATGTGAAAAACCTTCTGCTGGGATATCATGAATCATGTTTGAGAGAACACTATTTTCTCATGCTTGTCCCATGGAGGTTTGGAAGGTGCTCCAGAAGCTAAAATGAGAGCATATTTTCTGTAAATTCACATTATCTTTCTCACTCATGTGAGAATGAAGTCTGACATTCTCAGTAAAACATGTACATCCAACAAGGGCAGAGACTGTCAGTTGATTCCTTTGTGTTCTACTGCAGCTTCCCAGAGTGTTCTAAAGAACAACTAGAGTGCTAACAGCCTTACTTATGACAAAAGTATGGCACACCTGAAGCCATCTTGATTGGAATAAACTGGTAACACTTAAACAATTTAATTTAAAAAGGAACAAAATGATGGGGTTCATTTTGTCATAGAAATTATGGTTAGTGCTGTAGAAAGAAAAATTAGGACATGTTTCAAGTGTGATCTCAAATATCTTCCTGTTATATTTCAACAGGAGCAGCCTGCCAGTTGATGCCTTTGTGTTCTACTGCAGCTTCCCAGAGTGTTCTAAAGAACAACTAGAGCGCTAACAGCCTTACTTATGACAAAAGTATGGCACACCTGAAGCCATCTTGATTGGAATAAACTGGTAACACTTAAAACATTTAATTTAAAAAGGAACAAAATGATGGGGTTCATTTTGTCATAGAAATTATGGTTAGTGCTGTAGAAAGAAAAATTAGGACATATTTCAAGTGTGATCTCAAATATCTTCCTGTTATATTTCAACAGGAGCAGCCTGCCAGTTGATGCCTTTGTGTTCTACTGCAGCTTCCCAGAGTGTTCTAAAGAACAACTAGAGCGCTAACAGCCTTACTTATGACAAAAGTATGGCACACCTGAAGCCATCTTGATTGGAATAAACCAGTAACACTTAAAACATTTAATTTAAAAAGGAACAAAATGAGGGGTTCTTTTTGAAATAGAAATTATGGTTAGTGCTGCAGAAAGAAAAATTAGGGCATGTTTTAAGTGAGATCTCAAATCCTCTTCTATTTCATTAGAAAATTCTGACATGCAGACTGAAACAATCACTTTCAATACCAGCAGCAGACTACCAGTTAACTCCCTGGTGAGCAGTAGCTTTACTCCAGTGATCTAATGAGCAACTAGAGTGCTAACATTCTGAATTTATGGCAGATGTGAGACATCTGAATGCCTTCTTGATGGAATCAAAGTAAAAAACTGAAAGCATTTCCTACTGAGGAGACTGCAGTAAATGAAGAAATTAGGAAACTTCATAACAAAGAAGTCTTCCAAGATGGCCACCAGTGAAAAAGAGCCCAAATGTAGCACAAATATTACCCAGATGTAGCCCACATATAGCCCAATGACAAAAGTGTGCAAAACACTTTTTATTTTTAGTTTTTTGCAGTTTTATGTAGTGCAGACTGGTCAGGTATTGGAGCATTGCATCTTAAAACATGACCCCCTACACTACAAAAACACCACTGCACTACCTTAAACCCTAAAACACTACCCCCAGCACGACCCCTACACTACACAAGCACCACTGCACTATCCTAAACCCTAAAACACTACCCCCAGCACGACCCCCTACACTACCCAAACACCACTGCACTAACCTAAATCCTAAAACACTACCACCAGCACGACCCCCTACACTACCCAAACACCACTGCACTACCCTAAAACATGACCCCCTACACTACACAAACACCACTGCACTACCCTAAACCCTAAAACACTACCCCCAGCACGACCTCCTACACTACACAAGCACCACTGCACTACCCTAAACCCTAAAACACTACCCCCAGCACGACCCCCTACACTACACAAACACCACTGCACTACCCTAAACCCTAAAACACTACCCCCAGCACGACCCCCTACACTACCCAAACACCACTGCACTAACCTAAATCCTAAAACACTACCCCAGCACGACCCCCTACACTACCCAAACACCACTGCACTACCCTAAAACATGACCCCTACACTACACAAACACCACTGCACTACCCTAAACCCTAAAACACTAACCCCAGCATGACCCCCTACACTACACAAGCACCACTGCACTACCCTAAACCCTAAAACACTACCCCAGCATGACCCCCTACACTGCCCGAACACCACTGCACTGCCCTAAACCCTGAAACACCAGCCCCTGCATGACCCCCTACACTGCCCGAACACCACTGCACTGCCCTAAACCCTGAAACACCACCCCTAGCACGACCCCCTACACTGCCCGAACACCACTGCACTGCCCTAAACCCTGAAACACCACCCCCTGCACGACCCCTACACTGCCCGAACACCACTGCACTGCCCTAAACCCTGAAACACTACCCCCAGCAAGACCCCCTACACTGCCCGAACAACACTGCACTGCCCTAAACCCTGAAACATCACCCCCAGCAAGACCCCCTACACTGCCCGAACATCACTGCACTGCCTAAACCCTGAAACACCACCCCCAGCACGACCCCCTACACTGCCCGAACACCACTGCTCTGCCCAAAACCCTGAAACACCAGCCCCAGCACGACCCCCTACACTGCCCGAACACCACTGCACTGCCCTAAACCTTGAAACACCAGCCCCTGCACGACCCCCTACACTGCCCGAACACCACTGCACTACCCTAAACCCTGAAACATCACCCCCAGCACGACCCCCTACACTGCCCGAGCACCACTGCACTGCCCTAAACCCTGAAACACCAGCCCCAGCATGACCCCCTACACTGCCCGAACACCACTGCACTGCCCTAAACCCTGAAACACCAGCCCCAGCACGACCGCCTACACTGCCCGAACACCACTGCACTGCCCTAAACCCTGAAACACCAGCCCCAGCACGACCCCCTACACTGCCCGAACACCACTGCACTGCCCTAAACCGTGAAACACTAGCCTCAGCACGAACCCCTACACTGCCTGAACACCACTGCACTGCCCTGAACCCTGAAACACCAGCCCCAGCACAACACCCTACACTGCCCGAACACCACTGCACTGCCCTAAACCCTGAAACACCACCCCCATCGCGACCCCCTACACTGCCCGAACACCACTGCACTAAACCCTGAAACACCACCCCCTGCACAACCCCCTACACTGCTCGAACACTACTGCACTGCCCTAAACCCAGAAACACCATCCCCAGCACGACCCCCTATACTGCACGAACACCACTGCACTGCCCTAAACCCTGAAACACTACCCCCAGCAAGACCCCCTACACTGCCCGAACACCACTGCCCTGCCCTAAACCCTGAAACATCACCCCCAGCAAGACCCCCTACACTGCCCGAACACCACTGCCCTAAACCCTGAAACACCAGCCCCAGCACGACCCCTACACTGCCCGAACACCACTGCACTGCCCTAAACCCTGAAACACCACCCCTGCACGACCCCCTACACTGCCCGAACACCACTGTACTGCCCTAAACCCTGAAACCCCACCCCCAGCATGACCCCCTACACTGCCAGAACACCACTGCACTGCCCTAAACCCTGAAACACCACCCCCTGCATGACCCCCTACACTGCCCGAACACTACTGCACTGCCCTAAACCCTGAAACACCACCCCCAGCACGACCCCCTACACTGCACGAACACCACTGCACCACCCTAAACCCTGACACACTACCCCCAGCAAGACCCCCTACACTGCCCGAACACCACTGCACTGCCCTAAACCCTGAAACATCACCCCCAGCAAGACCCCCTACACTGCCCGAACACCACTGCCCTAAACCCTGAAACACCACCCCCAGCAAGACCCCCTACACTGCCCGAACACCACTGCACTGCCCTAAACCCTGAAACACCACCCCCAGCAAGACCCCCTACACTGCCCGAACACCACTGCACTGCCCTAAACCCTGAAACACCACCCCCAGCACGACCCCCTACACTGCCCAAACACCACTGCTCTGCCCAAAACCCTGAAACACCAGCCCCAGCACGACCCCCTACACTGCCCGAACACCACTGCACTGCCATAAACCCTGAAACACCAGCCCCAGCACGACCCCCTACACTGCCCGAACACCACTGCACTGCCCTAAACCCTGAAACACCACCCTCAGCATGACCCCCTACACTGCCCGAACACCACTGCACTGCCCTAAACCCTGAAACACCAGCCCCAGCACGACCCCGTACACTGCCCGCACACCACTGCACTGCCCTAAACCCTGAAACACCAGCCCCAGCACAACCCCGTACACTGCCCGAACACCACTGCACTGCCCTAAACCCTGAAACACCAGCCCCAGCACGACCGCCTACACTGCCCGAACACCACTGCACTGCCCTAAACCCTGAAACACCACCCCTGCACGACCCCCTACACTGCCCAAACACTACTGCACTGCCCTAAACCCTGAAACACCACCCCTCAGCACGACACCCTACACTGCCCGAACACCACTGCACTGCCCTAAACCCTGAAACACCACCCCAGCACGACCCCTACACTGCCCGAACACCACTGCACTAAACCCTGAAACACCACCCCCTGCACGACCCCCTACACTGCCGGAACACCACTGCACTGCCCTAAACCCTGAAACACCACCCCCAGCACGACCCCCTACACTGCCCTAACACCACTGCACTGCCCTAAACCCTGAAACATCACCCCCAGCACAACCCCCTACACTGCCTGAGCACCATTGCTCTGCCCTAAACCCTGAAACACTAGCCCCAGCACGACCCCCTACACTGCCCGAACACCACTGCACTGCCCTAAACCCTGAAACACCACCCCCAGCACGACCCCCTACACTGCCCGAACACCACTGCACTGCCCTAAACCCTGAAACACCAGCCCCAGCAAGACCACCTACACTGCCCGAACACCACTGCATTGCCCTAGACTCTGAAACACCAGCCCCAGCAAGACCCCCTACACTGCCCGAACACCACTGCACTGCCCTAAACCCTGAAACACCAGCCCCAGCAGGACCCCCTACACTGCCCGAACACCACTGCACTGCCCTAAGCCCTGAAACACCAGCCCCAGCACGACCCCCTACACTGCCCGAACACCACTGCACTGCCCTAAACCCTAAAACACCAGCCCCAGCACGACCCCCTACACTGCCCAAACACCACTGCACTGCCCTAAACCCTGAAACACCAGCCCCAGCACCACCCCCTACAATGCCCGAACACCACTGTACTGCCCTAAACCCTGAAACACCACCCCCTGCACCGCCCCCTACACTGCCCGAACACCACTGCACTGCCCTAAACCCTGAAACTCCACCTCCTGCACGACCCCTACACTGCCCGAACACCACTGCACTGCCCTAAACCCTGAAACACCACCCCCTGCACCACCCCTACACTGCCCGAACACCACTGCACTGCCCTAAACCCTGAAACACCACCCCTGCACCGCCCCCTACACTGCCCGAACACCACTGCACTGCCCTAAACCCTGAAACACCACCCCCAGCATGACCCCCTTTACTGCTCGAACACCACTGCACTGACCCAAACCCTGAAACACCACCCCCAGCATGACCCCCTACACTGCCCGAACACCACTGCCCTAAACCCTGAAACACCACCCCTGCACGACTCCCTACACTGCCCGAACACCACTGCACTGCCCTAAACCCTGAAACACCACCCCCTGCACGACCCCCTACACTGCCCGAACACCACTGCACTGCCCTAAACCCTGAAACACCACCCCCAGCAAGACCCCCTACACTGCCCGAACACCACTGCACTGCCCTAAACCCTAGAACACTACCCCCAGCATGACCCCCTACACTACCCGAACACCACTGCACTACCCTAAACCCTAAAATACTCCCCCAGCACGACCCCCTACACTACCCGAACACGACTGCACTGCCCTAAACCCTAAAACACTCCCCCAGCACGACCCCCTACACTACCCGAACACCACTGCACTGCCCTAAACCCTAAAACACTCCCCCAGCACGACCCTCTACACTACCTAAACACCACTGCACTGCCCTAAACCCTAAAACACTACCCCCGCATGACCCCCTACACTACCCAAATACCAATGCACTACCCTAATCCCTAAAACACTACCCCCGCACAACCCCTACACTACCCAAAGACCACTTCACTACCCTAAACTCTAAAACAATACCCCCGCACGACTCCCTACACTACCCAAAGACCACTGCACTACCCTAAACCGTAAAACACGACCTCCTACACTACACAAACACCACTGCACTACCCTAAACCCTAAAAAACTACCCCCAGCACGAACCCCTACACTACCCAAACACCACTGCACTACCCTAAACCATAACACACTACCCCCAGCAGTACCCCCTACGCTACCCAAACACCACTGCACTACCCTAAACCCTAAAACACTACCCCCAGCAGTACCCCCTACACTACCCAAACACCATTGCACTACCCTAAACCCTAAAACACTACCCCCAGCAGTATCCCCTACACTACCCAAACACCACTGCACTACCCTAAACCCTAAAACCCTAAAAGACTAACCCCAGCACGACCCCCTACACTACCCAAACACCACTGTACTACCCTAAACCCTAAAACACTCCCCCAGCACGACTCCCTACACTACCCAAACACCACTGCACTACCCTAAACCCTAAATCTACCCCCAGCATGACCCCCTACACTACACAAACACCACTGCACTACCCTAAACCCTAAAACACTACCCCCAGCACGACCCTCTTCACTACCTAAACACAACTGCACAATTTGTTACAGGCGTTGCAACGCAGGCCTGTGGTGCTTACTGGAAGTACCTGGTGGGCTGGTTGGGCCCCAGGGACTCTCAGGATTCAAGGTGACCTAATCCCCCAACTTAAAACGCGCCACGGGTTGCGTTTGCACAGTGGTGAAGGGAGGGGGCGGGGCCTCAGGTGACATGTGCGCAAACACGCCCTGTGGTGCGTTGTAAGTTGGGGAGTTAATTCCCTTTTAATCCTGGGGGCCAACTAGCCCACCAGGTACCTTCAGGAAGCACAACAGAGGTGCGTTGCAGAGAGGTGAAAAAAGGTGCGTGGCCTCGGAACGCCTCTCTGCAACTCAGGTCTGTGGTCCTAACTGTAGGTACCTGGGGGCTAGTTTGACCCCAGGGACCCTCAGGATTCAAGGGGACTTAATCCCGCAACTTAAAACGCGCCACGGGGCGCGTTTGCACACTGTCACCTCAGGCCCCCTCCCTTCACCACTGTGCAAACGTGCACTGGCTCTGGTTAGTCAGAGTCAGTTACCACCAGTACCCGTCTGAAAAAGTTGTGGGCACAGGATGATTTTGCAACAAGGCCTCTTTCTGTTCCTCTGTTGGTTCTTTCTGCACATCTTTTGCTTCTTTCTGTGCGTTTTTTCTTCTTTCTTCACATGTCCTACCTCTGTTGGCATAGTTAGAAACTAGCATTTAAAAAACCTTTGAAATTCACTTAAAAAACCATAGGTTTCAGGCACGTTATAGTTAGAAATTAGCATTTAAAAAACCTTTGAAATTCACTGAAAAAACCATAGGTTTCAGGCACGTTATAGTTAGAAATTAGCATTTAAAAACCTTTGAAATTCACTGAAAAAACCATAGGTTTCAGACACGTTATAGTTAGAAATTAGCATTTAAAAACCTTTGAAATTCACTGAAAAAACCATAGGTTTTAGGGACAGTTATAGTTAGTTGGACATTGCACTCGTACAAAACCCGTGAAATTCCCCTGTTATAGTTAGTTCAGCTAACTATAACTTGCGCCTCGCAATGCACTGCTGATGACGTCACATATTACATCACTCATGACATGGTCAGTGACATCACTGATGACATCACTGATGACATCTCAAATGACATCACTGATGACATCATCCATGTGATAATTTCATGCATCTTCTCACACCCTAATATAACTTTTGATACACCCACTCTAAATTACAGACTGCCATTCTCAAAACCATAGACACTCCAACACCAAAAACTACATACCCACTCACTGATTCTTAGGTCTACACACACATCCACTCACTCACCTGTACAGTCACTCATACTTACTGTCACTCAGTACAGGACTATCATATGCACTCATACACCTATATAAACACTCACACACCGCCACTCATCCATAGAGGTACTCACACACCTAGTCAGTCATGCAAAAATTCATCACACACCCATTTACTCACCTATACAGTTATACACACACCAGCTCACTTACTCATACAAATACTAGCACATTCTTACGCTCTTATACAATAACTGATACAAGCACACACGCATCCATACAGCCACTCTCACAATAACACACTCTCACTTATAGCCATTTAAATACTCTAACACACATATATACTGCCTTTTACATATGTAGTTACTCGCACATGTACCACTGAGATATACATTCACTCACTAACACACCCATACACACACTCACCCACCCAAGCAGTCCATCACAGATGCACTCTTGAAATCATGCACCCAGTGAATCACCCACTCACACATCTATGTATAGAGTCACACACAACCCACCCACACAAACACTCAGGCAGCCATACAGATACTCAGAGAACCAATCAATAACCCATATAGACACTCATGTAGCTATTCGCAAATCCATGCATCCACTTACACACCAACAAACAGACGGATACAGACATTCACACAGTTTAGTCACTAACCCATGCATTCAGTAAGATACGTTTAATCACTCACTTGTAGAGTCAGTCACTCACGTACTAAATCATCCATTCAGACACTTATACACCCACTCATTCTTCAATACGCCTTTTCCTATATATATTAAACATATTTAAACTTTACAGAAACACACAGTCACTGGATGATGTCATCAGTGATGTCATCAGTGATGTCATTTGAGATGTCATCAGTGATGTCATCAGTGATGTCACTGACCATGTCATGAGTGATGTAATATGTGACGTCATCAGCAGTGCATTGCGGGGGCGCAAGTTATAGTTAGCTGAACTAACTATAACAGGGGAATTTCACGGGTTTTGTACGAGTGCAATGTCCAACTAACTATAACTGTCCCTAAAACCTATGGTTTTTTCAGTGAATATATATATATATATATATAAATATCAACACTAAACTCCTGTCGTCGAGGGCCCCAAACCCTGCATGGCAGCCGTGGCTGACGGGGAAGGAGATCCCGTTAATATGCAACACAAAAAAGGAAGTGCCACAGCCCAGTCCAGACACAAAGCAGCATTTATTCAAATTCCTGCCCGCATACAAGTGAACTCCTGACGCGTTTCGGTGAAATACCTTAGTCATAGGAATAACGACCTCACAAGCAACAGGTGTTTTAAATATTCAAAGTCACGTGAGCTGTGGTGAACACTCAATGTCCCAGAATGCACTTATCACTGCAATGCAATGTTCGTGTGCCAAGTGGTGTTTTGAAAATTGCAGTGTTGTTTGTCATGATAATAACAGTCATGGATACCTTTAAAATTACTTAAATTGCTTGTAAAGTCAATGTTCACATGACTGCTGCCGTAAATATATCTCAAATCCATGCCAGTCGTCTAGAACTTACCAAGATGAGGCATTGGCCTATCTTGTCACCCATTCCTTCCTCCACCTGGTAAGTATCCGGAAAATCCATTTCTCCATCGAGAGGAAGGCGGGTTGTGCCCTCCAATTCAAACCAACACTAAACTCCTATCGTCGAGGGCCCCAAACCCTGCAGGGTGGCCGTGACTGATTATTGGCATTGTGATGTGTGAGTGTGTCTATGTGTTCAAGTCTCCAGTAGTTATAATTATCTGATGTGTTTAGTTTGTATATCTTTCTGATTATTTGCATTGAACAGTGTTTATTTCTTGCAGTGGACGTCCAGTAATATTATCTGCTTGTATTTTATTCCATGTATGTAACAGTTGCATTTGCTTACTAATAAGTGTGTTATTATTGCTTGCATATATATATATATATATATATATATATATATATATATATATATATATATATATATATATATATATATATATATATATATATATATATATATATATATATATTATCTACTGGCGGTCGCCAGTAGATAGTTATAGTTAGGACCTATTTTCTATAGGAAATCTGCGACATTCTATTTGAAATAACTCTTGCGTCGGTTGACGAATCTTCGCGAAATTTTCAAACTTTATGGCCCGCTCCAGTCCGCTCCTACCCTGAAAGTCTCAGGGTGATTCGTCAAGCGGGGGCCGAGAAAAAGGGGGGTCCCAAAACGTGTTTTCCCCATTCATTTTCCCATAGGAAACTTTAGACAAGGCTACAGCCCGAACTGCTGAACGGAATTACACCAAATTTGGCAAAGTGGTAGTTCTTGGTTCAGAAAGAACCCTTTTTGTTAAATGGTGTAAATCCGTTCAGTAGTTGCGGAGAAATTAAAAAATAAGAGTCAAAAATCAATTTCCCATAGGAAACTTTATGCAAGGCTACAGCCCGAACTGCTGAACGGAATTACACCAAATTTGGCAAAGAGGTAGTTCTTGGTTCAAAAAGAACCCTTTTGTTAAATGGTGTAAATCCGTTCAGTAGTTGCTGAGAAAATCAAAAGTAAAAACACATATATATCTGGGCGGAGCCTAACCACACATGTCATCGTGAGATCTGATTGGCTGTCAGCACTTCATCCTGGAATTGCTGGCAGCCATCTTGGGACCAATATAAATGATAGTACCCCATTGAAATGCATTGTAGTGAATCGAAGATTTTGAGGGTTACCAAAAGGAGAACTATAAAGGGTGATAACAGACTTTAGTTACATTAGAATTCATTTGTTGATGGTACCATACTAATTTCAGGAATTGTGGTGTGTTCTAAGGTGATTTTACCCTGTGAAAAACCTTCTGCTGGGATATCATGAATCATGTTTGAGAGAAAACTATTTTCACATGCTTGTCCCATACAGTTTTGGAAGGTGCCCCAGAAGCTAAAATGAGAGCATATTTTCTGTAAATTCACATTATCTTTCTCAGTCATGTGAGAATGAAGTCTGACATTCTCAGTAAAACATGTACATCCAACAAGGGCAGAGACTGTCAGTTGATGCCTTTGTGTTCTACTGCAGCTTCCCAGAGTGTTCTAAAGAACAACTAGAGCGCTAACAGTCTTACTTATGACAAAAGTATGGCACACCTGAAGCCATCTTGATTGGAATAAACTGGTAACACTTAAAACATTTAATTTAAAAAGGAACAAAATGATGGGGTTCATTTTGTCATAGAAATTATGGTTAGTGCTGTAGAAAGAAAAAATTAGGACATGTTTCAAGTGTGATCTCAAATATCTTCCTGTTATATTTCAACAGGAGCAGCCTGTCAGTTGATGCCTTTATGTTCTACTGCAGCTTCCCAGAGTGTTCTAAAGAACAACTAGAGCGCTAACAGTCTTACTTATGACAAAAGTATGGCACACCTGAAGCCATCTTGATTGGAATAAACTGGTAACACTTAAAACATTTAATTTAAAAAGGAACAAAATGAGGGGGTTCATTTTGCCATAGAAATTATGGTTAGTGCTGTAGAAAGAAAAATTAGGACATGTTTTAAGTGAGATCTCAAATATCTTCCTGTTATATTTCAACAGGAGCAGCCTGTCAGTTGATGCCTTTGTGTTCTACTGCAGCTTCCCAGAGTGTTCTAAAGAACAACTAGAGTGCTAACAGCCTTACTTATGACAAAAGTATGGCACACCTGAAGCCATCTTGATTGGAATAAACTGGTAACACTTAAAACATTTAATTTAAAAAGGAACAAAATGAGGGGGTTCATTTTGCCATAGAAATTATGGTTAGTGCTGCAAAAAGAAAATTTAGTGCATGTTTTAAGTGAGATCTCAAATCCTCTTCTATTTCATTAGAAAATTCTGACATGCAGACTGAAACAATCACTTTCAATACCAGCAGTAGACTTCCAGTTAACTCCTTGGTGAGCAGTAGCTTTACTACAGTGATCTAATGAACAACTAGAGTAATAACATTCTGAATTTATGGCAAATGTGTGACACATCTGAATGCCTTCTTGATGGAATCAAAGTAAAAAACTGAAAGCATTTCCTACTGAGGAGACTGCAGTAAATGAGGAAATTAGGAAACTTCATACCAAAGAAGTCTTCCAAGATGGCCACCAGTGAAAAAAGAGCCCAAATGTAGCACAAATATTACCCAGATGTAGCCCACATATAGCCCAATGACAAAAGTGTGCAAAACACTTTTTATTTTGAGTTTTTTTGCAGTTTTATGTAGTGCAGACTGGTCAGGTATTGGAGCGTTGCATCTTAACCCCTTCCCTGCTCATGACGAGCTCAGCTCGTCAAGCTGCACGGGCGGGCTGTGCGCATGACGAGCTGAGCTCGTCACGACCATGCCCGCGATTGGAATGTCCAGCACCTGGCTGGAATTCCGCTCGCAGCGAAGGCGTTAAAACATGACCCCCCTACACTAAAAAAAAAACACCACTGCACTACCCTAAACCCTAAAACACTACCCCAGCATGACCCCTACACTACACAAGCACCACTGCACTATCCTAAACCCTAAAACACTACCCCCAGCATGACCCCCTACACCACACAAACACCACTGCACTACCCTAAACCCTAAAACACTACCCCAACACCACTGCACTAACCTAAATCCTAAAACACTACCCCCAGCATGACCCCCTACACTACCCAAACACCACTGCACTACCCTAAAACATGACCCCTACACTACACAAACACCACTGCACTACCCTAAACCCTAAAACACTAACCCCAGCACGACCCCCTACACTACACAAGCACCACTGCACTACCCTAAACCCTAAAACACTGCCCCCAGCACGACCCCCTACACTACACAAACACCACTGCACTACCTTAAACCCTAAAACACTACCCCCAGCACGACCCCTACACTGCCCGAACACCACTGCACTGCCCTAAACCCTGAAACACATACCCTAGCACGACCCCCTACACTGCCCGAACACCACTGCACTGCCCTAAACCCTGAAACACCACCCCTTCACAACCCCCTACACTGCCCGAACACCACTGCACTGCCCTAAACCCTGAAACACCACCCCCAGCATGACCCCTACATTGCCCGAACACCACTGCACTGCCCTAAACCCTGAAACACTACCCCCAAGCAAGACCTCCTACACTGCCCGAACACCACTGCACTGCCCTAAACCCTGAAACATCACCCCCAGCAAGACCCCCTACACTGCCCGAACACCACTGCCCTAAACCCTGAAACACCACCCCCAGCACGACCCCCTACACTGCCCGAACACCACTGCACTGCCCTAAACCCTGAAACACTACCCCCAGCAAGACCCCCTACACTGCCCGAACACCACTGCACTGCCCTAAACCGTGAAACACCACCCCTGCACGATCCCCTACACTGCACGAACACTACTGCACTGCCCTAAACCCTGAAACACCACCCCCAGCATGACCCCCTACACTGCACGAACACCACTGCACTGCCCTAAACCCCGAAACACTACCCCCAGCAAGACCCCCTACACTGCCCGAACACCACTGCCCTAAACCCTGAAACACCACCCCAGCAAGACCCCCTACACTGCCCGTACACCACTGCACTGCCCTAAACCCTGAAACACCACCCCCAGCATGACCCCCTACACTGCCCGAACACCACTGCACTGCCCTAAACCCTGAAACACCACCCCCAGCACGACCCCCTACACTGCCCGAACACCACTGCACTGCCCTAAACCATGAAACACCAGCCCCAGCACGACCCCCTACACTGCCCGAACACCACTGCACTGCCCTAAACCCTGAAACACCACCCCCAGCACGACCCCCTACACTGCCCGAACACCACTGCACTGCCCTAAACCCTGAAACACCAGCCCCAGCACAACCCCGTACACTGCCCGAACACCACTGCACTGCCCTAAACCCTGAAACTCCAGCCCCAGCACGACCGCCTACACTGCCCGAAAACCACTGCACTGCCCTAAACCCTGAAACACCAGCCCCAGCAAGACCCCTACACTGCCCGAACACCACTGCACTGCCCCAAACCCTGAAACACCACCCCCAGCAAGACCCCCTACACTGCCCGAACACCACTGCACCTAAAGCCTGAAACACCACCCCCAGCAAGACCACCTACACTGGCCGAACACCACTGCACTGCCCTAAACCCTGAAACACCACCCCTGCACGACCCCCTACACTGCCCAAACACCACTGCACTGCCCTAAACCCTGAAACACCACCCCCTGCACGACCTCCTACACTGCCGGAACACCACTGCACTGCCCTAAACCCTGAAACACCACCCCCAGCACGACCCCCTACACTGCCCGAACACCACTGCACTGCCCTAAACCCTGAAACATCAACCCCAGCAAGACCCCCTACACTGCCTGAACACCACTGCCCTAAACCCTGAAACACCACCCCCTACACTGCACGAACACCACTGCACTGCCCTAAACCCTGAAACACCACCTCCAGCAAAACCCCTACACTGCCTGAACACCATTGCTCTGCCCTAAATCCTGAAACACTAGCCCCAGCATGACCCCCTACACTGCCCAAACACCACTGCACTGCCCTAAACCCTGAAACACCACCCCCAGCACGACCCCTACACTGCCCGAACACCACTGCACTGCCCTCAACCCTGAAACACCAGCCCCAGCAAGACCCCTACACTGCCCGAACACCACTGCACTGCCCTAGACTCTGAAACACCAGCCCCAGCAAGACCCCCTACACTGCCCGAACACCACTGCACTGCCCTAAACCCTGAAACACCAGCCCCAGCATGACCCCTACACTGCCCGAACACCACTGCACTGCCCTAAACCCTGAAACACCAGCCCCAGCACGACCACCTACACTGCCCGAACACCACTGCACTGCCCTAAACCCTGAAACACCAGCCACAGCACAACCCCCTACACTGCCCGAACACCACTGCACTGCCCTAAACCCTGAAACACCAGCCCCAGCACGACCCCCTACACTGCCCGAACACCACTGTACTGCCCTAAACCCTGAAACACCAGCCCCTGCACAACCCCTACACTGCCCGAACACCACTGCACTGCCCTAAACCCTGAAACACCACCCCTGCATGACCCCCTACACTGCCCGAACACCACTGCACTGCCCTAAACCCTGAAACACCACCCCTGCACTGCCCCCTACACTGCCCGAACACCACTGCACTGCCCTAAACCCTGAAACACCACCCCCAGCATGACCCCTTTACTGCTCAAACACCACTGCACTGCCCCAAACCCTGAAACACCACCCCCACACGACCCCTTACACTGCCCGAACACCACTGCCCTAAACCCTGAAACACCACCCCTGCACGACCCCCTACACTGCCCGAACACCACTGCACTGCCCTAAACCCTGAAACACCACCCCCTACACTGCCCGAACACCACTGCACTGCCCTAAACCCTGAAACACCACCCCAGCATGACCCCTACACTACCCGAACACCACTGCACTACCCTAAACCCTAAAATACTACCCCCAGCACAACCCCTACACTACCCGAACACGACTGCACTGCCCTAAACCCTCAAACACTCCCTGCAGCACGACCCCTACACTACCCGAACACCACTGCACTGCCCTAAACCCTAAAACACTCCCCCAGCACGACCCCTACACTACCCGAACACCACTGCACTGCCCTAAACCCTAATACACTCCCCCAGCACGACCCCCTACACTACCCAAACACCACTGCACTGCCCTAAACCCTAAAACACTACCCCTGCATGACCCCCTACACTACCCAAACACCAATGCACTACCCTAATCCCTAAAACACTACCCCCGCATGACCCCCTACACTACCCTAAACCCTAAAACACTACGCCCGCATGACTCCCTACACTACACAAACACCACTGCACTACCCTAAACCCTAAAACACGACCTCCTACACTACACAAACACCACTGCACTACCCTAAACCCTAAAACACTACCCCTACACTACACAAACACCACTGCACTACCCTAAACCCTAAAACACTACCCCCAGCAGTACCCCTACACTACCCAAACACCACTGCACTAACCTAAACCCTAAAACACTACCCCCAGCAGTACCCCTACACTACCCAAACACCACTGCACTACCCTAAATCAGTACCCCCAGCACGACCCCTACACTACCCAAACACCACTGCACTACCCTAAACCCTAAAACACTACCCCCAGCACGACCCCCTACACTACCCAAACACCACTGCACTACCCTAAACCCTAAAACACTCCCCCAGCACGACTCCCTACACTACCCAAACACCACTGCACTACCCTAAACCCTAAATCTACCCCCAGCATGACCCCCTACACTACACAAACACCACTGCACTACCCTAAACCCTAAAACACTACCCCCAGCACGACCCTCTTCACTCCCTAAACACAACTGCACAATTTGTTACAGGCATTGCAACGCAGGCCTGTGGTGCTTACTGGAAGTACCTAGTGGGCTAGTTGGGCCCCAGGGACCCTCAGGATTCAAGGTGACCTAATCCCCCAACTTAAAACGCACCACGGGGCGCGTTTGCACAGTGGTGAAGGGAGGGGCGGGGCCTCAGGTGACATGTGCGCAAACACACCCTGTGGTGCGTTTTAAGTTGGGGAATTAATTCCCTTTGAATCCTGAGGGACCCTGGGGCCAACTAGCCCACCAGGTACCTTCAGTAAGCACAACAGAGTTGCGTTGCAGAGAGGTGAAAAAGGTGCGTGGCCTCGGAACGCCTCTCTGCAACTCAGCTCTGTGGTCCTAACTGTAGGTACCTGGGGGCTAGTTGGGCCTCAGGGACCCTCAGAATTCAAGGGGACTTAATCCCGCAACTTAAAACACGCCACAGGGTGCGTTTGCACACATGTCACCTCAGGCCCCCTCCCTTCACCACTGTGCAAACGCGCCCTGTAGCGCGTTTTAAGAGGTAGTTTTAATCCCCTGCCCTATTATGTACTAGGGACTTGCAGAGGAGGTCATGCTAATCACAGGGTACCCCAACGCATAGTGTTCCCTAGTGTATGTAGGTGTTTTCACTGTATTCTAAGTGTCTTTTAGCATAGCACTGGCTCTGGTTAGTCAGAGTCAGTTACCACCAGTACCCGTCTGAAAAAGTTGTGGGCACAGGATGATTTTGCAACAAGGCCTCTTTCTGCTCCTCTGTTGGTTCTTTCTGCACATCTTTTGCTTCTTTCTGTGCGTTTTTCTTCTTTCTTCACATGTCCTACCTCTGTAGGCATAGTTAGAAACTAGCATTTAAAAAACCTTTGAAATTCACTGAAAAATCATAGGTTTCAGGCACGTTATAGTTAGAAATTAGCATTTAAAAAACCTTTGAAATTCACTGAAAAAACCATAGGTTTCAGACACGTTATAGTTAGAAATTAGCATTTAAAAAACCTTTGAAATTCACTGAAAAAACCATAGGTTTTAGGGACAGTTATAGTTAGTTGGACATTTCACTCGTACAAAACCATAGAAATTCCCCGTTATAGTTAGTTCAGCTAACTATAACTCGCGCCCCACAATGCACTGCTGATGACGTCACATATTACATCACTCATGACATGGTCAGTGACATCACTGATGACATCACTGATGACATCTCAAATGACATCACTGATGACATCATCCATGTGATAATTTCATGCATCTTCTCACACCCTAATATAACTTTTGATACACCCACTCTAAATTACAGACTGCCATTCTCAAAACCATAGACACTCCAACACCAAAAACTACATACCCACTCACTGATTCTTAGGTCTACACACACATCCACTCACTCACCCGTACAGTCACTCATACTTAGTCACTCAGTACAGGACTATCATATGCACTCATACACCTATATAAACACTCACACACCGCCACTCATCCATAGAGGTACTCACACACCTAGTCAGTCATGCAAAAAACTTAATCACACACCCATTTACTCACCTATACAGTTATACACACACCAGCTCACTTACTCATACAAATACTAGCACATTCTTACACTCTTATACAATCACTGATACAAGTACACACTCATCCATACAGCCACTCTCACAATCACACACTCTCACTTATAGCCATTTATATACTCCAACACACATATATACTGCCTTTCACATATGTAGTTACTCACACATGTACCACTGAGATATACATTCAATCACTAACACACCCATACACACACTCACCCACCCATACAGTCCATCACAGATGCACTCTTGAAACCATGCACCCAGTGAATCACCAACTCACACATCTATGCACAGAGTCACACACACCCCACCCACACAAACACTCAGGCACCCATACAGATACTCAGACAATCAATCAATAACCCATGTAGACACTCATGTAGCTATTCAGAAAGCCATGCAGCCGCTTACAAACCAACAGACAGACGGATACAGACATTCACACAGTTTAGTCACTAACCCATGCATTCAGTAAGATACATTTAATCACTCACTTGTAGAGTCAGTCACTCACGTACTAAATCATCCATTCAGACACTTATACACCCACTCATTCTTCAATACGCCTTTCCCTATATATATTAAACATATTTAAACTTTACAGAAACACACAGTCACTGGATGATGTCATCAGTGATGTCATTTGAGATGTCATCAGTGATGTCATCAGTGATGTCACTGACCATGTCATGAGTGATGTAATATGTGACGTCATCAGCAGTGCATTGCGAGGCGCGAGTTATAGTTAGCTGAACTAACTATAACGGGGAATTTCTATGGTTTTGTACGAGTGAAATGTCCAACTAACTATAACTGTCCCTAAAACCTATGGTTTTTCAGTGAATATATATTTATATATATATATATATTCACTGAAAAAACCATAGGTTTCAGGGACGTTATAGTTACAAATTAGCATTTAAAAACCTTTGAAATTCACTGAAAAAACCATAGGTTTTAGGGACAGTTATAGTTAGTTGGACATTGCACTCGTACAAAACCCGTGAAATTCCCCGTTATAGTTAGTCCAGCTAACTATAACTCGCGCCCGCAATGCACTGCTGATGACGTCACATATTACATCACTCATGACATGGTCAGTGACATCACTGATGACATCACTGATGACATCTCAAATGACATCACTGATGACATCACTGATGACATCATCCAGTGACTGTGTGTTTCTGTAAAGTTTATATATTTTTAATATATATAGGAAAAGACGTATTGAAGAATGAGTGGGTGTGTAAGTGTCTGTATGGATGATTTAGTAGGTGCGTGACTGACTCTATAAGTGAGTGATTTAACGTATCTTACTGAATGCATGGAGTTAGTGACTAAACTGGGTGAATGTCTGTATCCGTCTGTCTGTTGCTGTGTAAGTGGCTGCATGTGTTTGTGAATAGCTACATGAGTGTCTATATGAGTTATTGAATGCTTGTCTGAGTATCTGTATGGGTGCCTGAGTGTTTGTGTGGGAGGAGTGTGTGCAACTCTGTGCATAGATGTGTGAGTGGGTGATTCACTGGGTGGATGGTTTCAAGAGTGCAACTGTGATAGACTGTATGGGTGGGTAAGTGTGTGTAAGAGTGTGTTAGTGAGTGAATGTATGTCCCAGTGGTACATGTGTGAGTAACTACATATGTGAAAGGCAGTATATATGTGTGTTGGAGTATATAAATAGCTATAAGCGAGAGTGAGTGATTGTGATAGTGGCTGTATGGATGAGTGTGTGCTTGTATCAGTGATTGTATAAGAGCGTAAGAATGTGCTACTATTTGTATGAGTAAGTGAGCTGGTGTGTGTATAACTGTATAGGTGAGTAAATGGTAGTGTGTTTAATTATTTGCATGACTGACTAGGTGTGTGAGTACCTCTATGGATGAGTGGCGGTGTTTGAGTGTCTATATAGGAGTATGAGTGCATATGATAGTCCTGTACTGAGTGACCGTAAGTATGAGTGACTGTACGGGTGAGTGAGTGGATGTGTGCGTAGACCTAAGAATCAGTGAGTGGGTATGTAGTTATTGGTGTTGGAGTGTCTATGGTTTTGCGAATGGCAGTCTGTAATTTAGAGTGGGTGTATCAAAGGTTATATTAGGGTGTGAGGAGGTGCATCAGATTATCACGTGGATGATGTCATCAGTGATGTCATCTGAGATGTCATCTGAGATGTCATCAGTGATGTCACTGACCATGTCATGAGTGATGTAATATGTGACGTCATCAGCAGTGCATTGCGGGGCGCGAGTTATAGTTAGCTGGACTAACTATAACGGGGGAATTTCACGGGTTTTGTACGAGTGCAATGTCCAACTAACTATAACTGTCCCTAAAACCTATGGTTTTTTCAGTGAATTTCAAAGGTTTTTAAATGCTAATTTGTAACTATAACGTCCCTGAAACCTATGGTTTTTTCAGTGAATTTCAAAGGTTTTTTAAATGCTAATTTGTAACTATAACATGTCTGAAACCTACAGTTTTTCAGTGAATTTCAAAGGTTTTGTAAATGACAATTTTTAAATGTATTAATTGTTATATACATTTTTTCATACTGATTTCCAAATTTTTTAGAAACAATTTTTTTACATATTTTATTTTTAAATTACATTGTAATTACATTATACATTACATTACAAAAATACTTTCTCAGAATGAATTACTTTAGTTTAATTACTTTGCACATAGGCAATAGACTTTTAAGTACAGTAGTTACAGTTGTTGCAATGGGCAACACATTTTCAAACACAATGCAACATTCAGCTCAATGTGAATTTCTAGTTAAATGCAATTAGTTACTTTATGGATTACTTTTCTAACCACATTACTGGATCCTAGATTCAGTCCTGGGACATCTCCTATAAACAGTTGAGTAAAAGCGTTTTGGTTACAGTCGTGATTTTTAAGGAATATTATTGTACTTTAAAAGTTCACACTTAGAAACTTTTTCTCATAGAATCACCAATGTTATCCTATGGAAGGAAATTCACTTAGAAGTTAAAAACTGTTATCGTTACTTTTTCTTACTCAGTGTTGGATCCTGGATCCAGCACTGGTGCATCTCCTGTAAACAGTTGAAAGAATGCGTTTAAGTCATACAGGCGATTTTTAGGAATATTTGTAGTTTGTGAAAATCGACACTTTGAAACTTTTCTGCTGAAAACCAGACAATGGATTCCTATGGAAGGAAATTCAAGTTACTGGTAAGTACGGTTAAAATTACTTTTCAGGATCAGTACTGGGCTGAAAGATGCAGCACTGAGGTCTCTCCTGATAACAGGTGAGTAAATCGGAATTCGTATTTCGGCTGATTTTAGAGGAATATTTTAAAGTTCCAAAACTCCACACTTAGAAGAATTTCCAAGTGAAACCAGTCAATGTTAGCCTATGGAAGGAAATTCAAGTTACTGGTAAGTACGGTTAAAATTACTTTTCAGGACCAGTACTGGGCTGAAAGATGCATCACTGAGGTCTCTCCTGATAACAGGTGAGTAAATCAGAATTCGGATTTCGGCTGATTTTAGAGGAATATTTGTATGTTTCAAAAATCAACACTTAGAAACTTTTTCAGCAAAAGCAGGCAATGATATCCTATGGAAGGAAATTCAAGTTACTGGTAAGTACGGTTAAAATTACTTTTGAGGATCAGTACTGGGCTGAAAGATGCAGCACTGAGGTCTCTCCTGATAACAGGTGAGTAAATCGGAATTCGTATTTCGGCTGATTTTAGAGGAATATTTTAAAGTTCCAAAACTCCACACTTAGAAGAATTTCCAAGTGAAACCAGTCAATGTTAGCCTATGGAAGGAAATTCAAGTTACTGGTAAGTACGGTTAAAATTACTTTTCAGGACCAGTACTGGGCTGAAAGATGCAGCACTGAGGTCTCTCCTGATAACAGGTGAGTAAATCAGAATTCGGATTTCGGCTGATTTTAGAGGAATATTTGTATGTTTCAAAAATCAACACTTAGAAACTTTTTCAGCAAAAAGCAGGCAATGATATCCTATGGAAGGAAATTCAAGTTACTGGTAAGTACGGTTAAAATTACTTTTCAGGATCAGTACTGGGCTGAAAGATGCAGCACTGAGGTCTCTCCTGATAACAGGTGAGTAAATCGGAATTCGTATTTCGGCTGATTTTAGAGGAATATTTTAAAGTTCCAAAACTCCACACTTAGAAGAATTTCCAAGTGAAACCAGTCAATGTTAGCCTATGGAAGGAAATTCAAGTTACTGGTAAGTACGGTTAAAATTACTTTTCAGGACCAGTACTGGGCTGAAAGATGCAGCACTGAGGTCTCTCCTGATAACAGGTGAGTAAATCAGAATTCGGATTTCGGCTGATTTTAGAGGAATATTTGTATGTTTCAAAAATCAACACTTAGAAACTTTTTCAGCAAAAAGCAGGCAATGATATCCTATGGAAGGAAATTCAAGTTACTGGTAAGTACGGTTAAAATTACTTTTGAGGATCAGTACTGGGCTGAAAGATGCAGCACTGAGGTCTCTCCTGATAACAGGTGAGTAAATCGGAATTCGTATTTCGGCTGATTTTAGAGGAATATTTTAAAGTTCCAAAACTCCACACTTAGAAGAATTTCCAAGTGAAACCAGTCAATGTTAGCCTATGGAAGGAAATTCAAGTTACTGGTAAGTACGGTTAAAATTACTTTTCAGGACCAGTACTGGGCTGAAAGATGCAGCACTGAGGTCTCTCCTGATAACAGGTGAGTAAATCAGAATTCAGATTTCGGCTGATTTTAGAGGAATATTTGTATGTTTCAAAAATCAACACTTAGAAACTTTTTCAGCAAAAAGCAGGCAATGATATCCTATGGAAGGAAATTCAAGTTACTGGTAAGTACGGTTAAAATTACTTTTGAGGATCAGTACTGGGCTGAAAGATGCAGCACTGAGGTCTCTCCTGATAACAGGTGAGTAAATCGGAATTCGTATTTCGGCTGATTTTAGAGGAATATTTTAAAGTTCCAAAACTCCACACTTAGAAGAATTTCCAAGTGAAACCAGTCAATGTTAGCCTATGGAAGGAAATTCAAGTTACTGGTAAGTACGGTTAAAATTACTTTTCAGGACCAGTACTGGGCTGAAAGATGCAGCACTGAGGTCTCTCCTGATAACAGGTGAGTAAATCAGAATTCAGATTTCGGCTGATTTTAGAGGAATATTTGTATGTTTCAAAAATCAACACTTAGAAACTTTTTCAGCAAAAAGCAGGCAATGATATCCTATGGAAGGAAATTCAAGTTACTGGTAAGTACGGTTAAAATTACTTTTCAGGATCAGTACTGGGCTGAAAGATGCAGCACTGAGGTCTCTCCTGATAACAGGTGAGTAAATCGGAATTCGTATTTCGGCTGATTTTAGAGGAATATTTTAAAGTTCCAAAACTCCACACTTAGAAGAATTTCCAAGTGAAACCAGTCAATGTTAGCCTATGGAAGGAAATTCAAGTTACTGGTAAGTACGGTTAAAATTACTTTTCAGGACCAGTACTGGGCTGAAAGATGCAGCACTGAGGTCTCTCCTGATAACAGGTGAGTAAATCAGAATTCGGATTTCGGCTGATTTTAGAGGAATATTTGTATGTTTCAAAAATCAACACTTAGAAACTTTTTCAGCAAAAAGCAGGCAATGATATCCTATGGAAGGAAATTCAAGTTACTGGTAAGTACGGTTAAAATTACTTTTGAGGATCAGTACTGGGCTGAAAGATGCAGCACTGAGGTCTCTCCTGATAACAGGTGAGTAAATCGGAATTCGTATTTCGGCTGATTTTAGAGGAATATTTTAAAGTTCCAAAACTCCACACTTAGAAGAATTTCCAAGTGAAACCAGTCAATGTTAGCCTATGAAGGAAATTCAAGTTACTGGTAAGTACGGTTAAAATTACTTTTCAGGACCAGTACTGGGCTGAAAGATGCAGCACTGAGGTCTCTCCTGATAACAGGTGAGTAAATCAGAATTCGGATTTCGGCTGATTTTAGAGGAATATTTGTATGTTTCAAAAATCAACACTTAGAAACTTTTCAGCAAAAGCAGGCAATGATATCCTATGGAAGGAAATTCAAGTTACTGGTAAGTACGGTTAAAATTACTTTTGAGGATCAGTACTGGGCTGAAAGATGCAGCACTGAGGTCTCTCCTGATAACAGGTGAGTAAATCGGAATTCGTATTTCGGCTGATTTTAGAGGAATATTTTAAAGTTCCAAAACTCCACACTTAGAAGAATTTCCAAGTGAAACCAGTCAATGTTAGCCTATGGAAGGAAATTCAAGTTACTGGTAAGTACGGTTAAAATTACTTTTCAGGACCAGTACTGGGCTGAAAGATGCATCACTGAGGTCTCTCCTGATAACAGGTGAGTAAATCAGAATTCAGATTTCGGCTGATTTTAGAGGAATATTTGTATGTTTCAAAAATCAACACTTAGAAACTTTTTCAGCAAAAAGCAGGCAATGATATCCTATGGAAGGAAATTCAAGTTACTGGTAAGTACGGTTAAAATTACTTTTGAGGATCAGTACTGGGCTGAAAGATGCAGCACTGAGGTCTCTCCTGATAACAGGTGAGTAAATCGGAATTCGTATTTCGGCTGATTTTAGAGGAATATTTTAAAGTTCCAAAACTCCACACTTAGAAGAATTTCCAAGTGAAACCAGTCAATGTTAGCCTATGAAGGAAATTCAAGTTACCGGTAAGTACGGTTAAAATTACTTTTCAGGACCAGTACTGGGCTGAAAGATGCAGCACTGAGGTCTCTCCTGATAACAGGTGAGTAAATCAGAATTCGGATTTCGGCTGATTTTAGAGGAATATTTGTATGTTTCAAAAATCAACACTTAGAAACTTTTTCAAGCAAAAAGCAGGCAATGATATCCTATGGAAGGAAATTCAAGTTACTGGTAAGTACGGTTAAAATTACTTTTGAGGATCAGTACTGGGCTGAAAGATGCAGCACTGAGGTCTCTCCTGATAACAGGTGAGTAAATCGGAATTTGTATTTCGGCTGATTTTAGAGGAATATTTTAAAGTTCCAAAACTCCACACTTAGAAGAATTTCCAAGTGAAACCAGTCAATGTTAGCCTATGAAGGAAATTCAAGTTACTGGTAAGTACGGTTAAAATTACTTTTGAGGATCAGTACTGGGCTGAAAGATGCAGCACTGAGGTCTCTCCTGATAACAGGTGAGTAAATCGGAATTCGTATTTCGGCTGATTTTAGAGGAATATTTTAAAGTTCCAAAACTCCACACTTAGAAGAATTTCCAAGTGAAACCAGTCAATGTTAGCCTATGGAAGGAAATTCAAGTTACTGGTAAGTACGGTTAAAATTACTTTTCAGGACCAGTACTGGGCTGAAAGATGCAGCACTGAGGTCTCTCCTGATAACAGGTGAGTAAATCGGAATTCGTATTTCGGCTGATTTTAGAGGAATATTTTAAAGTTCCAAAACTCCACACTTAGAAGAATTTCCAAGTGAAACCAGTCAATGTTAGCCTATGGAAGGAAATTCAAGTTACTGGTAAGTATGGTTAAAATTACTTTTCAGGATTAGTACTGGGCTGAAAGATGCAGCACTGAGGTCTCTCCTGATAACAGGTGAGTAAATCAGAATTCGTATTTCGGCTGATTTTAGAGGAATATTTGCACAATGGTGAAGGGAGGGGCGGGGCCTGAGGTGACATCTGTGCAAACGCGCCCCGTGGCGCGTTTTAAGTTGGGGATTAAGTCCCCTTGAATCATGAGGGTCCCTACGGGCCAACTAGCCCACCAGGAACCTCCAGTATGCGCCAGGGGCTGCGTTGCAGAGACATTTACAGAGACCACACCCCTTTTACACCTCTCTGCAACGCAGCTCTGTGGCGCTTTCTGGACGTACCTGTTGGGCTAGTTGGCCCCCAGGGACCCTCAGGATTGAAGAGGATTTAATTCCCCATCTTAAAACGCACCACGGGGCCTGTTTGCACACATGTCACCTGAAGCCCCGCCCCTCCTTCACCACTGTGCAAACGCGCCCCGTGGCGCATTTTAAGTCGGGGATTAACTCCCCTTGAATCCTGAGGGTCCCTGGGGTGCAACTAGCCCACCATATACCTCCAAAAGCGCCATAGAGCTGCGTTGCAGAGAGGTGTAAAAAGGGGCGTGGCCTCTGTACACCTCTCTGCAAGGCAGCCCCTGGCGCATACTGGAGGTTCCTGGTGGGCTAGTTGGCCCCAGGGACCCCCAGTATTCAAGGGAATTGTCCCCCTCTGCAAACGCGCCAGGGGCGCGTTTGCAGAGTGGTGAAGGAAGGGGGCGGGGCCTACGGGCCGATCGTGTTTTTTTGTGTTTTTTTCCCCTGAAGGGGGCTGTGTGGCCCCCTTACTTTTCCTATTTTTAGGCCCTGGGGACCCCATCCCCCAGGGCCTTACCCCTCTTTTTAAATAAAAATAAAAATAAAAACGGGAAGGGGGCCTCGTGGCCCCCTTCCCTGGGCCTGTATTGGCCCCGGGGACCCCATCCCCCGGGGCATGGCCTCTTTTTTTTTTATTTGTAGGGGGCTGCGTGGCCCCCTCCTCAGGCCATTTAAGGCCCCGGGGACCCCATCCCCGGGGCCGGCCTTGCACTTTTTTTATTTTTTTTATTTTTGTTACTTTGGGGAGGGGGCTGTGTGGCCCCCTCCGTGGCCTCTTATGGCCCCGGGGACCCCATCCCCGGGGCTGGCCCTCTCGTTGGGGACTGTGGGGGTCCCCAATCCCCCACAGTCCCGCCGGCTCCCCGTGTCCTACGGGAGCCGGCATTGCTTACACATGGGGAGCAGCTAACATGCAGCTCCCCATGTGGAAAGCTGTCGGCTTTGGATATTGGAAGAGAGGCAGGTTTCCCTGCTCTCTCTTCCAATATCCAAAGCAGTTTGCAATGACAGGACGGGAGCCGCGAGGCTCCGTCCCTGTCATTGCAAACAGCAGTGTCCCGGGGTAGGCACCCGGGACACTGCAGGAGCCGACCCTGGGGGTGGCGGTCCCCAGGGCCACCACAGGCTCCAGGAGGGGGCCGCGCGGCCCCCTCCCTACATTTTGAAAGCCCCGGGAGGTGGTGGTCCCCGGGGCTCTGGGGGTCCAAAACGGACCCCCATTTTAATTTTCTTAGTGCCCCGGGAGGTGGTGGTCCCGGGCGTGTGGGGGCTGGAGCCCCCCACACAGGTTTTTAAATAAAAAAAGAAGCCCGGGGAGGTGGCGGTCCCCGGGGCTGCGGGAGGGCTCAGAGCCCTCCCGCACCATTATACATAAAGCCCCGGGGGTGGTGGTCCCCGGGCTTGGGGGCCTTAGAGGCCCCCACACATAAAATTAACCCCCCCAGCATGCCCCCGGGACTTGGCCCACCCGGGGCCAATTAACATCGAAGCGCGGAGACCGCGCTTCGATTTTTTTTCGGCAGGGTTCGCGCTCCCTGAGCGCATCCTGCCGATTTAAAAAAATTAAAAAAATTTTTGCCTAGGGGTCCTTGTGGGACCCCTGAGCAGACCTAGGGTGTCAGGGTGTTTCTACCCTGCCCCCTTTGTGCA
Organism: Calotriton arnoldi; assembly: GCA_963921515.1. NCBI lineage: Eukaryota > Metazoa > Chordata > Amphibia > Caudata > Salamandridae > Calotriton > Calotriton arnoldi. Next base: position 345,276 of record CAWUFW010015463.1, read on the forward strand.
CTTTGCGCACTTGTTTCTGTCCCTCGGTTCTACCGAGGACAAATGGCTGCCAACACTTCCTGGTTTGGAGTGTTGACAGCCAATTAACATAAAGCTCGTGCTCGGGAGGATCCGCGGCCCTAGATATCACTATCTTTTTACTTTTGATTTTCTCAGCAACTACTGAACGGATTTACACCATTTAACAAAAAGGGTTCTTTCTGAACCAAGAACTACCTCTTTGCCAAATTTGGTGTAATTCCGTTCAGCAGTTCGGGCTGTAGCCGTGTCTAAAGTTTCCTATGGAAAATTGCATGGGGAAAACGCGTTTTGGGACCCCCTTTTTCTCGGCCCCCGCTTGACGAATCCCCCGAGACTTTCAGGGTAGGAGCGGACCGGAGCGGGCCATAAAGTTTGAAAATTTTGCAAAGATACGTCAACCGGCAAGAGAGTTATTTCAAATAGAATGTCGCGGATTTCCTATGGATAATAGGTTGTAACTATAACTATCTACTGGCGACCGCCAGTAGATATATATATATATATATATATATATATATATATATATATATATATATATATATATATATATATATATATATATATATATATATATATATATATATATATTTAAGAAAGAAGCACCCTCGTGGCGGCACTCTGGGCAGTAAGGATCTAGGCTCTTGACAGGCTAAAGTGCTCCAAACAACCACCTCCTCCAGCGGGTCCGACGCGTTTCGGGAACACCTCCCTTCCTCATGGACCTGTTCAAATAATGAAGCGGCAAGCGGCTGCATGAAACCCTTCTTTAACTTTATTGCACAGGAAGTCTGTCACAAGTGCGAAGAACAGTGTATGCTGGAACATGCAGTCCGTAAAAATGATAATCCCCAGTGGGGTGCCCACCGCTACGTTTTGAAGCCAAAGTTCTTAGAAGGAGTGGAAGAACACCGCATACAGCCCTCCTCAAGACAACCTCCAGGCCACCCAAACCGCTATCCTGCCAAGTGTAACAGGAGCGGTATCCGCAAGGGTATTGCAGCGGTGCCATGCCGTGGCCGGGTTAAAGCCACTATTTATTTAAGAAAGAAGCACCCTCGTGGCCGGCACTCTGGGCAGTAAGGATCTAGGCTCTTGACAGGCTAAAGGTGCTCCAAACAACCACCTCCTCCAGCGGGTCCGACGCGTTTCGGGAACACCTCCCTTCCTCATGGACCTGTTCAAATAATGAAGCGACAGCGGCTGCATGAAACCTTCTTTTAACTTTATTGCACAGGAAGTCTGTCACAAGTGCGAAGAACAGTGTATGCTGGAACATGCAGTCCGTAAATGATAATCCCCCAGTGGGGTGCCCACCGCTGCGTTTTGAAGCCAAAGTTCTTAGAAGGAGTGGAAGAACACCGCATACAGCCCTCCTCAAGACAACCTCCAGGCCACCCAAACCGCTATCCTGCCAAGTGTAACAGGAGCGGTATCCGCAAGGGTATTGCAGCGGTGCCATGCCGTGGCCGGGTTAAAGCCACTATTTATTTAAGAAAGAAGCACCCTCGTGGCCGGCACTCTGGGCAGTAAGGATCTAGGCTCTTGACAGGCTAAAGGTGCTCCAAACAACCACCTCCTCCAGCGGGTCGGACGCGTTTCGGAACACCTCCCTTCCTCATGGACCTGTTCAAATAATGAAGCGGCAAGCGGCTGCATGAAACCCTTCTTTAACTTTATTGCACAGGAAGTCTGTCACAAGTGCAAAGAACAGTGTATGCTGGAACATGCAGTCCGTAAAATGATAATCCCCCAGTGGGGTGCCCACCGCTGCGTTTTGAAGCCAAAGTTCTTAGAAGGAGTGGAAGAACACCGTATACAGCCCTCCTCAAGACAACCTCCAGGCCACCCAAACCGCTATCCTGCCAAGTGTAACAGGAGCGGTATCCGCAAGGGTATTGCAGCGGTGCCATGCCATTCTTCGCACTTGTGACAGACTTCCTGTGCAATAAAGTTAAAAGAAGGGTTTCATGCAGCCGCTTGCCGCTTCATTATTTGAACAGGTCCATGAGGAAGGGAGGTGTTCCCGAAACGCCTCGGACCCGCTGGAGGAGGTGGTTGTTTGGAGCACCTTTTAGCCTGTCAAGAGCCTAGATCCTTACTGTCCAGAGTGCCGGCCAAGAGGGTGCTTCTTTCTTAAATAAATAGTGGCTTTAACCCGGCCACGGCATGGCACCGCTGCAATACCCTTGCGGATACCGCTCCTGTTACACTTGGCAGGATAGCGGTTTGGGTGGCCTGGAGGTTGTCTTGAGGAGGGCTGCATGCGGTGTTCTTCCACTCCTTCTAAGAACTTTGGCTTCAAAACGCAGCGGTGGGCACCCCACTGGGGGATTATCATTTTTACGGACTGCATGTTCCAGCATACACTGTTCTTTCGCACTTGTGACAGACTTCCTGTGCAATAAAGTTAAAAGAAGGGTTTCATGCAGCCGCTTGCCGCTTCATTATTTGAACAGGTCCATGAGGAAGGGAGGTGTTCCCGAAACGCGTCGGACCCGCTGGAGGAGGTGGTTGTTTGGAGCACCTTTAGCCTGTCAAGAGCCTAGATCCTTACTGCCCAGAGTGCCGGCCACGAGGGTGCTTCTTTCTTAAATAAATAGTGGCTTTAACCCGGCCACGGCATGGCACCGCTGCAATACCCTTGCGGATACCGCTCCTGTTACACTTGGCAGGATAGCGGTTTGGGTGGCCTGGAAGTTGTCTTGAGGAGGGCTGCATGCGGTGTTCTTCCACTCCTTCTAAGAACTTTGGCTTCAAAACGCAGCGGTGGGCACCCCACTGGGGGATTATCATTTTTACGGACTGCATGTTCCAGCATACACTGTTCTTCGCACTTGTGACAGACTTCCTGTGCAATAAAGTTAAAAGAAGGGTTTCATGCAGCCGCTTGCCGCTTCATTATTTGAACAGGTCCATGAGGAAGGGAGGTGTTCCCGAAACGCGTCGGACCCGCTGGAGGAGGTGGTTGTTTGGAGCACCTTTAGCCTGTCAAGAGCCTAGATCCTTACTGCCCAGAGTGCCGGCCACGAGGGTGCTTCTTTCTTAAATAAATAGTGGCTTTAACCCGGCCACGGCATGGCACCGCTGCAATACCCTTGCGGATACCGCTCCTGTTACACTTGGCAGGATAGCGGTTTGGGTGGCCTGGAGGTTGTCTTGAGGAGGGCTGTATGCGGTGTTCTTCCACTCCTTCTAAGAACTTTGGCTTCAAAACGCAGCGGTGGGCACCCCACTGGGGATTATCATTTTTACGGACTGCATGTTCCAGCATACACTGTTCTTCGCACTTGTGACAGACTTCCTGTGCAATAAAGTTAAAAGAAGGGTTTCATGCAGCCGCTTGCCGCTTCATTATTTGAACAGGTCCATGAGGAAGGGAGGTGTTCCCGAAACGCGTCGGACCCGCTGGAGGAGGTGGTTGTTTGGAGCACCTTTTAGCCTGTCAAGAGCCTAGATCCTTACTGCCCAGAGTGCCGGCCACGAGGGTGCTTCTTTCTTAAATAAATAGTGGCTTTAACCCGGCCACGGCATGGCATCCGCTGCAATACCCTTGCGGATACGGCTCCTGTTACACTTGGCAGGATAGCGGTTTGGGTGGCCTGGAGGTTGTCTTGAGGAGGGCTGTATGCGGTGTTCTTCCACTCCTTCTAAGAACTTTGGCTTCAAAACGCAGCGGTGGGCACCCCACTGGGGATTATCATTTTTACGGACTGCATGTTCCAGCATACACTGTTCTTCGCACTTGTGACAGACTTCCTGTGCAATAAAGTTAAAAGAAGGGTTTCATGCAGCCGCTTGCCGCTTCATTATTTGAACAGGTCCATGAGGAAGGGAGGTGTTCCCGAAACGCGTCGGACCCGCTGGAGGAGGTGGTTGTTTGGAGCACCTTTTAGCCTGTCAAGAGCCTAGATCCTTACTGCCCAGAGTGCCGGCCACGAGGGTGCTTCTTTCTTAAATAAATAGTGGCTTTAACCCGGCCACGGCATGGCACCGCTGCAATACCCTTGCGGATACCGCTCCTGTTACACTTGGCAGGATAGCGGTTTGGGTGGCCTGGAGGTTGTCTTGAGGAGGGCTGTATGTGGTGTTCTTCCACTCCTTCTAAGAACTTTGGCTTCAAAACGCAGCGGTGGGCACCCCACTGGGGGATTATCATTTTTACGGACTGCATGTTCCAGCATACACTGTTCTTCGCACTTGTGACAGACTTCCTGTGCAATAAAGTTAAAAGAAGGGTTTCATGCAGCCGCTTGCCGCTTCATTATTTGAACAGGTCCATGAGGAAGGGAGGTGTTCCCGAAACGCGTTGGACCCGCTGGAGGAGGTGGTTGTTTGGAGCACCTTTTAGCCTGTCAAGAGCCTAGATTCTTACTGCCCAGAGTGCCGGCCACGAGGGTGCTTCTTTCTTAAATATATATATATATATATATATATATATATATATTTGCATATTGTTTTAATTTGACATCTGGGAAAGCCTTTCCGTTAGAGAGTGTTGCACAAATAAAACCCCATTCCTTATTTTGAAAACTGTCCTTTAATGTCCCTCATTTTATGAGAGTAATATCCCTTTCCAGGTGTTTTTATTGCTTCGCTTTGTGTGTGCCTCCGTGTGGGAGTGCAGCATTTTCTATTATTTGGGAGGGTGAAGCAATACAACATCTTCTAGGTGGGGTGAGATGTTGGGGGGGTTCTCCTCCTGAGAAAAACTTGAGAAAATGGACTCTAACATTGCATTTTAAAGTAGAATTTTCACAAAAAGATGCTAAAAAGCTGTAGACTCTGAAAAGACACTCATTAAATACTAACGTCCTTTCGTGGTGTACCAAGCTAATGCAACCTGATAGCTGCCATGAGTTTACCCAATTTTCTTTCAAAATGTCCTATGGGTGTCTCAAAATGTCACAATTTTCTCCATTGCTAGGGCCGGATTTGTGTCATGGATACCCCTTTTGCCCGTATATAATATGCCAGTGTAATAATTTTTCCAATACTGCCGTCCACGTACAATGGATATCCTTTATGTGAAAAGTTAAGTCTAGTATGTCAGGAATAAAAGTTTGTCATGGATGCTCACCAGACATATGCCACCGTTGTCCTCCCTTGTGCCAAGAATTTCCTCCAATGTGCCAATGTCAGAATTTTGCCATTTGATTTTGATTTGATTTTAAAATTTATATAGCGCACGAATGCCCAAGGGCCATGACTTTTCTTCAGTACATCAGTGCCTGCATTTTTTTCCACAGGTGCCCCAAGCCAAGATTTACCTCTAGTACGCCAGCCACAGCAGGGTATTGCATCCAGTTTGCCAGTGTCAGCATTTGCCATGGGTGCCTCTGTAAACTAAGACGCATGCCAGGTCTAACAGCAGACTTGCAAGCCTAACATCAAATTCTTGCTTATGCTCGCTTACAGTCGCTTACTCACTCTCATTCACTCACACTCACACTCACTCTCATATACTCATTCGCTCGCATTAATTTTCACTTAGTCTCTAGCACTCTCTTACTCTGATTCACTCATAAGCACTATTTTGCTCACTCTTACTCTTACACTTTTATACTTTCTCACTCACTCACTTTCGCACCCATACGAACCCACATACAAGGATACATGCTCACATATACACACTCTTTCTCACTCATACACTCTTTCAGCCACATGCGCAAACAGAACATACATTTAAAAGCATTTTATTTTACTTACCTGAGATGCCAGTGAAGGTCCCATTCCAGATCCTGCTGCTCCATTGTTTAATACACTAATAGTGAATGGTAGACTATAATCCGCTAATAATGTAATAAATAATTAGCAGAAAGAAGAAGGCTCGAGTCTGACGCTAATAATGCGAGCCATCCCTGTTCTGTTGGCATTGTTTTTGCCACTGTGGCCAGGGGTCGCAAGGACAGTACCAGGGGTCACAATGGGCAAGTCAGGGTCGCAGCTGTGACGCCTAAATGATGTCCATGGTGCTCACTATATGTTCTTTGTCCTCATACTCTCTGCATTTCTCTTTAGTAGCTTCTGCTGTGTATCTGTGATCATCAGTTAAGTATTTTCCACTTTTTCTCCAAAACGAAGTATATCCTTTGGAAACCACTCAAACTGTGGTGCAATCAAAATCATCTGTAATAGAAGAATGTTTCCATTAATGCAAAAACCAGCAGTCTAAATCTACATGGGAGCCCCAGCAGAAACCTGAATTTAGATTTTTTTTAGGCCTTAGCCATCATTTCTTCTACTACTGCACAACTAGCAATGACAAAGCCAATAGGCCTCACATTTTGGACCAAATGGCTTTGCCAATGCCGTTTGCAAAAATAATTCTACACTTGGGCGCATACAAGAAAACAAACATTTTTCACTTAATGGGTCAAACAAAAGACACAAACAGAAATGAAGGGTTACACAAAATCCAGCATCCAACAGACTAATGACCCAAAATTGTCCCATCAAGTCCATAGATAGGGACCAAAGTAGTGTTGCTCCACTCTTACAAGACGATAGTTCAACCAAGACTGAATTTGCTGATAACAAAAGTATTAGTGTGTTAAGAAAAGCCAAACTGGTTTCAAAGAAGAAAGTAGTGGACAAACATCAACGTTTCGGTCTCTTGTAAAATTAATCTGCAAGACCATCCTCAGGACAATGCTTAGAAACAAAATACCCCCTGCATTTTACTAATGTATAAAAGAGAGAATAAAAACAAACTTTGACAAATGCCTCGAGAAACTGAAGTTAAACATAAAATCTGTATTACAGCCGGTAAAACGCAGAAAACCCGAATAGTGTGGCATTCTGTGACCAATTAAAACCATCCGGAATAAATCGAAACAATATACCTTGGTAATTATAATAGTTTGAGAAAGAGCAACAGTCAGTAGAAATTTTATCAAGCAAAAAAACCTTAAGGACCAAGAAGGCTTACTGATTTAACTTTGAAGAAGGTTCTGACCAATTAGAACACATAACATGGTCCAGTGTCTCTGTTACCAAGTACCAATATAAATGGCCAGAGCATGGACATTGACAGCCATTTTAATGCTGCAAGTGCAGTTAAGTACCTAGACTGCACAACATAATACTTAACTAATATGTTATACATTCATGACGGCCATTATGCAATGGAATAATATTCTTTCTTTGGCCATATCACTAGCCACAACCCCGTAAATAAACAACATGGTAGTATGGTGATTGAAATGGCTGGACAATGTATCTATCATTGGAAAGGGAGCAAAATGATGAATAAAACAATGTCGATGTAAATAGCTACTACGTTCACATGGGCAGCCATTTTAAGGCTGTAGTTCAACAACTAGACGGCACATAAATTGGTGCATATATATTGTACAATCATGGCGGCCATTGTTCCATTGGATAGTATTTGATGGTATAGTTTAGGCTGCCATATACTTGACATTTGGAAAAGAGAATAAGAAAGAATGGAAAAAATGCAGACATAATTAAGTATTAAGTAGTAGGCTATTCACATATACGTTGATACGGTGTAACACAGAATTTATTTGTAACTACAGTTTCTCGAGGCGTTTGTCTAAGTTTGATGTTTGAAATTGTTCTCTCTTTTATACATAATTGAAATCTATAGGGTACTTTGGTTCTAAGCACTGTCCTTAAGATCGTCTCGCATTTTAATTATACAAGAGACCGATATGTCGTCATCTGTCTACTACTTGCTTCTTTGAAAGCAGTTTGGCTTTTGTCAACATACAAATAATTTTGTTAAAAATGGATTTGGTCCCGATCAAACTATTTTCTTGTAAGAGTGGACCAACAGTAATTGTGGCCCTATCTAAGGACTTTTTTTTATTTTATTTTAATTTTTATTGAGCAGAGTAAAAACATAAAAAGAGTATTTAAGAAGGAATGCTGATACAAATAGCCAAATTCATACTTATACAATCATTTCCATTAGAAATTATTCTCACAACAGACATTATTGCATTATCAAAAACTATTACTTAGATACTTAGATAGCAAAGTGCAAGTGCTAAAGTGCCAATTTTTCCCAAACTTCCTCCCCACTAAATTATCCATATATACTTTCCGTTACATTCGTCTATAACTTTGATTAATCTTCTATCCAGTACTTTACCAAAGTGCAAATGTGCTTACATAGATTGCTATAAAGTCAGCTGGTTGAGCTTACACTTGGAGATCTTTTTCCATCTGATCCAAATATTTCCATATTGAGATAAATCTTTTAGTAGCTCCCACCCTTTTCGCATAAGCTTCTTCATACTTTTTTACTCTACTCATTTTTTTAAACCATTCTAAAAAAGTCGGTACTTTGGTTGTTTTCCAATTCTGGATGATCAACGAATGTGCCACCAAGGAAGAAATTGATAAAAACATTTCCCCCCCTCTGGTTTGTAACTGGGTGTGGCTCTGTTTTAATAGACCGAAAAGTGCAAACTCAGGCTCGGGATCTACCCTACTCGAGAGGGCACGCTAAGTTCAACACAAATTTTCTCCCAGAACTGACTTAGCCTTGGGCATATAAAACAAACATGCAGCCAGCAACCCTCTCCCATCTGTTGACACCGGAAACATTTATTCTCCACCTCAGGATACATCTTGTGGAGTGCCTTAGGGGTGTAATAAGCCATCCAGCGAGATAAAACGCCATTCTTTTAAAATTTGCCGCTCTCAATGCCTTACTACCGTATTGTGAAATGGTTTGCCACTGCCCATCTGAAAATTCACAATGTACTTCTTGTTTTATCTTTTCAAGAAAATTGGTAACCAAAAGGGGCTCCTCCTGATTTCGAAATAATCGGTACCAATTCCCTATACCTCGCAGTTTAGTTCTAAACAGAGCGGGTAAAACCGAAAGGGTACCTGCATTGACTGGAAGTAGAAATTTATTTACTAGTAGTCTAATCTGGAGGAAGCTAAAAAAAGGAGCCTACTCTGATTTCCACATCTAGCTTGAGCCTCCTCCCAATTAATACATCTACCTCCTATTAAGAAGTGGCCTAATTCCTTAAATCCCTTTGTTTCCCAGAATGTTACATGACTATTCTGAATATGAAGGCCCAAACTTTTGCATTCTGTTAGCCGAAGATATTCATATCCTGAGGACTGAGCCTTTAAGGAATAAAATTTCTGGAGTCTACTAGTAAACACCTGGAGCGTCTTGTATCTCGCTTTTTTGGGAAGTTTTGATGTTTTTATAAAAACAGGAAGCTGTGATCCAGCTTCCTGAACCATATTGTTCAGGAAAAAGCTATCCAAGGATCCCTTCCTATCAATTAATCGAACAATTATGTCCAAAAATGCTGCTTCATAGTGGGTACGAATATGAGGAAGTGAAAGCCCACCCCAGCTAGTATCAAGTTGAAGTATAGATAATTTCACCCTTGACGCTTTTTTATTCCAAATAAATTGACAAAAGATTTTTTCCAATTCTTTAAAATATATTGTGTTGATTTTAATCGGAATGTTAGAAAAGAGAAAAATGAATAGTGGTAATATTGACATCTTTATGAGTGCGATACGACCAATCAAAGTAAGGGGAAGGAGTATCCATCTATCCAATAAATCTTAAATTTTTCTCAACATGGCTTCGTAATTTAACCTAAATAAATCCGCAAATTGATTTGAAACATAAATCCCCAGATATCGTATTGGCTCCAGAGAAAGAGCTTAGATTATCTGGGAGAAAATTGCTAAAGACGTTTAGGGCCAGGACTTCAGTTTTTTTGTGATTAATTTTGTATCCTCCTATTGCCTCAAACTCTACGAATTCTCTCAAAATAGTTTCGATGTTCTGCCTTGCAGGTTAAGGTATAATATCACATCATCTGCAAAAAGTTTTAGTTTTGCCATTTCATCAATTGGAGTTTTAATCTCTATATTGTCCCGAGTCCTAACCGCCAAGGGTTCGATAAAAAAAGTAAACAATACTGGAGACAAGGGGCACCCCTGACGGGTTCCCCGTCTTATATCTATTGTACCTGCCAGATTGGAATTAATTATAACCTGTGCCTGAGCCCCTAAATATATGTTCTGAAGCATAGCAATAATCTGGGGGGGGGAACCAAACCTTTCAAGACCATAAAATAGAGCACCCCAGTTTACCAAGTCAAACGCCTTCTCTGCGTCGACCATCATTATCAAAGCGGGTGTTTGATTAGTATTAAAAAAGTCGATCGCTTGAACTAAATAACCCGTATTAGAGGACATTGACCTGCCTGCTATAAATCCGGTTTGATCTGTATGTATCACATACTGGGCCACAGGAGTAAATCGATTAGCCCAAATTTTCATCAAGATCTTGTAGTCTGAGTTTAACAGACTAATTGGCCTATATGAGCTAACGTCTCTGGGGTTTTTTCCCTTCTTTACAAAACGAACTATTGTGGATTCTTTAAAGGCTGCTGGATCATCGCCTCCCGCCTTAACATAATTAAAAAGCTCCAGCAGGAATGGTACCAACTCTTCCAAAAACGCCTTGTAAAATTCAATCGGAAGGCCATTGTTTCCACAGGCCTTACCTCCTGGCATTGAGGCCAAGGCCCTAGGAATTTCAACTGCTGAGATATCTGTCATTAGTATTTCTTTCTGCTCTCTAAGAATCTGAGGGAGTTTCATACCACAGAAGTATTGTTGAATTGCTTGTTTTGATACCTGATAATCAGTTGTATATAATTCCTTATAATGATCTATAAATATCTTGGCAATTGTATCTCTTTCGGTTACTAAAATCTGCGTCCCAGGTACCACCACTTCATCGATTACCGCCGCTTCTTGTTTTACTCTAGTAGACCATGCCAACAATTTTCCTATCATCTGGCTTTCCTCATAAACTCTCTGCTGGTATGATTGTGAGCTACTTATCTCTTCCATACTAAAAAACTCCCTCAATTCCTGCTTTTCCTTAGTTAGTTGCTCTCCCACTCTATGTCCTCCCCCAGAGGAACTATTTTTTCTTAACAAGGCTGCATCAACTGCTTGCTGGAGTTCTGCTATTTGGCTCTTATGAACCCTTGTTTGCTCTGACATGTAGGCAATCATTTGCCCACGTATTAAGGCCTTAAAAGCCCCCCAAATTGAAAAAGGCCTAGCAGTACCCTTGTTAACCTGAAAAAACTCCTTGATCCATTCTTGCATATTACTAATCCATTGTGGATTGGTTAATAGAAGTCTATCCATCTGCCACCTGGATTTTTCCCTTCTTCCTAGCTCTAAATTAATTTCAATTTTAACCAGAGAGTGGTCTGAAAAGGAGTTAGCCCATATCTCGGTATTCAAACATGTCAAAGAACGTGATACTAAAAAGAAATCGATACGGGAAGCAGACTGGTATTGGCGGGAATAATAAGTATATTGATTAGCTTCACTATGACCCCTGCGCCAAGGATCAACTAGTTGGTAGTCTTGTTTCAATTCGTCAATCACTTTTTGGTCCTTGGCTTCAACTGTTTCTTAGCCTTATTTGATGTATCCATTACCAAATCTTGCACAAAATTAAAATCACCACCTAAAATTATTGGACCCACTGCCGCTCTAGCTGTTTCATTAATCTTTTTGAGAGCTACAGGATCATCTACAACTGGTGCATAATAATTCACGAGATTCAATATATTTCCATTCACCTTAACTACAACCGAAATCCATCTGCGATTTGGATCTCTCTGGATCTGGATAATATCCCAATTTATCCCTTGTCCGAAATAAATGGCTACCCCCTTATTGCTGCCTGGGCCGATGCAAAATAGGCCTTGGAAAAAGCTTTAGGAATATACAATTTTGGTGCATTCGTCTTAAGGTGGGTTTCCTGAACAAACAAGATTTGTGGTGAAAATGACGCCAGCCATCTTATTATTCCACCAAACTTTTGCTTATTAGAAATGCCATTAACATTGATTGAAATAATGCGAACTCTATAACCCATTGCAACAGCTATTGCTTAGATCAAAAACGTTAAGAGACATACATTTCCTTCCACTATATTTGCATTTCATACCTCTGCTCATTTTTTTTTTGCTCCACCAACCTCCCCCAGTGCCCACACCCCCCTACGTCCCTCCCTGTGACCAAACCCCCCCCCGGAGGATGGGGAATTGCCCACCATACCGCTCCCCTCACCACTCGAGTGGTACTCGCTTTTGGGTGCCATGGAATTGCACCCTACATGATCAGTCCCTCCCCCCGCATCCAAAACGTTTTTTTCCCCCTATCCAAGGTTAATCTATGACCCCATAGATATTTCTTGTAAAAATTGCTGAGCTTCATCAACATTGACAAACATGTGGAATTTTCCTTTTACCAGGACTCTTAATTTTGACTGCTGTGCTATCGTGGCCTGTGTGCCCTGAGCTTTAAACAAATATAACAGCTTCACAAACTCCTTTCCCCGACACGCCGCCACTGCGGACATGTCAGAGAAAATACGACAGCTAAGTCCTTCTTCACTCGAAAATTTCTTCGTTTGGATGGCTTTAGTGAGTATTTGATCTTTTATACGATAGTCAGCAAAGTTCACCAAGATTGTCCGTGGTAGTTTGGAATTTGGAAAAGGCTGGGATGGTACTCTGTGGGCCCTTGTAATGGTGAGGTCCCCTGCAAATTCCGGGATAACATTTTTTTTATAAATGTCTCAACCCATTGGATTTTTGGGCTCCTTCACATCCCTCCGGAATACCAACTATACATAGATTGGACCGCCTAGAATGGTTCTCAACCTCCTCAAGCTTATTCTCCAGTGAAGCTTTTTCCTTTCTAGCAGAGTTAGCTTGCTGCTGCATCATGTTCATCTGGTCCTCTAACTGGGAAATTCGACCCTCTGCTTCTTGCATTCTAACCGGGAGGGCACCAACTGCAGCTTCAATTTTTGTTAAACGATGCTGAAGAGATGCTATCTCGCTAGCTTGCGTGACCTTCAGCTCCCTTATCTCATCTAAGATGAGGTTTAACATAGTCTTTATGTCAAGTTGCATTGAAGTAGCCTCTCCTGGTTGCCGTTCAACTGACTCCGATGGGGGTTTGCCTGATGTTTCCTGTAGCGTTACCTCTCCATCTTTATTCCCATTAAGGGTAACGGATCCCAGCTGAAACTGAATCTGTGGTAGCGACAGAGTCTGTAACAAAAGCTGTGGCTGAGGCTGAATCTGCGGCTGCGGCTGTGGCTGTGGCGGTGACAATGACTGCGATTCCACTGAAATTCTACTCTCCTTTTGAAGGGGGGGGATGACTGCTGGCAAAACCCCCTGTAACAAGCTAGCCTGTGTATCCTGAGAGGGAAGCTGCAAGCTTGATAATGTTGTTGATGGAGTTAATGACGTTGATACTATTTTAGTCTTAGAGAACAATGGGTAATCCTTTGATGGCCCACCCGTCAGGCCGTTAATGCTACCTTTTGCGTTGGCCTCTATATGAGCAGGGGGATCCTCCCCCCCCCAAGCATATTGCATTAGCCAATTCGCTTGCCTCGAAAACACCATCTCCTTCATAACCCCTTTCACCTTCAGCGATTGAAACAGTCCATTACTTTGAAAAGGGGGGGATTCTTCCACCAGCCTTTTCCCATCACACAATTGACCTTGTGTCATATTCACAGTAGCTTTATCGGAATCTATAGTCGCACTTCTGGACTCCGAGACATCTTCCTCAGAGCTCAAAGGACTTGGGAGCGCAGAGCCACATCTTGACTTTAGGCTACGCTCAGCTCTTTCTGCTGCTGCTGCCTTTTACTGAGCTGTGCGCTGTTTCGTTTTTGTATTGGGTACTGTCTCCATGCTTACAAATGTATTGGGGGCTTTTAGGTGCTTTCCCATTGCTTTAGCTCCTCAAAGCCTCTCCCCCTCCTTATACCTTAAAAGTAAATAATCTGGAGATACCGCTGCTTCCCCAATGCTTTTTTTGCATGCCCAGTAAGTCTCTGGCAAGATAGATCCCTTTAGCCAACTTTTTTTTCCTGAGGATCAGCTGTACAAGCAGCAGGTGGCAAAACACATAAAGTTCAGAAAATAGCTGCTTCAGGTGCCTTCAAGAGCCTTAACCGCCCAAATCCCTGATTCGTGCTTAACTTCCAGCACTTACCGGCGAGAGACATAAGCCAACAGCCACCAATGCCGTCCAATATTCGCTCAGCACCAGCTGGCGAAGAAACAGCCCAATAATCCAGCGAAATCAAAATAAAAGCAGGGCTGAGGCACAGGAGAAATTGTCAGCAAAGTTCCTTGAACTGAAGCCTCCTCCTCACTCTGACTGCAAGCGCCGGTCAATCCATTCCCCTAAATATCAAGTGGCTGAGCGAAACACCAAGCCAGCCAAGAAAACCAAGAACGGGGAAAACTTCCTGGAAAACAGTGCTGCCTCCTCCAAACCGGAGCAATTCCTACTGCGGCATATTCTTCTCATCCGAGAAAGCCGCCAGACGCCGAGTCTGCAGTGAGAGAGGGGGGGAGGGGCTGCAATCACGCTAGC